>PKRV01000476.1:222727-386481 GCA_003709505.1 Hyphantria cunea
AATGATTATTGTACAATGAGTTTTTTGTGGTGGAAATAAACGTATTTTTTATTTTAAAGACTCTTAAAACCTTTAAATGACACACAATAATCGTCCCTAATGATCGCCAAGGTCGTTGGTTATCACGTATATCATTAAGATGTTTATCACACTGTAGCTTCAACTGAACTGCACTGCTGTTGACGAAGCGCCTTATTAAATTAGACGCGACGGTATGTTCTGGACGATTCTGACGACGACATCAAGCTGTAGAACATTACCATATTCGACCTTACGTTAATTGAGGTAAGGTTCATTATCATGTGCCACAATGTATTATTATTAGAACTTATCTAGGATTTGTACCGCTGAACTATATATTATATAAATATTCTGGTTTTTCATTTCGTAACAATACGAAACCAAGACGAATGTACTTTACACCTCCTTAAAAATATTTATCCCGAGGTGAATTGCCACTCTACAGAGACCCGCATTACTTTATATGGTATCATTTGTTATAAGTAAGAGGGATATTATTATATGTTTCCACATTATTTTCATGATAGTTTTACGACTTGGCACGAAATCGTACAAAAATTGTTTAGTGGTATTGATACGCTGCGGTAGAGCGAAACACTTTTACTTTATGTTGGAATGTACTAGAATTGGCACAAAATTATTACCCAGAGTAAGGTTTTTACGAGAGCTGGGGTCACCACAGTACGAAGTAGAACATAATATGGTATTGTTACATATTTCGCATTAAAAAGGGGGGAAAAGAAATTTATTCAAGCCGCAGCGTTGTCTGCGGGTGAAGTTAAAAAGCGGGTAGCACCGTAGGGCTCATCTAGTTTTGTATAAATATACTACGATTAGTTCTAATAGGCGTATTCATGAGACTATATTTCACGAAACTCCTAGGTCATCAGAATAAAAATGAAACTACTTCTGAAAATTCTACTTTACGTTCTAAGTATTAGCACATTTATATTTTATCTACATTTATGGACACATAAATGTGTTAAAAACTAAGACACTTTTTTTAAATATACCAAGGAAAACTCATTTTGTTTGTAACGACGACAAATTCTCAAACAAATAGTTGCATAAATCTTCAAGCAACATCATCAAGTTTCCTTTCAGGTGAGTTACTGAAAGCCACTTTAAGAGCGTTCCAGTTTATGACTGCTGCAGTTTGTAGACTTATTGAAAGTTGCAAAATATTATGAAAACAGATGGCGGTTTATTTATTTGTTTGTTGTTAAACTTCTTGTGTGTCTCAGAAATAGAGTTTCTACAATAATATGTCAGTTGAAATATATTTTCGGTACGTTGCTCATCCATAGAAATATCAAAACAGGTAATTAATCAATATTTCCCAGGCTTTTTTTCAGTTTCATTTTGTGGTTGCAAATCGTGTGGTGACTGATTAGTACACAGCATCACTATGCTTATATATAGTAGGGGTTTTAAAAAACGAGTTAGAGAGCAAAATAAGCAGAACAACAGCTCAGCCAAGAGAACTAAAACTTGAAAAAACCCTTATACTTGTACCTATATTATACTTACCAAATGGCATTGTAGATGAACGGGTGTCATGTCCCTCCAACACAAAGGGAGGATCCTCCGACCAGGCGAGTTGTTCATGCCTGGTGGGTCACTGCCCACCGGTTGGTTGATGGTGGGAAGTTGTATACATGATAATCGGCGCGAGAACTTCTATTGCGCGATACAAGACAGGTAGCTTCTTCGTAAAATACGTTACTCCGTGGTTCAGTGTATATTCGGTAGATGGCGTTGTTCGCATATGTTTTTGTTGCCGTTGTATGTCAAAGTTGCCACAGGCATCTTTTTTAAGGAGAGAAACCTATGTCCAAAAGTGAAAGGATAATTTTATAGTCGATGCATGTGTCACATTGCACTGACATGAGACATCTTTCTTTAACTGCCGGTAAATTGCATGGCGACAATTGATCGGAACGTAAATTTCATTAGGCAACAATTTTTGAAAAACACATTTAAAAAAATATTTGTCTGCAAAATGTGAAAGTAGTGATAAAGAAGAAATAAATCTTCCGAATTACTCAAGCGTTTTTTAACTGAATCTCAAGATCTTTCTCTTCTGTAAATTAATTAAGAAACTACAACTTTTAAATGAATAAGTCTGACAAAATCAGCTAAGTGCTAACTCAAGGACCAAATATGCTTTTACACTTCTAGACGCAGATTTTTATATAATTAATGTTGGTTACATTTTTTATGATATCCTTAAAATAAACCTATATATTCCAATAGGTAATGGCAAACCAGTGATGAATGCATATATCTACGTTGATATAGAAGAGAGTGTAAAAAAGCCAGTGGTAAAAAATATGTAAATAAATTATGAAGAAATAAATTGTGTAAGATTCCCAAATGACATTGAGGGATGAGTCAAAAACAGGTATTTGATTAGAATAAGAATACAAATGTTAGTATAAAATGAAACAAGAAAACATACTGTGAAATTAAGCCTAAGTAATAAGCAGATGATAAAACCTTGTTTTCTAAATATACTTGCTAACAATTTATATATAAGACTGTAGTGGTAATCAATCATGTCATAAATTTATAAAAACAAATCAGATTATGTGTTTTTCTGTTAGAGCGCGTTATTTCGTAACTGAAAGCTTAATTACAGCCTGGAGAGGTTGCCTGCCAAAGTTTAACAATTAATAATCTAGATTTTTGTCCCTTATCTGCCATGGTACTTTATAACGATAAGCGCAAACTTCTCCAATTTATTACAATGGAAAAGTCTTCGAACAAGAAAAGTTTTGCACAGTGCACACTTAGTAACATTTTAGTATGAGAGGACTTAAGTATTTGTAAATAATTTAGAATTTATTAGTTACTAGCTTTTATCCGCGGCTTCGCCTGTGTGTATATAGGTCATTGCGGTAAAGAGTAGCCTATTTCCTTTCTCAGTAATCAAAGTATTACCGTGCCAAATTTGACTAAAATGGTACTGCTGTAGTAGCTATAAATGCTTAACATGCAAACAGATAGAGTTACTTTTGAGTTTATAATAATAGTATGTATGGTAATACCGTACGTAGTGTGTTCAAAAATCGAATTTAGTGTATTTTAAAAACTATTTATTTATTCGTGAATGTCTATTTTGTCCCCTTCAAAGTAATCCCCCTGGGATATTATACACTTGTGTCAACGTTTTTTCCAATCTTCGAAGCACTTCAAAAAAAATTTTTTTTGTATCTTGTTCATCTCCTCCTTCCGTCTTTATCTCGTCAATCGTGGCGTAGCGTCGTCCTTTCATGGGCCTCTTCAGTTTCGGGAACAAGAAAAAGTCACAGGAACAAGAAAAAGTCGCGGACAGATTCCAACATCTCATTAGCAACGTTCATGCGATGCTGTTTTTGATCGAAATTGAGCAATTTTGGTAAGATTTTGCGGCGTCAAAAAATCGAAATTCGATATACGTATTCCGCGAAAATTCAAAATTCGCAATACTTTTTGAACTCGTTCATACTATTATTATAAACGGTTTTATTTAATTATCATTCTTATTTTAAATAATTATTATAATTTTAATTAATTATAAGGGGTGTTACATGGCGTGTGTCTGTCTGTGGCATCGTAGCTAAATAAATAAATAAATATTTCGGACATCTAACACATAACACCGTCTAATCCCAAGCTAAGCAGAGCTTGTGTTATGGGTTATAGACAACTGATATAAATACTTAAATACTTTTTTTTTGTAAATACATTCATATTATACGTAGAAAACACCCGAACTTCGAAACAAATACTTGCAGATCACACAAACATTTGGTCGGACCCGGGAATCGAATCCAAGGCCTCAAGCACAGCAGTCGCATACGCTGCTACTACGCCACCGATGCAGTAAAATAGCTCTCAAAGGAATGGACCGATTTCAATGCGGTTTTGTTCATTTGAAAATCAGTTTCATCGTGGTGGTTCTTAGTTATGTTTATTAAATACAGGTCCAGTAATGTAAGAATATCAGCTTTTTTCCAAAATAATGTGAACCATTTTTAGCGTGTAATTACTTTAATGAGTGCTGTATGGGTATTGGGGTTCCTAGGTTTTTCCTTGCTAGAGTGCGCCTGGTTCCCCGGCTTCTAGTACCCGCCACAGCTTGCGGTTTTAGTCACCCGTAATCCGACACGCCACCAGGAGGTGGTATCCGAGGGGATTTCCGCAAAAAAAGGTTGTATGGCCAGATTGTTTACGGGTTTTCTTTATTTTAAAAACAGTACCAGGTCATCATACCCAGTTGAGTTTTTCAATCTTGTAATTATTCAGAAAATATAATAAACTGTTAAGCTGTGTTACCACACAGCTTAACAGTTTATGTTATGATGTGCTGTGTTACCACACAGCTTAACAGTTTATGTTAATAACCTTGGTTTATTATCAGGTCTGCTAGCTAGCCTACAGGATTAGCAACTAGGCAGCAGGCTGGACTATTTGCCCAGCCCGCTGTCTTGTAAGCCGCAGAACGATACCCGTTACGGTAAACATGTTTTCGAGTTAACCAATGACGTCATTGTAGTTTGGTGTTTGTTAACTTTTCAGTGTTTCAGTTACTTAATACTTACTTAAAATTTTAATTGCTATAAAAATAATGAAAGAAGGTAATTTTTCTCTCAAACACTATTAACACAGTTTGAATTCCGACTCCGATAATTTCGATGACGTGACCATCGATGTCACATTTCGTTTCTACCAATAGTACTTTCTTACTTTCACTTTTTATTTAATGTTTTCTGAGTTTAAATAACGACTATATAAAAATACCCTTTAAGTATATTGTAAAGACAATAAAGGATCTAGAAAAAAAAATTTGAGACGGATAAATTCTTTATGCATATTATTGGAGAGGCCTAAGTCCAGCATTGGATTGCGATAGACTAGTGATGACTTTGGCAGCTTGGTGATATATTTATACTGTTAATGATTACAACACAGTCTTGTTTTTCTAATGCGGAATCAAGAATTCCTATTCATTATTATCAAATATTGCTAAATATTTCCTTCATAAAAAGATAATGACTTCTAATAAAACCTTGGCAAGTGCTTGTGGGATTATAGCACGTTCATTTATTAGTTGTCAAGCTGTTCGATACAGACCGTATTATTGTTATTTGATGGAGAGTCCGAGCATCATATAAAGTAGATTTGATAATGAATATAAGATTTTATTTCTCGATGAAATATTTCTACTGCAAAGAAATTTTTGTGTTAGATTCTTCCTTTCAGTTTTTCACCTCTACTAAGTTGAATGGGATAAAACTGGAAAGGTGGTATAAAATAGAGTATTTTTCTTATTTTCCTTTTAAATAAAGTTTAAAAAACTAAACAATGCGCTTACAGAAGTCAGTTACACACAAAAAAGTTGTAAAACCTATGAGTGCCAATTAAAACGTATAAATAAAAAAGTATATTTTGTATAAATGAGTGCATTCTGCAACCTAAATACATACGCCTAAATTTCAAGCCTCCTCCTTTTAGGGTATCGTACCTCAAAAGGAAAAAACGAAACCCTTACAGGAACACGTGCTGACCGCGTGTCTGTCAAGACCCTTTTTCTCAGGTACGTATGGAGGTATCAAGCTTAAATTCATAAAAATACTCAGGTCTACGGTCCCTTGAAGCCGGGAAAACATCAAACTTCTGACCAACGCAATCAAAGGATACAGCTGCAAACTTTTAACACTCGCGAGGAAATCAAAACCTACAGGGTACTCCCAGTGAACTCAGAATCTTGAAATTAGGTATGTAGTAATGCCTTTTACCAGAAATAAAAGAATAATTGCATAAAGTAAATTTTCAGTTACGTCATACAATATACTTACATATTTGTACGGAACCCTCGGAGCGCGATTCCGACTCGCATTTGACCGATTTTCTTGAAGTAGGTTGAAAAACGATCTCTTTATAAAATTCCATATTTATAATCTAATATTTGATACTATTTGACCACAGTATAAACTCCTACTTTATACCTACTATCAGCACTTTGGACGATAGACTTTAAGGCTACATTCCTTAAAAAAGCAGTCCATTTTAATAACAAAACAGTATAAGCCGTATACTACGAAGCTTTGTTGCCGTTGGCTCTTAAGATTGAACGCATTTTTACTGAAACTATTAACCTTGACGAAAAGGACAAAAGTAGTAGCATCTGCGTACGTACCCAAAAATGTTACTATAATGTCGTTCCACAGTAATAGAGTTTTGTATTACATTTCGTAAATTTATCCCAAAATAAAGAAATTCGTTTTTAGTTTTCAAGACAGTAAAGTCACGCTGAAGGGCAGTAAAACACGAACGGACTGGCTCGACCGGGGCAATGTAAAATGACAGCGTTCGTACTGGTCTGACAGTTCGTGTTTCGTTGGTGAGTGCGAGACCGAAGGCATTGTCTGCATTCGCAATAAGCATGGTATCCACCACTCTTGAATTCTACTTATATTTTCCATCAAGCTGATCAGAGTCATTTTGGCAGGGCCATACATAAAAACACAACTCTGCGTTTCTTCTTAAAACGTGTGCAGTATGACATATTGACCTTAGTTTATGCGTTGTAAAGTTTCTGTGTGTTACCGAACACTTTGATAACTCCCTAACTTTATATAAGTCACTAAAATCTAGAATAAATAGTATAGTATATATTATGATTTTTTTATAATAATGTTGTCGAAGATTTGCGTTTTCTGTGTCCATCCGTGTGATTGCGAAGTTATATGCGTATGCACTATGCTGTGCGTAGTGCCAAGTGTGCAAAATTATATGATCAACACTTATGATAAAAATATCATGTTTTAATAAAAATAGCTTCGACTTTGCGCTGACTAGCTTTTGCCCGCGNACGCTGACTAGCTTTTGCCCGCGGTTCCTACCACGTTTATCACGGTTATCGCGGTTAGAAGAAGCACATGTACTTCATCAAAAATCAAAACCTCTCCATGCCAAATTAGCCGTGAAAGCATGGCAGACATACAGACTTATGTTACTTTCCAATTTATATTATTATAGTATTAACTGCCTCTAGCAGTCGCATACGCTACCACCGCACTACGGTGGTAGCGTATGCGACTGTTGTGATAAAGGTCTCGGGTTCGATGCCTGAGTCAGACCAAACGTTTGTATGAACTGCAAATATGTGTTTCGGAGTTTAGATGTTTTCTAAATATAATATATATGTATTTACAAAAAAAGTGTATTTTTATTTATATCAGTTGTCTAGTAGCCATAACACAAGCTCTCCTTAGCTTGGGACTAGATGGCGTTGTGTGGAAGATGACCAAAATATTTGTTTATTTTTTGTTCAGTTCATATTTATATATATTATACTATCTATATATATTAGTATGGATTAACTTGGTTCTTTCTATTCATGTGGCATAGCCAAATCTTTTTCAACTCTTATATGCAATACAAATTTTACCTAAAAATGCCCTGTACGAGGTACTTTAATTTAATCTTCTTAGCATCATTAAGGTGTACAGTTGTATTTGTTTCCCATGTTCTCTTTAATTAAATTCCTACCGGGTCTTACGAAAAGCCACTGCTGTTTTGACAACATAAATATAAAGACTGTGATGTAATGATATTTTCATAAGATACACAAAGCGCCCCCATATCATTTTTTTTTAAATAATGATCAAAAAACCGCTCACTTACTATAAAATTCTGTTTTATCGTCTCTTATTATTCACAAGGAGTACAAAACATGTGTAATAATGGAGATTGTAGGCAATGGCGTAATGTTAAAATAATGTTTGTAGAGGGTAGATTGATAAAACGTTACAGAATAAAACAGAGTGATGTAATGGTGGAAAGTAATTGGTTATGTATTTGATTCCATAACGAAACGAAAATTGGCTTGATCTGCAAATATGGCTTGAGTTGCCCCGTGTCTGGGTCTTTTTTGTTACCGTACCGTTGTTTTAATGCTTGTAAAGTCTGCGTGACACAGGAATAAATTCTAATGCGGCAGTTGTTCTTTATAATGAAATAATTCACGCTGGACGGTTTACAATGTGTCAGTTCAGCGCCTGATACCGATGCAATAACGTGACAAGCCGATTCGGTCATTGAAAACGTAAATTTGTTAATAGAAATTACTCTGAAATACAAACGCGGCTAGATTTTTTAAAGTACTTTTTATGAAATTAGGACTAGAGGGAAATAATCACGCGCGTCAAATGTGTATTTATAATTTATTATTCTAAACTTATAAGAAACGAATTTGTAATTTGAGATACCTGGAAAATTTCTCAATCCTTTATGAGATCGAAATAATAATGAATGACTTCAAAGAACTTCAAAGGACTTCAAAGGACGTGATAGTATAAGGATTTAATACTGGCAAGTATTATTTGATAGATTAGTAATAATTAGTAGATTATTCAGGTATAACCTTTAAGCGCGTACACCACTCGTTGACGCAGTGGGAGCATTTGTACTGCTAATTACTCTATTCCGCGAAATCCCACGGGAACTAAATAATATCCAAACTGTGTAATTAATCGCGAATTCGTAAGTAAGTTTACTAAGCTTTTAAGTAACTATTCAGTAGGACTGCCTTAGCGGCGCAATATTAGTGTATACGTCTGCTGTACATGAGATCTTAGGTTCAAACGTTTGTATGATCTGCAAATATTTATTTCGGAGTTTCGTTGTTTTCTATTTAATATGTACGTATTTAAAAAAAAAAGTATACATGTGTTTATATCAGTTGCCTAATACCCATAACACAAGTTCTGCTTAGCTTGGGACTAAATGTGTTTATATTATTTTTTACGAGGTCTTCATAAAATATCGTTATATTTTAGTTAATATACTCAAAATTTTTACAAATTATACACAAAAACCTTCCTCAAAAATCTATCTATCAGTGAAAACCGCAAAATAATCAGTGCAGCAGCTTTAAAGTTTATTGCGAACCAACAAACAGACCGACAGACGCGGCGAAGGACCTTATAAATAAATATGTTCAGACATTTTAACACACAACGCCATCTAATCCCAAACTAAGCAGAGCTTGTACTATGGGTACTAGATAACTGATATTAATACTTGTATACTTTTTTTGTAAATACATACATATTATACATAGAAAACACCCAAACTCCGAAACAAATATTTGCAGATCACACAAACATTTGGTCCGACTCAGGAATCGAAACCGAGACCTCTTGCACAGCAGTCGCATTCGTTACCACTGCGCCACGGAGGCAGTCTTTGTTTTTATAATATGTAGATATAATGATGTGTGTCGGTAGTTTGATTATCACAGCATAGGCTATAACTGCTTTGGAGTCAAAATTGTAACTGTGAGATGCATATTTTAATATTTCTTACTTTTTCTCTTAAGTACGTGTCTCACGTAGCGCGTCTTCTGGAAATACTTCCAGTAGAGAGCGTAAATGGTACATGTTGTATGTATACTTTATGTTTTAATGTTTGAGCTTAGTTTTACATTTATATAAATATATAATTGTGTTACATAAGCAAACACATGAATGAACTCTAATTGATAGAAATATGACCAAGTTTCTACAAGAATACACCTATTTTTTTTAAACATGAGTCTGAAGCTTATTAACAATACTATAGAGTACAAAATACAGCATAATAATATTTCCGTTCAACCTTAACTTATTTTTTTTCTATTACAAGAGCACGAGCAGCACTTAAATCTCAATAGCAACGAAACAAAAACTGCCGATTATATTCTTAATACACGAAATAGCACTTAACACCAATATCATAATAGACAAGAGTAGTTCACTGTGATTATTGTGTAAGCCAATCAAGAAATGTGTTGGTATATTTACTAAGAAGTCTAATGAACACATGTAATGGAAAAGTTCCAGATAGTTTTTGCCCTAGTACTAATAACCTCATTAGTGAAAACTGTACTAACTTGTGTACATAAGATAAAAGATCAACACCTCGTGTAAATATATATATATGTATATATCTATATTTATTTTGATACTGTTTTGTCCCTGAATACCTACATACGTTTGAGTGCAATAGGCTATACGATAAAGTATCAATTACCAGCAGGCAAAACTGCGGTTACATCCGTCGGTTCTCGCGGCAAAATATAGTTATTCGCTGATACTTTATTTTTCATTTATAACTTTATGCAATTTTGTATCGGTGGACATAATGCCCAGGGCATTCTCTGCCAATTACACTTAGATAATGTGGGTTTCCATTGTTAGAAGAATTTGAAATAAGTGTGACTAACAAACTGATATTCGCATTTACAATAATACGATAAATATTTTCACCACACTGGCTTCAGTTGAAGGCTACAACTTCACAATACATATCTGTCTACCTTCATAGACAGTTTATCTAACTTTCATAACAACAAAGCGAGCCAGTTAATCCTGAGATTACCAGGTTGTGATAATGTATCGATGTAGATAAAAATATGTGTATATATTTTAGTTCCTTGTCAAACCAAATTAATATCCTTTCATTAAATAGCTTAACAATAACGTGGGTACAACTTTCTTGGAAATAACAAGTTGTGACGTCACTCCTTGGTTCATCTCACCTCAATACTTAGGCACGTGTTCAATATCATCTGTCTCTTTTCAAAACAGTCTGAAAACCTTATAAAAACGTTTCGTGAGACTCAATCTCATTATTTCAATGGTATAGGGTGTAAAAGAGCAAGCGGTACATAGTGTGAGTTTATTTCAAACTAGCCAAGCCAAGCAGTTTTACAGTTTTCCAAGCGCTCTCGCTCTGCAACATGGCCGCAATCATAGTTTCAAGAGCCTCTAAGCTTCAATCTTAAGACTAAAACTTTTAAAATAATTACTTACGTAATGCGATACAATGCAATTGAGAAACTTACCCTGATAAAACAGATTAAGCTATTAGAGTCAGAATTCAGCGTTCAAGTGTACAACTAACGTATCGCGTACAGAAAATGGTGCTGTATTTTTTTATCAAGTTTATACACGTTTAAAGTTGATATCAAGATTTAGTATGCAACGTCAACTATTGTGGGGCTAACGTTCAGAGACTTCTTGGAGATCTATTCAACAACATGAATATTTCATTATTATTCATAGCCATGTTAACAAAAAATATTGAAAAATTTAAACTTATACTCGATGCCATTTTCAGTGAAGCAACTTTGTTTTTCTTTTTTCTAATTTATTATTTTATTTATTTTAATGTTTAGACAGACTGCTTATGCAACTGCCATAGAAAAAGTTTTGGGGGTAATTTGTTTTAGGTTTTTCTTGCAAGGAATTCTTAATAACATTCCGGAGTATGGGCATTTGGCACGGGCGTGTACCCCGAGTAGTGTTATGTTATCCCGGTCTCACGCTTTAAAGTTATGTTACTAATAGAAAAACGAAAATGGTTATTCTAATCTGACTAGCGATACATATCTATTTTCTTCTAGGACATTGTTTTATTTGGTCAGAGTACGTTCTCTGTCCTAATCAAAAATAATATTTATTGTGCTCACAGTTAGTAATAAAAGAGATGGTCTATTATGGTACTATTAATACCACAAGACTATCTTTTGTCACTCAGCTCACTTATTCACATGATGATGATGACGATGATAATGAGCATGATAACGTACCATGCAATTAGTATGACAATGTGACTGTTGAATCACATATATATTTACTAAACAACAGGACTGAAGACTGAATATTATAGTTTCTATTGAATTCAAATGTTGCGTTCATTTTGGTCCCAAAAAAAGTCCACCCTATAAAAGACAGCAGGTAAACAATCGAGAATTTTTGTAATAATAAAGTTGGGCCTCACATTAAAATAAAGTTACTGAAGAGAGATCACTTTGACAGAATAAAGGTGAAAATAGACCCGAGATCCTAGACCATCAGTTATATAACTCATCTAAATTTAAATAATTTATTTGCTGTTAAGAAACCACCTTATTACTCAGAATCTGGATAGTAGATTTAATTTGGAATGTTGGTATTACTTCGAAATATACCTTTATTGTATAAGATTCAGTTTTCTTATCCAAATTCTATAGCCAGTGAAAGTCCCCAATTTTGTTTATTTCTTTAGCTACTAGATCTAAGCCAACCTTAATTATTCCTGCTATTTGCTTCATGAATTAACCAACAGTATACTTTGGGCTTTGGAATATACGGGCTCTGTCGTTATTGTATTGCCGCCCATGATTGTGAAAAAAAGGTATGACGCTATAGCTACCCATTATCTTAATTAGTCAAAACTACAAGTAGTGAACAAAAATCAAGGAGAAAATACTTGAAATGTTTGTTTATTAATGTTTTACTTAAAGTAAAAAGATTAGAAAATATAAAAGTATATTTTATTTGAGAGAATTTTCTTTCATACAAGCGTATAAGTATGATCTTCATCCGTTTTGTCAGGTTTTAAGAGGAGATTGAAGATGCGAGTCAGTATATTTCAATGATTAATAAAAAAATCTGAACAATTGTGACTCAAGAAAAGCGATCCTTTTTTATTGCCTCGAAAGCGGACATATTTCAATTAAATATTAATGGAAAAAGTAAATAAACTCCTTATATTTTAGGATGAAAAATAGCTTTTTAATTTATTATTAGGGAGTTTCTTAAGTACCTCACATTTTCGGTACGTATCGAGAAAGTTCTAAATACCGTGCTTCAATTATAATAAATGTTTCCAAGTAAAGTATTACCTATCTATTAATAAGAGTTCTTTTCGCGAACCGTGAGGAGTCATAATTAACGATGATAAATTATGTTTGACACATTTATATCTATAGGGAAACCCTGACGATCTTCTTAATGATCTTCTTAAGAAGAAATTATTGAGTGAGTAACTAATATTGAAGCAACTATTATAACAACTGCTACGGTTATTACACTGTTCTCATTCCGTTTAAAAGAAATATTTTGCTAGTGATTCAGGGCTAAATGATAATAATAATATTTTACAAACCTGTAAATTCAGAGGTGCCATACTACAGGTATGTGCCGGACCCAGTTCTCGAAAAAGGTCGTGCTACGTTATATTGGGATCGATCTATTATTACAGACAGGACTATTGTTGCCAATAAGCCTGATATTGTGGTCATAGATCGATTAGAGCGCCGCGCAGTGATTGTCGACATCGCCGTTCCTCATGACGAGAATCTTGTGATAGTTGAAAAAGAAAAACAATTGAAATATTTGGATTTATCTCACGAGATTGTCGATATGTGGAGTGTAGATTCGGCGATCATTGTTCCGATAGTCATATCTGCTCATGTATTGATTGCCAAAAGCCTCGACCAACACCTCAAGAGGCTGACGTTAGACGGTTGGATCAAGGGTCTGATGCAGAAGGCAGTCCTTCTTGACACAGCTCGTATTGTGAGGAGGTTCCTGTCTTTGGAGCCCTAACCACCGGTTTCTTGGTCCCTGTACCCGATGTCGGTGGTCTACTATTTCTTATATTTTTAAATATATATTATTGTTTATTTTTTATGTATTTAAAAATGTAATAAATATGTATATATAAATGTAATAAAGAGATAATAATAAATAATATCTCTAGAGATTATATTTAATATCTCACAAGATTGCCGATACTTGGAATATCGATTCGGTGATCATCGTTCCAATAATTGTCTGTTCACGGATTGATAGCCAAGAGGCTCGACGAACACCTTAAGAGGCACACAATAGACGGCTGGATCAAGGGTCTGATGCAGAAGGCAGTCCCCCTAAACACGGCAAAGTTACAATTACAAAGTTAAACAATCGTAGCCTTTGCCAAGATGCATGTGTTCCGCGTCAGATCTCTTTCTACAATCGCGAACGATTCAATTCTCTTGCATTATGGCTTATTTTTTATTGAGCCTTAACTTAGCCCTGAGATGAAATCGTTCCCATACATTCGTTGGTTTCTATCTATCAACATCATTATCGGCCTATCGCAATCCACTGCTCAACTGCCTCCGTGGCGCAGCGTACGGGACTACTGCAGCAGCTGCCTGAGGTCTCGGGTATGATTCCCTGGCAAATATTTGTTTCAGAGTTTGTGTGTTTTCTATGTACATAATGTATGTTTTAAAAAAAAAAGTATGTATGCATTTATACCAGTTGTCTAGTACCCATAATACAACAGCTGCTATGCCTTAGGACTGGATGGCATTGTGAGTTAGATAACCGAAATATTTAGTATTAAATATACTGCTGGATGTAGGTTTCTTCAATTACACGCCACTTGGTTCGATTCTCAGCTTCTCGCATCCATCTTCTGTCAGCCATTTTGTGTAAATTATTACTATACCTGGCCTGTGGACTTCTTAGACAACGTTTACCCAGACATGGTCTCCATTTAAGAACCATTGGTCCTGGTTGCCATACGACCAACTTTAGTAATATTAACTGGTGGGTAGAGCCTTAAAAATCTGACCTTTCTACAGAACTTCGATATCGTCTAGTTGATAAATATTTGGATTGTGAAAGTCTAATAACAGTCGCTATATAAGTAAAGCAGTTTAGACTTAAATCTGACCACAAGCTAGTTTGAGACAAAAACTTTGAGAAACGAATCTTGCAAAAAAAGTATCTTTAATTCATCCCAAATATACGTATGTATGTGAACAGAACATCCTACACATAAATGCTTTTTTACTCACTTTTAAACTTTTCACTCACTGAACACTCATTTGTACTAATTTGAACTGCTAACTGACGTACATTCTTAATTTATGCCAATCTCATTTGCGAATTAATTACACTTTAACACATTTCTCAACCAGAAAATTCGCGTATTAACCTAAGCTACAATATACCACCATTTGCGGTGCCATCGTAATTCATGTTACAAACAATCAACTTTATTAAATTGTAACTTTAATTTTAAAGTTGTCCCACTGCATTTAGTTTAAACTTAATAATGAAGACGCAAGTATATGGATATTTTTTGTGAAATTAACTTGCCCTTACTGTGTTTATTTCTAATAAAATACTCAAAAACCCGATAGTGTAGGAATACCGGAGGAACCGAAGTATCGATATTAATCATACATCTAGATTCATTAGAATCGATTGATCATCCCTAGCACAAACCAACTTTTCACTAATTGCAACGCCGAACCTTGTCGCCATTGAGAGTTGACTTACGCAAATTACAGCTTCAACAGTGTCACTATTAAAAACTGTACAATAACCATTAAGAAAAATAATATCAACTTTTTTCAAAAGAATTAAATTAAACGAAAAGTCTTTGTCTCGTTCTTAACAAATTTAATGAAAAAGAATACAATACAGACAAAAATTATTTAATTACGAGCATTTCACACTAGAACAAATTAACGTTTGCTTAGTATCGTAAATAACTAGAGAATTAGAATTATCATTTTAACAAAAGAATACCAAATCACACGCCCGGTTTAAATATGCATCATTTTTATTGTAGCTTTTTTTTGGCTTTCTGGACTCCTACTCTATATAAACCGAGGTGTGCCTTTCATACTCCTCCATTCGTAACATTTTTTGTAAAAAGTATAATATATAAATATTATGTACTACTAGTTTATACCCGCGGCTCCACCCGCGTGCATGTCGGTTATCTAATGTATGTGTATGTGTTATTCTAATGTATGAGCTATATTACTATAAAGTTTCATCCAAATCCGTTGAGTAGTTTTTACCATCCATCCATATAAACTTTCGCGTTTATAATATTAGTATAGATTTAACTGCACAAGTGGTGTAGTAATATAAGCGACTTGATCGCATGTTACTACACAGATTTTTGTAGGTTCAAACTATACATGGACAAAAATTTACGTGATCCACTAATTATTGTTTTTAGGCTGAATGTTTTTTGTGTCCGTTTCAAGTATGTTTGTAAAATCGGGGGATTTTTCTAGCACGGGAGTTGTCTTATAAAAAAATATATTTAAAAAACGAGATAATGCTCGCTGATGAATTAATGATACGAAAGGCTACATTTACAGAGAGTATAATTAATTAAAGCTCTTAGAACTCGCATTCAATCTAGCTAAATCATCGTCCTCGTAATCATATTTCGTATATTTTCATCCATAAATTTAACTTGAAAATTGATTTCATCTTCTAAGGAGACCTATTTTCTGAAAATTTAAAAGAGAACTTGCTCTTCGTCGTCTTTTGTGAAATGAATTAGTAATATTCAAAGAGATAATAGTCCCTTATATGTACCTATTATAAACGTAATATTTTTATAACTGAAATACAGTTCAGTTACTTTTGCTTTGTTATCGCAATAAAAAATAACCTATGTCCTTTTCTAAGGTCCAATCTATCTCTATAACGAAGATTCCCTCGATGCTCAAGCGATTGAAGTATGCAACTACCGATTAAGAGGTCTCGGACTCAAATCTCGGGTTGGACCAAAAGTGTTATTGATTTTTTCTGATTATATAAATACTTAATTATTTCTCGGTGTTTGGAAGTTAGGGTCTGAACCCCCGTGCCTCGGAGAGTACGTAAAACTGTCGGTCGTGCGCCTTATCTCTCCCGGATCGTGTCGGTTAACCGTTCCATCGGATTATGAGAGAGAGGAATCAGAGAGTGCACCTGTGTTTGCGCACACACTTGTGCACTATTATAATAATATCTTCTGCGTAGTTGGCTGGTCTCCGTTGAAACTGGACGCCGTGGCCGTAATCGGCTAGGAGAATATCATACCGAAATTCTTCTAAATCGGTTCAGCGGCTAAGGTGTGAAAACGTAGCAGACAGAGAGAGTTACTTTCCAATTTATAATATTAATATGGACTTCAAACTCCTCCGATTTTCTTATGATTAATTTAGTTGCGGGTTCCAAGATACTTTAATTCTTCCTGAGATTTCTCGAGTGTCATGACGCGTTGTGTTCGTATGTCACCGCTGTTGGTCGTGGTGTATAGATGTTACAACGGTAGGCCTGTAGGCGAGATTACTCTCAGCAAAATGATATTATTAAACACATATTACACATTGCCTGGTTTCCGATCTCAATCGATCGGAATGTATTGTTTTGTATCATTATCCAGTATAATTTGATCTACCAGTACACAAACTGTTGTTGACAGGTCAAAATATATAAATAGTTAAACTATTTTTGAATGAATATTTTGGAGTAGTTAGTAGGTAGTTAGAGTATTTAATCGATATTTACTCAATGCGTCTTTGCCAAGTAAATCCGTAAAGTGCTGTTATAAACAATTTAATTATTTAAAAAGAAAGAACCCGACTGCATCACTCTCTGTCATCTTTATTTAAATCAGATTTTTATTAAGAGGACACATAAGTTATACATATATTTTATATTCGTAATCACCGTTAAAAAATCTTTATTTTAATACCACACTAGGTGTATTTTGACGCCAAAAATGCTTAATTTTGTTTTATTATCAAATTGATATATCCAGTCTCACTCTAACGACTAAGACGAATTTATTGACACCGCTCACATAAAAATACGACAAGCCGTTTAGGCTCTAGGGCTTACTTACATAATAATAATAATGACTTTATTTTCTACTACTACTACATACATACACTCGAGACTAGCCGTCCTTTTTTCGCAGTCGGGTATAAACTGGCGATAACATGCCTATGAGTGCCCTCATATTTTCAATCTCAACCACAAATATGGAGTAAGTGTATGTATGTAATAAATACTTATTTATAATACATAGTGGAATAAGTACAAGTAAGTTTAATTCTAGAATATATTGCAACAAGTTCTTTCAAGTGCCGACAATCGAGAGTCAAAATTACTTATTTGTAAGTTTCTGGTTACGTACTGTCATAATCTTTATTCTCTTGGAGTTTAACTGGTCTGAGATAACTAATAATATTAACCATTTATTTTTAAGTCGCGATAGTATTACAAAAGCAACGGAGGTGTAGCTTAAAACTTGAACATTAAATCGCATCGAACTAAGTATTAATACTTCCTGAATCTTTTAAAACCGATGTAAACTTCTAAAAAAAGTAATTTCAAACTCAATAACTCTTTTCAAAACAGAAAACTTGAGTTACAAGATAAACATATCACACTCGAAATTCATAAACAGAAATATTATATAATAAAACTTTCTAAAGAAACGACAGACAGACAATTTCTTACAGACTGTGGAGTCTCAAACTAAAAATTAACTGTCAAACCGTGGAGTTTGATTAAGTGAAGGTTTCTTAAATTGCTGCTGCGCGAGCGGGATGTACTTTTATCTAAAGCCAGCTGCAAATATCTGCTGTAATAGAGTATTGTTATACTTCATCTGCGGGTTCAGGGTTAGTGATAAAATTATTACAGACAACTATAATAATAACTGCTCGGTGGCGCAGTGGTAACGTATGCGATCCGGGTCGGCCCAAATGTTTGTATAATCTGCAAATTTGCGTTTCGGAGTTTGTGTGTTTCCTATGTATAATATGTATGTATTTATATCAGTTTTCTAGTACCAATAATGCGAGCTCTGATAAGTTTGTAAGTAAATGGCGTTGTGAGTTAGATGTCCGAAATATTTATATATTTAACCAACTAAAAACAGACTTTTTTGCACGCCACTTAGTTCAATCGGCTTTTCGTATCCAGGTTCTCCCACTCATCATATGTATATCATCGCTCCATCTAGCCTTTGGACATTCTACACTACGTTTCCGAAGCCCGATCTCCATTAAATAACGCATATTTAGCCAAATTTAATTTCTTACAACTATGCAGTTCGGAATATAACAAATACCTACATATCAAACAATGAATTTGTTTTATATACCGGAGAATATATTTTTATTATCATTTCTGGTCACCTCGAAATATAAAATAGTGAGAATAGTGGGTGTCGCTTTCATACCGACGCGAGACCTTTGCATAATCTTTCAGCATGATTGGATATGTTAAATCGGGGTCCTTCTCTGAAGCTAGGGCGACCTCAGTGTGCTGTCATAGCGGTAATAATATAACCTTTTATAGTTTTATACAGGTTTATTTTCAAATATTATAACTGACATTCACTATTCAAAGTCAAAAGAACCTTTTGATATTTTATAAATTTAATATACTATCTTTCGTTTTATTTTGATTTTAAATTATCCTCGATAAACTAACATCTTCTTGGGTCAAAATAGAGCTTTTAAAATTATCACAAGATAATATTATTGTATCTCTGTTGCTGTGTTCTATTCAGTAGCATAAATCATTTTTATTAAAAAGGATAATGTATTGTCAAAAGAAAGACAAAACGTGTAACGAGTTTCGGAAACTGAAGAACAAGAGCTCCCTAGAATTTTTCAGATTTAAAAGGTGGTTAAACAAAACCTTGGTATAACATTTTTATGGCAATAATAATTCTCAACGAAGTGCTATTTTTATGTAATGAAGATGATAAGTATGAGTAGTTTCTATATAGGTATAATATGTATTTATGTATTTAAAATTGTATACATGTATTCACGACTACTTCGGTTGTGCAGTAGTAGTGTATGCGACTGTTATGCTTGAGCTCTCGGGTTAATTCCCCTGTTGTATGATCTGTAAATATAAATGATGATGATGGTGATGTAGACAATTAAAAGTGGACTGTAATTGGTGCAGGTTTTTTAATGTCTATAAGGATATGCACAGAACAGATCAGTGATCCGTACAATGTGTTGAGCCGAGTGTCGTTAATACGATGCGTGTAGTATAGTGGGAACCGCTGCGCCCGCGCTTCCCTTCTCCTTGCGTCCCCGTCACCTGCGCCGCGCGCCGATCGCCAGCTGTTCAGCCGGTTGAATGGACTGGCCCACCACGATGACGAGGATCGAGGTTCGATTCTCAACAGTAAATATTGGCTGTTTCGGAATTTGGGTGTTTTATATGTATAATATATGTGCATTTACAAAAAGAAGTATGTTATTATTCTATAAGTCAATCTAGCTTTCATAGTACCACCGCTGCTAAGTTAGAGACTAAATAATATTGTATATCAGATGCCCGTAGTATTATTGCAACGTCGAGCTTATATTATTTTTACTGTTTTTTATAAATATAATTTAAAGTCATTCTAAAAGAGTTCTTCGTATTCAACCTCTACACAATTTGCTTAACAACTAGAACTTACTAGTAACTTAATAACATAACTAGACACGTATGAGATACCGCAAGCTAGCGTGATTGGGCCAACGCTATTTTAAATTTAAATTAATGACCTGTGTCTTCTGCCTTTGCGAAAATCTAATCTAACCTATGTGGACGATACCGCGATTGATGTTTATGGCAATACATGGACAGAAGTAAGAGCGACTGCAAAATAGTCTTTGCAAATTGTTGCACACTGGCTACGCCTGAATTTCGTCCGTCCACCTTGCGAGAGGCTTTCCTTTCTCACGTGGTCTCCACTCAAGAAACTTTCTGCCACATCGGTTTATCGGTTTTACGAGCTGAGTGCCCTACCTGAATTTGCTAATCCTTAATGTGATCAAAACAAACTTTATCCCTTTCTATATTAGTAGTAGAAACAAAGTTGAACAGACCTTCCGATAAGTGTACACACATAATCTGATCCTGTCCTATATGTTAATTACATAAGGTATCTGAGTGTAGTGACTGATAGTGAATTGAAATGGTACAAACATATTGGCAGCATTGTTACAAAAATTAGGAAGCTTGTTTATATCTACAAATCGCTTAGATGTTGCGCAGATATGGATACCTTGCAGATGACATACGTAGCGCTTTGTAAATCCGTTATCACTTACTGTGGGGCCGCCAAAACCAAGTTCATTGAAGTACATAGAGCACAAAGAGCGGCACTTAAGGTAATGCTTGGTGCACGATTCCGATGTCCAACTCATCAACTTTAAGTCAAATATAAATTCTTTCCGTCAGAAAACTATTTGCGCTTTAAGCAACTCCTTAAAAAACATCGTAAAGTTCCCCCACCAAATCATGCAAAGCGTTCCATTAGATTTTATGCAATGTAGAAAGCCACAAAACGGTATTTGCTGGTCGTCAATTCTATATTGATAAAAGTATTTATTTATTTACAAAAAATATATATAGTTGTTCTTTTAAATGGGTTAATTGTAAACCAATTAAAATAAAGCTTTTTTACAAACCCTAGACTATGAAAAAAACTACAAGGCTACTTCACTAAAAGGAGTAAGCATACCTTTTCCTACACATAAAGATCCATTTGCGATACATAGACACACACACAACTCACGCACGCACTTACGTTTCTACCTTCAAAACCTTTAATCTGTCTTGGTAACAGCTGAACACTAACTCCCAAGTCATAGGAATACCTAGTTTGAGAGTTAGGGTCAGTCTAACTGTGTGTTCTTTACCCTAAAACCTTGTAATCTTTCTCTCTAAGGAAATTGTGAAAGGTTGTTTATAACAATAAACGTATTATTATTATCATAGCTTGTTATTATTATCATAGTTTAACTTTAAACAACTATAGCACCTACTAATTTCAAACTTGCTTAGATAAATAAAAATTCATCAATCATCATCATCAATAACCCATAATATCCCACTGCTGGGCTCGGGTCTCCTCTCAGAAGAGGGTTAAGGCCGTACGTCCCAACGCTGGCCAAGTGCGGGTTAGGGACTGGCAAGTCGACGTTGTGGCTAAGTAATCTTACCGTTGGATGTTTTTAAGCCGCCCGAAGGCCTCCAACTAAACTTCACGACTGTTATCCTATGATATCTATATATATATGAATCACCCACCCAAGTACTGAGCGCGCCGTCATTCCTTACCCTCGGAGATTGTTTCTAATCACCGAGTGCAACTGGGCTATGAGAGCTAAAAATTACATTAAAAAAATCGTCGTATTTATACTATATTTTTATTACATTAAAATTTTTAAAAACAATCTGAAAGAAGCAAATTTTATTTGAAATGTAATAAAATAAATAACTTAACGACTGCATGAGTCACTAGTCAGTTCACTAGTCAATAAATAAGGGCCTTTGCTTTTATAATACGGTCCGTATTTCCTGTTGCGTTTTGCCTCAACTTAAATTATCAATATTCAATTTAGACCTGACATTCAAAATAATAAATCCATGACTATCCAAAGAAAAATAAATCAAAAACCAACAAAGCAAAATTTGAGAGAAACATTAAATTTTAAAACATCAGGTCGGTTAGAAAGTCATTGTAAATTCAAATTTCTACAACCAGATTGGTTGGAAAGGTCCTCTTACAAAATTAAATAGGTAGGAGTATTTGAATTTTATGTCAATGAAAAGCCACGGGACCGATTGCAAAAGTAGCTAAAGGCGAATGTTTCTCGGAATTGCTATTAGTCTTGCAGGCGCCGCCGACTCTTATCGATTTTATCATTTCCAGCAACCCGCTTATTCTTGTTGAACATTACTTTTCTAATGAAATATTCTCGATGAGTAGTACCACTTTAAGTTTGTATCACTTTTACTACTATACATAAATCTTAGTCCCATAGATGCATTATGAATTAATATATAATTAATTTAATTCAATGTTTCACTCAATAAACTCACCACGATTAGATATAGTACGATTAGTATAGTATTCTGTGTAAAGCTTCTTTCTATTGATGATGTTACCTCTGTGCACCACCTACCTTACAAGATTTCTACACCACCCTAAGGTTGACTGGAAGAGAATGCCTTGGGCATTAAGTCCGCCAATGTACAAATGTGCATGAAGTTTTAAATAAATATAGACCTCCTCAAAGACTCTGGATAAGAACCGATCCTGTGCTGCATTGTTATATACGTCTTTTTTATAACTATAATATTCATATAAATGGTTCCCTGTAAAAGGTCGATTTCAGCGATACAACCACCAATTGTTATTTATATTTATTGTAATTCATCTTTTTATTTCTATTAATGTGTGTATAGTGAAGGGAAAATGAATAAAAGAAATATGAATTAGTTTACGCATGTAATGTTCCCAATTAAATCCTTTTCTCTCTATAATTATAACCCTCATGACTATTTTAGTCCGAAAAAGATATTGCGCTAATTAATTATTTGCAATGCACAAATAAAATACAGGTGAAGTAAATCGTGGACCAAACTATTCAAAGGGAAATAAAAAGTATTGTGTGGTTTTTGTTGTTCTTTTATGTCCAGAATGATTCTCGTTGAAAGCTTAAGGAAAGCTTTTATTTGGAAATAAAACAGTTTCTTTGTCATCTGACAAAAGTAAGTAGAAACTAGTACAAAAGTTAATGATGATTGCTACACAAAATAGAACAAGATATATTTATCTGTATCTCGAAATCAATCTTTCTTTTGAATATACTCGTTTGATAAAAACATAGCAGTATCCACATAAATTCAAGACCATAGAACTATCTCGCAGGAGTGATCTAAACTAATATCATAAATAATGATGAACTTGTAACTCTCATAATATATAAATATTACGAATGTTACAAGGTTTATAAAAAAGAAACACTAGATAATGTGATGTACATAACAATAAATTAAGCGCGAAAATTAAACAAAAACTAATAAAAATAAAATGTGTAAAACACTTCGCCAAATGTCGCGCTTTGTAAAATTAAGCAACAAAAAACATCAATCTATTAATTTAAAGTAAAAAACTTAACGCTAAGCAGTTGAGAACACATTTACCTACATAAATACTGGGCTAGTATGTTTGCACAGGCTCTGTGTAAGACCCGCAAATAGATCCCCAGAGAGCCTTTAGATCCTCTGTTCTTTACAATATTTGCACAAGTACAAAACGTCACCGTTTTGTCAAAGTGTTCAAACCTGGTAAAGAGATGTCAGAACAACCTAAATATTATAAACTCAAGTGGGTATACTTTAGTATTTTACTTTGTACATAACTAAGCTATGTGTTCAAGATATTTGTAGATATGCATTAACTTTATGCTAAATTAATCGGAAAAACAAAGTTTTCGTAAAAGTTTAAGGTTGGTTAAGACGTTATAGATGGCGGTTAAAAAAAGATGGGTGGGAATTAGTACTAAAAATAGGAAAAAGTAATTAGGTATTGAAATGAATTAACCAATGAATAAACAAGTTATTGAGTGGGATATTGAAAACATATTAAATACATCGACAAATAGTATGGAATTACAAAAAATGAAAATTCATTGAAAAAAAGTAAATATTCTGGTTTCCACTTGTGTCTAGCATATTTTTTTAGATTTTAGTAGTACATATTAAAAGTTCTGATTTATTTTCGCACTTAAAATTATTAAATATTTGTGTAAAGAAGTTACTAAGCTGAATAATATTATACTTGATCGAAACTTTTCAAATGTAGGTAGAACGTTGTTTCTTCGTATCACAACCTAGGCTATCACTAAGAAAGAATGAGTATGTGTCTCTAAAATACAAAGGGATCTCATGAAAGGCAAGGTGATCATATCTAATTTAAACGAAAAATGGTCTGGTGTTAGCAAAGAGTTTTGGGCATCTTCGCTATACTATTTCAAAGTACATATAAAATCTATATATTAATACCTGAAGCAAAAATTTGGTACTACTTTATAGGAAAATAATGTAAACGAAATAGTATGAAATTTAATACAGACAAAGTTTATTGAAGGAGAATAACTTCTCCTAGCAAAATAGTATGAAATTTAATACAGACAAAGTTTATTGAAGGAGAAGTTAAATTCCGACCACGTGGTGATCACTTCTAATAATAATAACAACTACAAACTGACATCAGTTATATTCTATATTTTAACTGTCTGTGGAACTTAATAACACAACTTTTAAATTACGACAGTATTTGGAACCATAGATTCTAGAATTGAATCATAAATCAATGTTTGAGAAGGCAATTTGACCAACACTTTATTGCAATAAAAAACATCTTGTTGAAATTGAACATCAACGGTCACAACGGTGCATGTGCACAAGTTTATAACATTTGTGAAGTTCGCTGTAAATTTCGATTGAATAATTTTCAATCGAACGCAGAGACATCCTACAGAATATGTTTAATTTCAGCTTTGTGTGACATATCAATAGTGTTCTAGCATTTCAACAACTTTTCTTGCTCTACTGCGCAAGACAACATACGATATAATTTATTGTCTTAGAAGAGGATTAGGAGGCTGAATTTAGCAGTAGTCATATTAATTATATCTCATCTGCTTGACGTTCTACGAGAATAGAAAACTAACTGGCGTTTATAAGCGCTAAGTCACGTCGTCGAAACACAATATTAGCCGATAATACAAGTTTGCACAAAGAGATTTGAAACGAAATATTTTAATGTTGGCTTTAACTTGTTTGATACAGAATCTTAAACGCCACACCCAGGCCAGGACCAAGTCATTAAAACATCGCCCGTATCTTGTTCTGTTCATCATCTCATTATTTACAACCCATAATGTCCCACTGCTGGGCTCGCGTCTCCTCTCAGGAGAGTGTTAGGCCCATACGTCCCCACGTTGTTTATTGTTTTAGACAGTACAATATTAAACATATGCTTACTTGAAAGCCATTGTGAAAACCTTAGGCTCACTAGCCCTTGAGACCATTAATTATATGCATAAAAGGTCAAATATGAATAGGTAACTGTCTGGTAAGAATTGTTAAGTTTAAATGAGAATATCAGATTTACATTACACGATTTGTTTGGCTACTTTTACAAAATTAATAAATGTTCAAAAAGAGTAATTAATAGTCTCAAATTAAGTAAACAAATATAGCACATGAACTATTTTTATTTTAAAGCCTGTCAAAGTTATTACTCTGCTGACCGAAACCTATCAAAATATTTTAAAAGTATCCTTATCTTTATATGTAAATATATATATTTATTTACTGGGAAAAAGAAGATAACAAAGTATTTTCGTGAATTCCGCGTACATTCGTTTCAAACTTTACAGCTGAATGGGTTTTAAACAATCGGATGGATTCTTAAAAACTTTAAAAAATATTCCTATGCCGAAACAGACTTCGGGCAGTATAGGTACGGTCGGTGAATCAAACCACTCGTCCTATCATTTTGAGTGAACGGTATGAATGATTTACTATATGTAACTCAAGAAATATTTTAGACCTACTTCATTCAGATGGTGGTACAATGTTTGCGTGGTAGGGCAAACTTTTTATTAGCCATTATATGTATCTGTTAGTTTTTAATAAAATAAAATTGTGTAGGCATAGTCACTAGCAATGCAGATTCAGGAATGCTTTTGTTTTACGAGTCTTGTCTGTCTATACGTCTGTCTGTTACATATTCACGGCAGAACCGCTCATTTCACTGAAATTTGGCATGAAGATATTTTGATTATTGAGGCTTGTAGGCTATTGTTACACCTATATGCATGCAGATAACTGAAAAGAAACCCGAGAACTGATAAAATATATCACGCAATTTGTGAGGCTGTTAAATTATTTAAATAATAGTTTATGCTCGCGGCTCCGCCCGCGAATATGTCGGTTATCGCGGCAAATAGTAACCTATGTGTTATTCTGATAAAAGGTAAAGTTTCATTCGAATATAACCGTTGAGTAGTTTTTACGTGAAAGAGTAACAAACATACAAATTTTCGCGTTTATAATATTCATAGGATTAAGTAAAAGTAAAAAAATAGTTAGCTGGTAATCTTTTTGATGATCTCGTTGTGGATGTGACACATTGGAAGTAGGGGACTCTTTGATCAAACCATACATTTTGATGGGTATTCTTTTTAGAATAATTTTCTTAAGATTTTATCTAAACCCCACAGTTAGTATTAAATTGGAAAGTCAACATATAATTTTTAAACTCCGCCACCTCTGTTAGCTACAACAATCGAGAATTTTTGTAAGCGAAAATGTTAGGTGTCATCAAAATGAAGTTACTCACGTAGAATGAGCTTAATAGTAATAAATTGTAAAAATAGTCCCGGGATCTGGACCATTTTTGTTAACAAAAACTTATTATAATTCCCCTGGCTGATTCCCCTGGCAACACCAGCCGCGTAAACAAGTGGTTTTGTTAATTTGGTTCAGTGCAGTGAATTTGGGTCATATTGAGTGTTATATTACTAATGAATGTGAAGAATACGTATTGATACTATGGCACCGTTGTTATCTTGGTGAAATATTCACAACAAGTGAGAAAAACTTTCATCAGAAACCTTGTTCAATATTTACAGTTTGATATTGCATGAAGATCAAATACGTCAATATAAGTGTTTCTAACTACTGTAAATCTGCCCTAAGTTGTCATTTAAACATATGAAAATACCATTGTTAAGGGCATAGTGATTCAATTNTAAATTATTTAAATAATAGTTTATGCTCGCGGCTCCGCCCGCGAATATGTCGGTTATCGCGGCAAATAGTAACCTATGTGTTATTCTGATAAAAGGTAAAGTTTCATTCAAATATAACCGTTGAGTAGTTTTTACGAGAAAGAGTAACAAACATACAAATTTTCGCGTTTATAATATTCATAGGATTAAGTAAAAGTAAAAAAATAGTTAGCTGGTAATCTTTTTGATGATCTCGTTGTGGATGTGACACATTGGAAGTAGGGGACTCTTTGATCAAACCATACATTTTGATGGGTATTCTTTTTAGAATAATTTTCTTAAGATTTAATGTAAACCCCACAGTTAGTATTAAATTGGAAAGTCAACATATAATTTTTAAACTCCGCCACCTCTGTTAGCTACAACAATCGAGAATTTTTGTAAGCGAAAATGTTAGGTGTCATCAAAATGAAGTTACTCACGTAGAATGAGCTTGATAGTAATAAATTGTAAAAATAGTCCCGGGATCTGGACCATTTTTGTTAACAAATACTTATTATTAAGCTTTATCCATTAAAATGTCATCATCATCAGCCCATCGCAGTCCATTCCTGGACATAGGCCTCTCCAATTTCGCCACTTAGTTCGATTTATAGCTATTGGCTATCTATTAAAATGTAAAATAGTTTAATATATATTAAATAAATTAATATTTTGGACATCTACCACACAACGCCATCTAGTCCCAAACTAAGCAAAACTTGTGTTATGGGTACTGGACAACTTGTATGATATACATAAATACTTTTTTTTCATATTATACACAGAAAACACCCAAACTCCGAAAAAAATATTTGCAGATCATACAAACATTTGGTCCCACCCAGGATTCGAACCCGAGACCTCATGGACAGCAGTCGCGTACGCTACCATATTGGAGAAAAAATAACTTTTCATAGAAAGCACAATAAGCATGATGACTTATTTTGAAAAACAGTTATATTTCTACAAAAAATTGAAATTTAGAAGGAAAAATTTAGATATAAATTTTTAGTTTAAAATTCACGCTGAAGTGCTCGGTTGTGTCATGGAGTCAGACGCGACGTCACCATTTGACAACCAGCGCCAATTATAGCTCTTATAAACTGTAAAGTGATCGTTAATTTTATCCGAACAAACTGATATTTATACATACGTGACGTAACTCGCTATGATTGGTGTTCAACTTAACATGACGGATTGCTGTATTTTGTAGTTTTATTTTTGTTAATTAACTATTGATCTTGCCCTATATATGAAAATAGTACGATTTTCATACTCTATGAACCCAATTTCATCAGATAGACAATTTTAGTAGTTTTTTTGGTAACTGTCATCGTGCCTTTACCTTGCATTACAAAGGCAGTTTTATTAATGCCAGAGATATTTTGAGAAGTGATAAGCCGTCAAATCTTTTTTATCAGCTCACTTTGAAATAAAATTAATTTTCATAATTTTATTCATATTTTGAATTACAATAATAGTTCAATGATTCACAGAACAAAGGAATAATAAATAAATAAATATTTAAGACATTTTCACACACAACGCCATCTAGACCCAAACTAAGCAGAGCTTTGTACTATCGGTACTAGACAACTGATATTATTACATATATATATATACTTTCTGTTTTTGTAAATACATACATATCATACATAGAAAATACCCAAACTCCGAAACAAATATTTGCAGATCTTACAAACATTTGATCCGACCCCGGATTCGAACCCGAGACCTCATGTACAGCAGTCGCGTACGCTACCACTGCGCCATCGAGACAGTCAATACTCCTTTCTGTGGAATGATTACATTAACCGGTCCTTTACCTTTTCACATATATACGCCATGTACCATATAATTTGTATTAGATTTAAAAATAAAACCTCTTCTTAACAAAATCGACTCTGCAATCGAGTCGATAGTACCAAAACAAAGACATAGTAACTTTGCAATATCTGCAAGTGCACGTTGCTCGTCAGTGTCGCCGTCAACTCTGAAACATCCTGTGTGAATAACTGAATACACATCCATTTAAAGTTGATAGCTTCAACTGTTCGTATTCCAGCAAGCCAAACATACAACGAATGCTACGATGAGTTCTAGAAACAAAGGAACGCTAAAGCAGTCGATTTATAAAAGTAATCTTGCGTCCATACGCGACTCGCAGATTTTCTCTTAGCCAAACAAAAAATGGCCTTTTTCTTACTTTATACCCTTTTTCTCACTTTCTCTACTCCTTGGAAAATAATATTACATAAAACGGAGAATTTGTTTTAAATATGCTTTGTGTTTATAGTGACGTTTCCTTGTAGTGGTCATACAAAGTTAATCTTTTCAGCATCATTTATAATCATCATCATTTACCTAAGAAATATTTTTTCAAAATCTATGTATAAATCTAGTAATAAATAAATATTTCGGACATCTCACACAAAACGACATCTAATCCCAAACTAAGCTTACTAATCGGACTTGTATTATGGGTACTGCGCAACTGATATAAATACAAATATCCTTTTTTTGTAAATACATACATATTATACATTGAAAACAACCAAACTCTGAAACAAATTTTTGCAGATCATAGAAATATTTCGTCCGAGCCAGGAATCGAACCCGAAACCTCTAGCAGAGCAGTCGTATGTGCTACTACTGCGCCACTGAGGCAGTCAATGGTAATGATATATTGTTTGAATAAGGTACAACGTTATTTAGTAATTAATACTGTTGTTGTGTTAAATAGATATTTCAAAGAGTCAGCTTATTACATGTTAGTGCTTTCAATTGTAATTAATTCATACGAGGTTATTGTCTCGAGAACCTGTTTTGTTGACTTTGTTTGTATGGATTTCTTGCCATTGATTAAAATTCATTCAATAATTGTTAGTGTACAAACTAATCATCGGAGGAGATCTCTCGCTGCCGGCCGTCGTACGCTCCATAGCCGGTGGCGAGAGCAGTTTTACCGCGGTCGCGACCTTCTGCGAGGAAGTCATCTTGCAGAAGGAGGCGGCGGAGCAGGCCCGGGAGGACGACCTCCACTCGGACCCGATCCGTCGCTGGTGAACCGGGCGGCGGAGGCGCGCCTACCAGCGCCTCATGCCGCCCTGAGTGTGGCCGCGGGTGGGCGGGACGGGTTTTCCCCTCCATCCGCTTCACAGGCCAGCCGCGAGGAGGCGACGTTACGCGTGTGCGATACGTCGCCTATATTGAGAGTTTTACCATCAGAAGAAGGAGCCCGCTTTCAGTGCGGGCAGGCGCTGGGAGGGTTCCGGATGGCGTAAGAGAGCGGTTCCCGGATCTCTCCCGTCTCAGGCGCAGAGCGGCACACCTTGTGGTTTTAGTCGGTTCGATTCCGACACACCGCCCCGCCGCAAACCCCGGCGGGGTGAAGGCCCGAAGGGGTTTCCACACGTATAAAAAAAAGTGTACAAACTAATAACCTGGAGTTCAAAAAACCTGTAGATATTAAAGGTGTACGTACATTTAATCAAAACTTGCATTGTGACGAAATCAATATGGTTTATTAGATGATTTTTCCAACGACAATAGGCACTTCTGAAAAGAAAACCATTGTACGTAATTTTAATCCTTTTCTCTAAAAACATATTGTACTATTATAAATAGTATATCGGTGGAGTTTCTTCCATCAATAAATATAACATCTAAAAAACTGTGAATACCCCAAGCTCCCGCTAAGCCGAGGAGAAACAAATGCAAAGATTTTTTTTGGCAAACCTCCTTGAACAGCTACAGTTCACAACTATCAGTCAGACTATATTTTTATTAACCAAGAATAATTTCAGAATTTAACCTAAACATTATATTTGATGACTTTTATACACAATGATTTAATAGATTATAAGGGAAAACAATAAAACTACAGTGTAAAGTTCTTAATAGTATCAGGACGATATTATGATTCTCCAAAACGAACCTTGGGCCTGCGATGGTTGGCAAAATAATCGAAAGGCCTTGAGCTACAAAGACACTTATGCGGAGTACGGTATATCACTCCTTTTTTATAGGGCAAACGAGCCGTCTGATCACCTGATGCTTAGTGATTACCGCCGCCAATGGACACCCACAACACCGGAGGCTTAACAAATGCGTTGCCAACCCTTGGCGAAAAAATAGTAGGTTTTTTCTTGAAAGTCTAAAGGTCTGGAAAGAAGGTCTTCCTAAGGAACTTCATGTTAATGGTTTCAAACTTTTCCCGAAACCGAGACCGTATCTTTAGTTGTAGCTAGTTAAAATACAATGGTAATGTAAAAGGAAAAATACATCCTTCGAATTTATTCGTCACGTTTGCAGATTTGGCAAAAAAATAATTTGGCTTGAAGCCAGTGAACCACGCATGCTTATATCGAGGACAGTAAATCTCTCGTCGACTTTGTATACACGGCCTTCTCCACTACTGTACTGATAAGATTACCCACTAAAATATCATATTAATATTGTTGTTTTGATATTATGTCTTTAGTGAACTGATTCTAATATCTATACAAATAAATAAAATTTAATTATATGTTTGTAGTTTCAAATTTGCAGCTTTTTACTAAATTTAACATCAAAAAATCATTTTTTCATGATTTTTGTTTCTTTATCTGTTCATCTGTCTATCCGTTTGATTATTCCGGCTAATCTCTTGATTGATTGACTTTGGCAGGACTTTCACTGCCAGAAGGCTGACAATATAACAACAGGTTAGGATATTTTCTTTAGATTAGATAGGCTCGGCGGCGTTACCCGCGATTCTGGTTGTAAAGCTACAAGATTAAGATTGTTTTTTTATCTATTTTTCGCATCAATTTTGTTGCTAAGACCAATTATAAATACTACTAAATATAGATTGCACAGTAAAGCATAACAAGGTACGGTTAATAGTATGTTTTATTTTTTCAAATCGTAGAATAATCAGCGAGTCGTTTTTTAAATGTAACTGTAAGAGTTTTTTTGCAACTCAAATAGCTGAACTTAGATTTCCTCGTGCTCGCTCTTTTAAGGCACATGAGAAAATATGTACCATTTTATGTGGCTGCAAGTTTATAGCTATTGCATACGAAATAAGGTAATAATAAAAAGTCAGTATCAGTACTAACTTTCCTCATATCCTTACTACGACAAAAGCAAAATTAATAACATGATAAAACTTGGCACTAAATTCGTTTTGGATATCTTGAAGTCTCTTAAATAAACACCTTATTTTGTATCCACAAATTAAGCGCAACGTCAATTGTATTTACATTTATCTTGTCACGTAAAACTCACAGGTGAGACGGCAGTTTCCGTATGCTTTTATTGTCGTATCTGAACAAGAACCATAATAATTGTGGCATCACGTTGTGTTCCATCAGATATTTATTGAAAAATACATAAAGATATCGAAATTTATATCTATGTCATCTAATTAATGAATCATCTATGTCAATACAATCAAAATACGATCAACGAAGCCTTAAATCTTCTCTTGATCCACTGTGACAACAAAACCTTTATGTCACTAAAAATTAATAAATAAAAAATTAATTTCATCAAAATTTTACTCATAACTCCAAATCAAGGGAGGATTACTAAATTTCGTTTATTAATTTAGCGAAGTAATAATATCTGGTAGCAAATGCCTCTCGTGACAGGTTAGACAAAGACCGCACCGATGCGATTTAAACTGTCATTCTTTAAAACGTAGTGAACAGACAATATGCTACGAAATTAATTCCAACACTGACAACATAAACCAATATTTTGTAGGCAATCCAAAACACCCTCTTTTTTAAGTTTGGAAACACCCTCGGGCCTTCACCCCACCTGGGTTTGCGGAGGGGCGGTGTGTCGAAATCGAACCGACTAAAACCACACGGTGTGCCACTCTGCGCCTGATACGGGAAGGATCCGGGAACCGCTTTCTTACGCCATTCGGACCCCTCCCAGAATCCAAAACACCCATGGTTAAACCTTGATTATTACTATGCTTCTTTACGTTGTTTTATAATCGTAAATATTATTTTAGTATTATCAGTAATCCAGTGTGACCGAGAGTTTTGTGATGTAGGTCAAAACCAAAAACCACTGCCTCTTTGCTCCTAAAACTATAATAGCAAATATGGGACAGTAACTTTTTTGTTGGTTCTGAACGCAAATACCCAAATCCTATGCCAATTCGTCTGCCCAAAAAGCTAGAACTAGTTGAAGGAAATGCTTATGATTGAATATTTTAAGAACTCAATAAGAAAAATACATAAAATCAAATGTACTTAGGCAGCCTACACATGTGAAATGTTAAGTCAAATATAAAATCAGAGAACTTGATACATAAAAAATATTAAAGAATAAAAAACAATTATAGATATCTGAAATAATAACTATTTCAGATACTTATGATTATTTTTTTATTTATATTTAGATATCTAACTAGCTAACGTAGTAGTCAGTAACTAAAATTAGAAGAAATAACCTCTCACTATATGGTAATTTAAAATGATTATTATCTTGTTTTAACTATTACTCATAAACAATATTCGTATTTATTAATTTTACATTGCAACACAGCAGGTCTATCGGTCGATAGACCTTTTTTGACATATTCTCAATTTAAAACAGTTTAACCTTTCTTATATGCGGCACAGTTTGCCATTTCTAAAAAAGAAGAAGAAGAACCTTTCTTATAAAATCTTTTTAAAATCAGTCTCTGAAAGAAATGTTCTTAGAATAAATTTAAAATTAATAATAAAATATATTAGAAATTCTAATTTCGGCCAGACCGTGTTATACATTCAGAAACAGTGTCCAGCTTATTTTAATTTTAAAAAACGTCGTTACATCTAAACATTTTAAAAATAGAATTTGATAACTTCATTTCTTATAAAACTGTTTAGACAACGTAAACTTTAATTTACATCAATGTCAAGATAAAAAATAATCAGAAAATATGCTAAGGTTACAAACGACGAAAGATAAACGGTAGGTACCATAAAAAATCAAATAAGTAGTGTTCCCTCGACTTGCTAAAATGGTTACCGTTTAAGAACACCTGCAGCAATGTGATAACCGATGTTGCCTTATTACATAAGTATTAAGTTGATCTTTGGCTTTGTTCTTTTCTACAATTATTAAAATACTAATTCTTTCAAATTTCATTGAACTAGCGTTTCTGGAAAATGATGATCATAATTTTCAAGTTATAAAATAGTTATTTTAATTCAAATGTCATATTTTCATGCTTTTAGTAAAGTAGTAATAATAAGCTTCAAATATATAATATTTTAAAATATTCTAGATTAATTGTCTTTGGTGGTATCACAAAACGTGCATTTTACGTTCAAATATCATATACGTACATCAAATGTACTATGGTTAGTAAAAATAATGAATGAAAATTTACTTCATTAAAGACCTAACATTGTAATATCTAAAGATTTTTAGTCGAAATCGATGTATTAATTCAACCCCAAATGATTTATAGCCACGCTACTTTAATTTTGAAGGGGGCTACTACCTTCAAATTCAAAATCATTTATTCAATCAAGACACTAAGTGACATTTATGAACGTTAAATTGAAGCCACAGATAAAAATTATAGATCTTCATACTGAAAACCTACCTAAAATTATATCATTCTGTCGTGATTCATAGGGGAGTACGACACCACAATAAATAAATAAATAAATATTTCAGACTCCTAACACACAGCGCCATCTAGTCCCAAGCTAAGCAGAGCTTGTGTTATGGATAGTAAACAACTGATATAAACAAATATATTCTTTTTTTGTAAATACGTACGTATTATATGTAGAAAACACCCAAATATTTGCAGATTTGAAACGTTTGGCCCGACCCGGGAATCAAAGCTGAGACCTCAAGCATCACAGTCGCATACGCTACCACTAGGCCACCGAGGCAGTTAAATGCATGCAATGATACAGAAGCATCTTATTAAGCCGCTATAGTGTGAGTAGAATTGTCTGCATTCCCAATAAGTATGGCGACCATTCCTTTTGGATTCTCCTCATGTTTTCATCAAGCAGGTTAGAGTAAAATTTTCCGTTTCATATAAATAAAATAAAACAAGAGGTCTAAAGTCCCCCGTGACACAGGAATATTCCTAGTTCCTAGGAAAAAAATTGACCTATCAAACTATTATATAATTTTTTTTTTAATGCAACTCCCCATAAGGAATATACGTTCCTGTGTCACGGGGATCTTTACAAACATACATGGAACGGACACAAAGTACACCCAGACTATCAGACTACAGATCACACAAAGTGTTGTCCCATGTAGGATTTGAACCCACAACACTTGGCGCAGTAGGAAGCGGTGTGGCGACCACTGAAACCAGTAGGCTAACCGTGTAGTCAATCTCTACTATATATATGCTAAAATCTGTTAAAAGTTGTTCTACTTAAACCTTAAAAGGTTTCAATAAAGAAGTCGGTTAACGAATGACACCTCCATTCAATATTTTAATAGAAATAAAAATACATATCACTTCTCAGTAACAGTGGTGTTCTTCGGATGTCTGATATAACTACCAACATTACAGAATTTACTACACATAAACCTTAGCATAATAGACCTAATACAAACATTAAAAAGACTGAAGTCATTACTGAAGACCAAACTAGTAATTTATCGAAGTCGTTATCTCCCAGAGAATGTGTGTGAGTGTGTGTTCACTGGTCTCAACCACACATAATGGTAATGAGTAAATATATTATCGGAAGAAATGTTTGTATCAAGATATTATATTTCTGTTGTTTCATTTACTAGCTGAGCCCTGCGGTTGATGATGTACCTTTACAACAATAACCGCGGGTAACACTGCGGGGTGAAGCTAATCCAAAAACGCCTAAGTAACTAATTATATCCTCAGCTATCTGCCAGTGAAATTCGCGTATAAATAAAGATTAGGCGAAACGAACAGACAGACAAAATATAATAAATTCATATTTTTTGATGAAGGTATCGTACATAAATATTTTCAAATGCATTTACTGAAAAGCTTTTAATTTGAAATTACAAACGAGCAACTGATTTTTTTTCTCTCAAACTCAAAAGGAAAACGTGGATAACGTACGTGTTAATATGTTTAAATATTTATTTTACTATTTTTTAGGTCTTTTACTTAAGTCTCTCAACTATGGGGAAACAGAGTGCTTACTTTTTGTACCCTCATAAGTGTACAACCTTGAAATCCATACACTCACACACACACACTCACGCACACACACACTATACTTTCATTACTTATCTCTCAGTCTTGTAAGTTTGTAATATATCTAGAGTTGGAGAGGCTGGTAAATCTGTCATACAGGTCGTCCTAGTACAGATACCAGTCTTTCGCACAGTTTCACTAATTAAACATGTATCTAATTTAAGACGGAGCAATTGTAAATTGATTGGTAAATATTCTGTATGAGAGAGAAATAAAGATTATTTTATTATTATTATTATTATTTATTATACTTCGCATAAGTACTCATGTATTTTATCAAATATTATATAATAATAAACAATAAACAGGCTTAAGAATGATTTCCATTAAACAGCTGTCTTTGGAACGGATTTTATAACAATTGCAGCATGACCGAGTACACCTTCCACGACAGGCGGTCGTAACCTAACTTGGTAATATAGACTTTAACAACTGTATACACGATTCAATATCATTTGAAGATCATAAAATGTATTCCGTTGCGAGCCGTACGGCGGAAATCATCCTTTAGGACGCTCTAAACATACGTGTTTCAAAAGAGCAGGTTTTTAAAAGTTAAAGTTGAAAAAGAAATTGGGATATGTCATTTCATTTTTGATTAATGAATAACAAATGGCACAGAACGATCAACTAACTCCTAAAAATCTTAAAAGTAAAATAAAGTAGCATTTCTTGCGAAATTTCACGCCCCGCTAAAGGGCCCGGGATCATGATCAGGGAACGCGAACGCACGAAAAGAGAAAAGTAAAAATATATAAATCGCGTAACTTAAATTAAAAAACCTCATAAAAAGTTTTAAAAGGACATAGTAACAAACAAACGTTGTGGGTAAAACAAAACTCTAAAAACACTGACCATTTAATATACTTTCAGACTCGCCTAAACCACACTAGAGACGCCTTAAATTGACAAATTCAGTTAAGGGCACTCTAAATTTTACAGGACTTATACAATAAATTGTTTTTATAATCTAACTTTACCCACAGCACCAACCGCGTGTATCGCTGTAATCAGTAGCAGTATCCTTTCTCAAGAATCATTATATCTCCAAGCCAAATTTCATTGAAGTCTATGCACCGATTTAGCCATTAAAGTGTAAAAACTGTTGCTTGTTTTATGGAATAGGGGGCAAACGAGCAGACGTATCGCCTGATGATAAGCGATAACCGCTGCCCATGGACACCCGTAATACCAGAGGCATCACAAGTGCGTTGCCGGCCTTGGGGGATGGGGAGGGGGATGAGGGGAAGGGTTGGATTATGGGCATACACTACAGCGTCATCTACCGAAGAGAAATCGAACTACGGAACAACGAAGAAAACTAAGAAACTACCAATCTTAAATCGCGCAATAGAAGTTCTGGCGCCGATTAACGTATATACAACTTCCCAATATCAACCGTTGGGCAATGGCCCGCCAGGCATGATCACCTCGCCTGGTCGGAGGATCCTCCCTTTGTGTTGGAGGGACATGACACCCGTTCCTCCACAGTAGTATGGATTAACACAAACATAACAAGCTGCCACATTTTATCAGTTACCTAACCTTAATTTAGAGCAATGGTAATTCGAAATAATTTGAGTTGAGACAGAGCCGACGGACTGGGTCTAAATTATTGTTAGCTAACTGCAATACAATAGCCCGCTTAACTCCCTCTAAACTCTAAAACTTTCAAACTTTAACCATTAGAACGCCATAACTCAGCACCGTTTTCGTTGCTTAAACTTACATTTCAACACCCAATGATAATTAGAAATGTGAATTTAGATGGCCCTCAATTAACCCAGTCATCTGAAATGTAATATTAAACGGAACATTATACGTCTTGGTTGGTTTTACTTCATGAATTCATCTTTGTAATGATCTATATTTTCCTATGAGACATTCCTATTCGACATTTTAACACATAACGCCATCTAGTCCCAAACTAAGCAGAGCTTGTACTATGGGTACTAGACAACTGATAATAATACATACTACAATTTTTTTTTGTAAATACCTACTCCGAAACTCCGAAACAAATATTTGCAGATCATACAAACATATGGTCCGACTTACAGTTGCAGTCGCATACGCTACCACTGCGCCACTGAGGCAGTCATTACGTAAATACTCAAATTCAGATTTCTACATATATTGCTGTAACAACAACAACATGAACGAATTATTTTTGGAAAATTAATAAATATATTTTTCATAAAAATATTTGCGGGCACTTTTTGACTAGCGACCTGTTACCAAAGTAATGTCCTTTTCAATAATGAATGTAGCAATTTGAGTAACTACGTGATGAACGTATAAATTTTGCAGCTAGATCTATTAGGGATTGAAAACACATAAATTCAGTATAAATATAAGTACTTTAAGTAAATGTGTCTTTTTTTCTTTTGAGCCTATTTCTAAAACTCGGCTTTAACTCTACTACGATATGGTTGAAATTAGGTATATATCTAAATTAAGTAATTTATTTACGGGGGCAGTGAAATTTCAGAACAGATTAATAATCAAGTCATCACTTACAACGAATTGATTAAGTCTTTACACAGTATATGTTTATACTGTAGCTGTGCTGTAAAACAATGTTAGATTCTGAAGTCTACATTAGATATCGACTAAAATCTATAAGTAGTGGATCTCTTAGCCGATTGCGGCCACGGCGGCCAGTCTCAACGGAGACCAGCACCGGAGATATTATAGTGCACAAGTGTGTACGCAAACACAGGTGCACTCTCTGATCCCTCCCTCTCATAATCCGATGGGACGGTTAACCGACACGACCGGGAAGTGATCAGGCGCAGGACCGACAGCTTTACGTGCTCTTCGAGGCACGGAGGTTCAAGACCCTAACTTCCAAACTCCAAGCTGTGATTAATTATTTCTATAATCAGAAAAACACAATAACACATTTGGCCCGGCCAACTCGAACCCGAGACCTCTTGATTGGCAGCATACATCAACCGCTAGACCAATGAGGCAGTAAAGTAATCTATAACTTACTTCTTTATCGTAATATTTTATTGCAAATAGAGAGAAATTTTAATGTATAAACTTTTAGTTAGACTTATAAATAAGTAAAGAATTATTTACAAAAAAAACCAAATGCGTATAATTTTTGTTTTGATTTTTTTTAATTTGTTGTTCACTATGTCACTCTCACGACTAAGACGAATCTATTGACACCACTCAAATAAAAATACGACAAGCCGTTTACGCTCTAGGGCGTGCCAAAGAAATATACACACATACAGACTCGAACTCGAAAAATATAACCCTCCTTCTTTTGCAGTTGGATAAAAAAAGAATTCACTTAATCAATCGCGAAATAAGTGGTGTTAAAAAAACTATTGCAACAAAGAACTCCTTTTTACGATATTTATAATTAAATTTATTTGATTCAATTAAATCTACCAAATATTTTGAAGACTAAGAAAAAGGGTTACTATTTTTAACATCACTTGAAAATTTAATCGACTAAATACTTTTGAATATACCAAAAATATCAACTACGGTATTCGAGCATAATTTAGTTAAAATTATGACTGGGAAATTTCTGCTCGATATGAATATTTTTGTAGTGGTTATTTGTACTCGGTTTCCAAATGCTTAAGCTGTTGGAATATTTGCTATATACGTTTTCAAGTTTTGTGTTTAAAGAACATTATTAAATTGATTGTGTTTATAAGGGACCGGTTGTTATGGCGAACCTTGGAGAGGCCCATGTTCAGCAGTGAACGTATTTCGGCCAAGATGGTTATGCTGATGATTGAAATATATGGTTTAACTTAGGGTAACATGTAATTAAGGGATGGAAGCCAATTTCGTGATAATTCTGACCATTGAAGACAGAACACAGAACAGCTATGTGCGGTCTAGTGATAAACTTTTAATACAATTATACTCTTATTAAGTATCAAATATAGCTGAAAAACCCGCTCATGTGCGAGTCGGACTCATGCACCGAGGGTTCCGTACAACGTACATAACCTGTAGGTGTTTTATATGATGTAACTAAAAATGTATGCCGTTTGCAATTTTTTTATTATCCGTGCCTATTTATTAGACATTGCATGTACCAAAGTTAAAGATTCTGATTTCACGGGAAGTATCCTGTAGGTTTTGACGCGTCTCGAAAATTTGTAGTAAAAATGGTTGTATCTTTTGTTTACGTTGGCTTAGAAGATTGATTTTTTCACAGCTTCAAGGGACAGTAAACTTAAGTATTTGATTTGAATTTCAGCATGATACCTCCACGCGTTCCTCAGAAAAAGGGTTTTGACAGACATATAGTCAGACAACAAAGTGATCCTATAGGGTTCCGTGTTTTCTTTCGGTGGTACGGAACCCTAATAATAATAATAAATCAATCTTTTGTATGAAATGGGCTAATATTTGGCGCTTCTTATTTTTTTTTTATTTTATCTTTGAATCTTTTTACCATCATAACTTCTTTATTTTATATATTATACCTATTTATGTATTATCTTGAGAGCTCTTCGGTATTTAATATCACTTGACGTGACTTAGAAATAAAATAAAATAGTTTTGATATTATAAGTATTTTGGTGACTCTAGTTACGAGCAGAAGGAACGGGAGCAACGACTTCAGAAAAAAATTACGTCATTAGATTATCTTTGGTTGGATATTCTCTGATGTAATTTTATTTTTTTACCTTAACTTTTTCTACCTTAAAGTAATCTGAAAAATAGTATAATCGATCGAAATTACGGCACCCGATTACTGAGCATTGAAGTTTTAGTTTTGAATTAATATTTTGAATATTAAGTTGAAATATTTGTTTTTTAGAACTAAATCTAATAAATCTATTTCATTTATACAAGAAAATCATCCGATGATTTAATAAGACGGTGCTCTCTTACGGGATTAGCAATAATGAAATGTTTTACATGACCTTACACATTCGTCTGTAACGTTCTTAAAATAAATGTATATCCACATTGTATATGAAAAAGTAGGTAGTATGACGTCACAAAACGTTCTGGTTAATATTTGAAGTAATTAAAGAAAAAATAAAAATGTATTAAATTTTCGTACAAATAATAGAATCGTTTCAATGTAATAATTTGCAAAATTATGCACTTACCTTACTTTAAATTCACTATAGTTTTTTAGTTTTTCACTAGAATCTGATCAATACACTAGTCCGTATCACAAAAACTTTTAAAACACAAAACATCTTTACCATCACTTTTTTATACTTTTATTTTTCATTCCGTCAAATATTACATCAAAACTGCACAGAATTTAACTCATTGTTACAAACTTTTTGAACAACGTTTTAATTAATTTGAGTAACAAAATTAAAAAAAAAAACAAATCACATTCGATTTTCATACACGCATAATTATTTATTGTCAATGATAAGTTTTTCGCGTGAAAGCTCGATAATGGCGGCAAGCGGTGACGCAAGGACGACGCGCTCGCTTTCCATGGAGGTACTAGCGCGTTGAGAGAGGGCTAACTCGCTACGCTCGTGCGCGATGCGATGCGCGGATACGCTGAAATTTCGCACTTTTATGTATTGTTCTGCATTGTTTTTATAAGTAATTTGTAAATGAATTACTCATCAAAGTTATGAGATTTATTTTTATCTAAAAATTGACAATGGTGGTCATAAGCCAGACTAATTATTGTTTAGTTTAGTTTAGCGGTAATAAGTAGTGTGTCAGAATGTAACATTTGGTTTGTCTTTACCTTCAATAACTTAATTTCTTGTTTAAAAAAATTACTTGTAACTATTTGAAATAAAGTTCGTTACAAAATTAAAAACGCGAAAATCAAACTTGGTCTATTTTCAAACCAAAAATAAAGTAATTTTAGATTACATTAACCTATATTAGCATTTAAATTGATGTATTTTTTCACAAGTTAATCAAAGACAAAAAAAATATTGCTTATATTGGCCATAGATAGTTACAGAGCAATTGTCGATGAAACATTTTCACATTATTCCTCTCACGTCTGGTTTGCGAAATGTTGTTACAAGAGCAATCACAGTTCATTACGCAGCATTTTTTTTCAAATACGCTCTTTTATAAATTTTTAAAGACAGTAAATAAATATAGATTCCTTCTATAAAATCTGAATTTATTCAAGTCGGCGCCAATTTCTGAATAAGCTGTATTAAGTATTATCCAGTACATTATAATAAAATACTCGTAATTAGCGATTATAATAAATATTGTATCGTTTGACAATAGACAATGTATTCTTTTTAATATTGAAAGTACGCATATTGCATATCATTTCAATCGATTTTTGGCTACTCGCATCAAGAACACTACACACTACACTATCACACACATCTTATCATGCTACTGAATGTAACAGTACTCCAAAAGAAAATATTTTTATTTTATTGTTAAATGAAATATAATTATATAGGCCAACTATTTTGCATATAAAACATTCATACTCCGGGCTTTTATAAGAATTTTCTCGTAAGAAAAATTTAACATAATATAACCCAATAAGCCCGTAGGAGAACCACGCTTCGCCATGCATGGGCCAGCTCGATCGGAGTGACACCACGATCTCACAGAAAACCGGTGTGAAATAGTGCCTACGCTGTGTTTCACCGAGTGATTGAGGATACTGGAGGCCCAACAACCGGTAACGTACTTGTGACGCCTTTGGTGTTGCGGGTGTCCACAAGCAGCGGTAATCGCTTACTTCTGCTCGTCTGCTCGTTTACCCGCTATTCCATAAATAAATAACAGATTTTGGCCCGATCTAGGAACTAAACCAACCTCAACCGCTAAACGAACGAGGCTCTTAAATATAATTAAGTTTTAGCGTTTAAATAAAGTGACTTATAAAACTTTATTATTATATTACTACCACTTTTCCTGTAATACCTTTTCCTTTATCTAAATATGCGTCCACTTTTCTAAATCCGATGTAGATTTAACCATATAATGAGATTACTCATATCGGTTCATGAGGCAAACTATTATATTTCCGCACAAAATTAGTTATCTGACCTGACCTTATTAACACTTTGTCTGTACAGTGAAAATGGTGATGAACTGTTAACGTTATTTCTACAACTAACTTTTAATATATTCTATCTACTCACGCAACAAAATGTTAGGAGTTTTGTTTGAATATTAAGTTTTCTTTTCACACACATAATTTACATGTTATGAAGTTAGACAAAGGAGCATCCATTAATCATGTAGATTTTCTTTTTAATTTCGACCCCTGCTTTCCTCTATGTTTGATTCAGTGGGATTAATACTTTTCAAAACTAAGAAATAATGTTTATAATACTTTTGTGCACTAATTTTATTCAAGTAGCTTGCTTAAGTCGGAACGATGTATGCAATTTTTAGTTATTGTTACCTGGGTACGATGATTGCATCAGTGTGGTGAATGTGGAATTTCAAGGAGGGAATAATTGCTATTTCGTTTTTGATATTCGAACTTTTAACTTTTCGAGTGCCTTTCGAAAAGTGGGTCACTCTTCACTGGCCCATAAATACGTATGTATATTTTTAACGAATACACCGATATAAGAAACGTTCACTATCCTTTTATAATCGACAACATATAAATTTCATATTGGATATTAGGTTAGTTAAGTGTTATTTTTTTATCGTCAACATCAGCCTATCCCAGTCCATTGCTGAGCACAAAGTTCTCTCATTATTTTGATATGCATTAAATATGATTGTTTGTATTAATAACTCAGAACTTAATACGATATTCAACTCGTTTTATTTTATATCGTGTCAAATATTAAACACCTTTGAATAAAAAAAGTTTAGGGTACGATGAGAGTGAAATAAAGTCTTAATATGGTCTTATGCGTGACTACAAGCCCTAAATAAAGATATATTTAAAAAAACTGAAAAAACTCATTTTTTTAATTTTTCTTCACTTTTGAAAGCTGATTTGCGAATCAAACTTGCATTTTTCTCTTAGAATACCTCGATTTTTTTATCTATTTTTCATGTCAGTTTTGTTAGTCACTCTTAATTCTCACCAATGCAAGCAGAATGTATTATTTTAGATTTATTGTCTATACATGTATTACAAAATACTAAAATTTCTCTGTGTGTCTGTCTGTTACACTTCACGGTCAACCAAGAATGAACTGTTGTTTTTATCTTTTTTTATTTAATACATAGCTACTAGCTATAATACCTAGATATTATAGGTAAACGTACACAAGATTATAAACAATTGATAAAATAATATTATCTACACTAAAAATAAATTACATAAGAACAGAATTGGTGTAAAGATAGGAAATTAAACATCAGTTATAAGATTTTTAACCCGCTTTTATTAAGTTCACTTGTATGTTTCTTTGCGTGTTTGCCTGTAACTTTCTTAGCGTGTTTTTAGACTATACGTATCATATAAACGTTTACGATTTTTCGTAACCAAATTTGTTACACGAATAAAGCAATATTTTTATTGTATTTTAAGTTTTACTTTGACTGTACAGTTTGTTGCTACAGTGTTAAATCATCATGTGGTTTAAGTGGTCGCCACACCGCTTCCTGCTGTGCCAAGTGTTGTAGGTTCAAATCCTACATGGGACGACACTTTGTGTGATCCATCAATTGTTGTTCTAAGTCTGGGTGTGCTTTGTGTCCGTTTCATGTATGTTTTAAAGTCCCCTGCGACACAGGAATGTTTATTCCTAATGCGGGAGTTGTCTTTTTAAAAAAAATATGATGAAGTTTTTTATATAATTTGATATTTCTGACATATATGAAAGTAAATTTGAACGTTGAACGAAATTCAAAAGTTCAAAAGTAAAAATGCAAGTCTAATAACTCTTAAAGTAATTTAAGTTCCATATTGTTTATCGCACACCGTAATTTTCGCCTAAAGCTATCTTTTCCAGACGACCTCAAAATGGAGTTAGTGTCTGGAGTAAGTCATCATCATCAACCCATAATGTCTCACTGCTGGGCTCAGGTCCCCTTTCAGGAGAGGGTTAAGGCCATACGTCCCCACGCTGGCCAAGTGCGTGTTGGGGACTGGTAACACAACGTTGTGGCTACGTAATCTTGCCGTTGGATGTTTTTAAGCCACCCAAAGGCCTTCAACTAAGCTTCACGACTGTTATCCTAAGATAACAACCGGGACCGACTGCTAAATGTGACCTCTGAATCACGGAGCTAGTGGTGTTAGTAATAATATATAGCATAGATAGGGGACACATCAACAACAAATAGGAGATATGGATAAAATAATATTCAAAATAAACTTAAAACAACAGTTTGCGTCAACAATTTAGCAAACCGGTGTCTCAGTTCTACGATCACTTGAGCATAACCTTCAAAACAGTGTCTATCCATAGTGCCCCATGAGAAAGCCGATACAAAATACCTTTTACATATTTTAAAGGTAAATAGTATCGACTGTACTCAAACCCCATGGGTGCATGACTTTCATTTGAACAGAACTAACTTTTATCCGATACTTCATTCGCGTGAATGTAGATCGGTCTCAATAAACTTGGGTACCTTTTTGAAATAATACATTTCTATTTAACAATATACTTACATGTAACATTTCAAGAAGATCTGAACAGTCGTAGCCGTAGTTCATAGAAGGTATTCTAAAAAGTTTCCGATCTCGACTCGAACATCTGGTTACATCTTTGCAGTTGCATTGTATATCGCTGAGAGAACTGTGTAGAGTTCAAAGAGACTAAGAAAAAAGTAGGGAAAATTATTTTCATAATAATAGGATGGAAAAATTTTGACAGCCCATGGGTGTCAAGAGAAGCGGCTAAGGGAGCAAACACTACAACTGTATTTAAAGATTGTTGATGATGACGATAAGAAGCCAAACGAATAGGCTAACTCATTAGTTGGCCTATCCATTTGGCCGTTATAAGTAACGACCGCTACAATAGATACCTGCACTTTAAGACTACAAATCCATTACTACTCTTTGATTGCTCTTTCCAGAATCAGGTTTAAACTCCAATTACGTGAAAGTAATTGGAGTTTAAACCTGATTGAGTGATGGAGTTTGAACCTCTCATTTCGTGAAAGTAATGAAAAAATTATTTACCACCAATTTTCTGTATATTCGTGATCTCCCACGGAATACTTTCATAAGGGTCCTGTGTTTGGAGAAACCACTTTAACAGAATCACTGATGTTTAATGTTGATGATATCATAAACTAATTCTAGTTTCCTAACTAACACTATTCATACACATCGTCTATTAGACTATTAGTCATATAATGTGTGTTAACTGGATGTTATAATGTAATCTACGTGTAAAGATACAAATGACGTCATCTGTACCCTCCCCGATGGTTTAAATGGAATTCAAACATTACCCGAATCCCTTAAACCACAGTTCACTTAAGTGGAATGTAAATCTACTATTGAATCAATAATGGATAACTAAGTTCTACATCAGCTGTTCATCCAGACAACATACTCTATATATTGATGTGTCCCTTTTTATTAGATCGAACATTTCGGAACACTCGCTCACTCATGCACAATAGTTCTAATGGAAAGAGATACAGTATTTTTTCTATGAGTACCTATGGTTAAAAAAAACACATTCACAAGCCACTCACGTGATTTTTAAGAACATACTTTAGAACGGTCCGATGACGTCATTGAATTTATATGATACTTTCTCTTTTTAAAACGTGTTTTAGAGCAAGATTTGTAATTTCGATGCTATCATCAACCGGCTCGTTGGTCTAGGGGTATGATTTTCGCTTAGGGTGCGAGAGGTCCCGGGTTCAAATCCCGGACGAGCCCAAATTCTTTTTACTTTTTTTTGTGATTGCGTTTTAGTAAATACAGCTTTTATTTGTGTATTATTATCAAGATAATCTTTACGATCTAACTAAACAAATCGATTTTAAAGTAAATAATAATTTTAATAGATTCTTAAAAAAAATATTTCGGACATTTAACACTCAACGCCATCTAGTGCCAATCTAAGTAGAACTTGTTTATAATTACACTTTAAGATTTATATTTTTTTTGTAAATACATACAAATTGTCCATAACAAACACTCAAACTCCGAAAGAAATACTTGCAGATCAAACAAACATTTGGTCCGACCCGGAAATCCAACACTTAGTTTATCCTCCTTCGGAAGTAGAAGAAATTCTCAAGAGAATACTCGAATCCAAGAATCGTAACAAATTGATGGACTAGATATGAGCGGTCCTATTTTTACTAAGGAATTATTTCGTAGTTTTCACCACATGATGCCACCGGGAAACAAACTCCCTCACCCCCCGCATTCCCCTGATTGTCAACGAAGACACGTAGACTGGACTTGGAGATAAACATGTACCTACGGCTGTAGTCAGTCACGCCATGTCCCGTACTGTATCTCTGACCAATGTAAGCTAAATTTCATGTTAGTCGGATGCACGATACGGCAACGCATATAATACTAAGAAACATGCATTACTTTTTATACTTTAGATAAATAACATGCAATGTTTTTGTTCCACCGACATTATACAAGCACAAATTGCTTTATTCACCACGATAACGCTACTTAAGCGGGTGATTTTAACTGTATGAAAGTTTATTATAACATTAGGACCGAGTAATTCTGTGTAGCTTAATTTAGTAAAATGATACGGCTGGTAAATAAAATTGTTCATAAGTTAAAAATTTGTTTAAAGCATTCACTCTGCCTGATGAAAAACATGAGCAGAATCCAAGGGAATGCAAGAGTGCCCACAATATTCAATGCAAAACAGCATGGCCATCTACACTATGGTGACCTTTTCAGAGGTTTCGGCATCTTAGGGCCTCCGGTGTCGCATTCACAAGGAAATACAACAGCACAAATACTGTCTTTTTGGCTTGGTCTTCATTGAGAGGGTAGTAACGCTTGATTTAGTAATACGATACCAGTAGTAATGCAATCTACATGGCTTATGTTATTTAAAAGTGTTTTAGCGGCAAAGGAAAACATGTACCTAATGTATTTTTTTCATTTTGATTTATTTTATTCTGATTTTGTTCTTGCTATTTTCGTTCATTGATTTTAACAAAAATAAACAGTAAATTAATCTGGCATATTCTTGGGTTCACTAGATTTAATTAGTGTAAAGTTATTTTAAGTTTTATTAAAATTGTAGAAATTATCCACGACGGTAATTAATGTGTCTATTGCATGCGATTGGTGAACAAAAGAAAGTGGTCTTTATTTTTGACGAACGCAATCGAATCCAAACTTAAGGTTACACTCATACGGATCTTAAACTTCTGCTTCTCGACAAATATACTAAAATACAATAATGCACATTGATTGCCTGTGAAAGATTACCTCCGAGCGATAAGGACCTCCTATCTTTAAACTATCGTAATCTAGTATATATCTAACTGATGTATTATTAAGACGCAGTCGTATTACATTTTTCTAAATTTGTTCATAATAAATCAGTTCTATATGTGCTTATAACTTAGCTTCTACATATGTTGATACAAGGCGAGTCAAATGTTTTACATAAAAAAGAAATCTAAAAACCCAAGCTTTGTAACGAATTAATTAATTCTTAACGAAGTGTTCAACTTTGTAACGAGCTGCGAAAACTTTGAAGTCATGAAAGAGGAGCTGTATACGATGTAATCGCGAAGACACTTCTTGTAGTCGTTCAGATAATGAAAACACACCTGTAACCACGATTACATAGCTCAAATACATTTAGGTTTTTTACTTAGTCTTTTGTTAATTATTCATTTTCAATGTAGTCAAGTTCTGACTCTATTTTTTTTTAAAAAAACAGAAGTTTTCGTTACCCCTTTTGTAAGCGCGGTATTAACAGTTGTTAATAGTATTTAGAATTAATTAGTAGCTATAGTTATGCATGTATATGTGTGGATAAATTGTAATGGGTTTTACATTACGTCTATGTAATTTTCATTTCTATTAAATTTATTAGCTATAAAACTGCTTAAACTCAAGCGTATATGTCACTACAACTATTTTCGAAATACCTTAATGCATTCTAAGGTTCTTGGAAGCAATAAGGTCGTGTACTCACTTATGCTAACAAGGTTCTAGAACCCAGGTTCGGTCTTGCGTGGATTATTGTTCTCATTTTTGCGATGGATCCACGCAGTACTTCCTTGACGCTCTCAATTGGTTGCAGCGGCGAGCAGTCCGCCCTCCACAACTGTATTTGCAAAGAGATGTCGCCGGCAGTCGCCTCTATAGCAGTCCTCTATCGCCTTTATCATGGAGAGTATTCCGAAGATCATTTAAAAATTGTCTCTCCTTTTCCATTCCTGTACAGGATAATATGTGTTGGTCTTGGAAAACTCAACTTTATAGTAGTTGAAATACGCTCTCGACTACATGATTCTCTGGCTCTTCAATTGCCGAGTAGTTAAAACATGAAACTCGCCAGTGCACGTGTTTCCCTTCGTCCACGATTCCGGGTCCTTCAAGAGGGGTGTGTAAAAACAATTCTCTGGGCCACATTACTGTGGGACACCATTTTACATTATTCGTGTTAACAATGAGGATGGTAACCACCGCTCCTGGATTTTACTCAAGCTTTACTCTAGTTGTTAAGATGACTCTACTCAGCCTGATAGAGGCTGAGTAGAGGCTTCTTAAGAACTTCTTTATAATTAAAAAAAAACCACCCTGCTAACTTAATATGTGAAATATTTAACACCAAGAAGCCCTCTAACTTTCATCTTGTCTTATAAACAATCAATAAATCTATCGTTCGTGCATCCTGTACGCCTCAAAAATTCAACGTTTTGTTCCAATTAAAGTCATATTTTGAATCGATGTACAAAACCACTTCGTTTTTATCTACTTTTTGGCTCAGCTTTGTATTTTATTTCTCATCAATGCAACTATACTATAATGCAGAACATGTAATACTTCCATTTAAAACATTATTTGTAAAAGTATGCCAATAATAATGCATGCAATTAAATAAGATAAGATTCTAAAATCGTAGCGAATACCTTCAACATCATTAGATTTTTATAACCGTGTATAGATCGCTACGAAAAGGTTTTTCTTATTAGAACATGCAAGATACCTATACCCCACACATCACACACGGACGTACATACTTATAATATACTTATATATATCTAAATACATACATATTACAGATTTATTACAGTCAGATACAGAACAAATGATCGTATACGCCACACAAAGATTTGTCATGGGTGGGCATTCAACCTAAAACATCTAGTTTAGCAGTCAGGATCGCTAAGCATTAAACCAACAGGCCCTTTACAATATAATAAAAGAGCCTTACAGTTTTTTTTAAGTATTACCATAAATGTGAGGTCAAGAGTGCGTGCATCAATGGCGAAAAGGGTTAAATATATATTTAACTGTAAGGGACCGAAATAACAAAGGTCGATCTCATTTAAGGTCTGAAGGGTTCGAAAGTGTATATTTTGCACGTGTATAGGGATTACCAGGTGTCAGTTCTACTAAGTTTCGGGTCAAGATTACTGTATGAATTTACGAAACATTTTTAGTCTAATTAGATCCCTTTTACCTCTCTTTACCATAAATTAGATTTTGCAATCATCCTTGCCGATGGTTGCGCAGGAAAATAATTCAACAGCTATCTGTATGTTGTTTTTAAAAGTTTCTTTTGAAATTCGGTGACTAGGGTAATTTGGATGATTTGAAATTAGAAAAGAAATGACCTTTTATCTTAAATTTTGGATAGACACTTTTATGTTGTAATTAACATAAGGAGGTATCTTAAAAGTGACTGCCTGAAATGAAGCTCGATGATTAAAATAAGTCTATAAGTACAAAATACAATCTTTATTGTTATATCTTGAATTCGGATGGTCTTGATAACTTTTTACTTAGAACTAAGCTAAAACCACTAGCTTTGCTATCCAATTTTGTTCTAGCAATATCAATGTATTACTGTCGTAAGTAAAACAACTTACAAAAATAATTCATTAAAACGCCTTCTAAGAAACCGTGAAAAAATTATGGAACCTACACTGAAATAAAACAACTTAGTTATTCCTGACACGATTTACTTAGAAACACTAATAATTTCAAAGAAGCAGTCTGATACAATACGACACTATTTCGTGTCAAATGTTTCAAGTCGTGCAAGTCAAACAATAAATGAACGAGTCCGTTTCTCCATTATTAAAAATTAAAAATTTGGTATAATTATGCCTAATAAATAGAAATGTGAATTGATTTGTGGTACTTTGTAACCTATCTTTACGAAATTGTTCATTATCATTTTTATAAGAGAACAAAAGGTACATTTTTGATACTTTTCTTAGAGAAAAAATACTGTTTTCAATATATATGAGCCTGCAAAAGCAATTCTATTCTGCTCGATGGAAAGCGTGAGCAGAATTCAAGAATAATGTTCACTAAACTCATTACAAATGGAGATAAAATAACAATGCTGCTTGGTAATAAACACTATGGCGGCTTATAAAAGTGCTTCTGCATCATTGGGCCTCCAGTCTCGCACTCACTAACGAAACCCGAAACCAGGTATGCTGTCATTTTAGGTTCGTCTTCTCTGAGAAGATAATGCTGCCTTCCTGTTCATTAGCGTGGTTCTACCTTCCAAAAGCTAGTACCGCGAAAAGAGTAGGTCGAATATTGACGCGAATGAATCCCACGTCTGTAATACCATTCATTTTTCCCACATTATCTACTAGCTGAAGAAAATGTATTGATTTCTTAAGGTATAAGGGCACAAGATAGTTCCAAGGCAACAAAGAAGTAAAAATAAAAAGATTCGAGTGTTTATTTAATTATTTATTGTCTTAAAAATATTATAATAAATAAATTAATCTACGAGTATTTAAGCAAGCGGCCACTCGCGACAAGCGGGAGAAAATTCATTTAAATCCCCCAAAAGCCGAGGATGCCTAATTAGCTTACAAGTCGAAACAAATTTATAAAATAAATACGATTCTGTCGGCATAACTTTATAACAGTTACTGAATACAGACATCGAAGAAAACTTCAGTTCTTTAACCACTAAAATGAACAAATCAAACGTTACGTTATCTATAATAATATAATCCAAACATAAGACGCTGACCTTAAAACTACTTATTTTCTCTTAGGTCTAATTAATGCAGTCTTATACATACTACACAGATAAAAATCTTATATTTTCGGTTTTATATTGTCATTCAAGTTATTACCCGGTTATTAACTTCAAAGTTTCAACTGTGATTAAATCTAGCTTTGTTACATTTTTATTTAAAATTTGACGATTTGCGCCAAGACAAAAAAATATTTTTTACTTATCAGAACTAAAAATCACAAGTACTCTATAAACTTAGACATACTGATATATAAAACATTGGCGTATTATGTTCTGACGAAACAAAATACGACAATATTGTTGACTTAACGTAATAATTAAGGTGGCCTAGTCACTTTTTACAAAACAGTAACCTTACGCACGTGTTTAGCCATATATTATACAAGAATAACCATCGGTATGTGTACATATTCATTTAACTAGTAACACATGACACACATATTTATTTATTTCTGGCAATGATACTGGACGCTAAAAATCTCTGAGTATTAATATTATTTTTTAAACTTTGTTTCCGGATATTGGCATGTATGTCTACCTACCTATTACAATATTGTTCACTTCAACCTCAAGGGTAAAACAAAATTTATCAGCTGTCTTGCAAGTAGAATACGATTTTGATCAAGAAGTATATGAATTAAATGACCTCTAAAGCGTCCTGTTCATTTTCCGATTAATCTATTTCCTGCAGTTATTGCGATCAGCGTTATCGGGCCAATCGCAAACGTTTAATTTAGTGTTGAACACCGTTCCTGATTGACAGGTGAATTGTACGCCTTCTCCGTTGACACATCTCCAATACTGTAAAGAATATTGATATGAGAAATAATAATTTAGTATCTATATATATTAATATTGGAAATTTGTAAAGTTCATTTGTTTGGTTATACGTGTTAACCTCATACTCGCTAGTTAGAATTAAGAAAATATTTCAGTATTTGATAGCCCATTCATAATTTATAGAAGGCTATTTATTTATAATATTCGAAAGGCTACATCAAGCTACAAACAAATATAAGTAGTAAGTTGCGAAAACATGAAAAACATTTTTGTACATGGTCGTTTATATGTTATGCTCCTGAATGTAAACTGTTTTAACTTGTGTACAATAAAGTTTATTCCATTCTATTCTATTCTATTCTATTCTAACCTATTCTATTCTATTCTATTCTATTCTATTCTATTCTATTCTATTCTATTCTAACATTCCTCTTGAGAGACGGGGATCAAGTTACGCTGGTCAGTTAATTAAGTAAATACATGTATATCACAACTCTCCATTTATAGGGCTAACCTAATTAACAATAATGTTTCGAACGAGATTTATAATATTTATATACTTTCTTAACTTTTATCTTAAGTTTAGATTGCTGTTATGAGTTGAACTTTACCTTATCGCAGTTTTTCTTGTCAGGCACATAGTCATCCTCGGAGTTGCAAACGTCGGGATTATCGATTTCATTGTCCTGTAAAACAAGAAACTTTTAATAGCCTGTTAACATTTTTCTTATTACTTTTATAAACTCTTCTCACTTCCTAATAATAAACTGTTGCAGAACTTTGTTACTAACAAAGTAGTGTAGCTAAAGCGACTTTATCTTTAACTTTTCAAACTCAATTATCATAATTTGAGAAAATCAAAATGTTAAACGTACTTATAACTCAATTACTTACAATTGAATGTTCAGGAACTTCGGCTGGAACCGCAACGGGTTCCGGTTCCTTGGTAGGTTGAGGCCTAACTTCAATATCATTTTCTTCATCCTTTACAGGTGGATCTTCAGGAGCTTCACTCGTCGTGGTAGTCTTGACAGTAGTGGGCGGCTGAATGGTAGTAGTTGTCGGGATCGGATCACCCTCGGCGGGATCAGATGGCGTCGACGGCGGGCGCGCCCATTCAGGCTGTAGATTTATATCAATATGAGTAATGGTCGATTCATTTGTTTCTGTTGCGATTTATTACTCTTCTCTACTTCGTTTGAACCGTCAGAAAGTTTATTAGTGAACAATGTTTGTGATTTCAAAAATAAAATTAATGGCTGTTATATTTGAAAATGATGAGCAATGTTTTGCAATGATTGATAACATGTTAAATAGATAATCAATTTTGCAGGTCTTGAAAAAGTGATTAAATAAATAAAAACAACTGTCGTTGAATTAAACCTTCATACCAAAAAGTATTATTAATGAAAAAAAAATTAAAATTTTCCATTGTTTTTTTTATTCTCCTAGTATATTAATTTAAATTTAAAGTAGGTTATTTACTTAGGTTAGGTTAAAATTTATATTAAGTCAAAATAATTATATTTAAATGTCTTACCGTAGGAGTACTGATTCCGGATCTTGGAGGAGGAACAACATATGAGCTCAAATGCTTATGCAAGAGCTTGATCAATGGATTTTTCTCACCACATAGGCCATTGAAATCATCCATGTCGATAGCCCAATTCATAGCACCGAGGTAACCTTTCTCTTTGATCCAATTCATCTTGATTTCCACACTTTTGGGATCTTCATAACCCACCCATTGGGTACCTTTGTAAGCGTAGGGGCATTTACCTTGTTCATCCCACTTCTTGGTCCACTCAGATCCCTCTTTATCGACCTCAGTACAGATCTGTTGATTAAATAAAATATTATTCGAACGGTTGAAAACAACAAACAGCAACAGAATACACTACTGCTGCTGCAATAGGCAATTACACGCCCCTTGGCCTTGGTACGATCCAACAGAATATTTGGTAAATATATATTTCAATCACTCGATACGATAAATGATAGAAAATTGCTACTTGAATCTCGGATCCAACACCTACAGTTATGTATATTTGTTCCCTTACCAACCCTATGCTTGAACTTTAGTTCTTATGTTTGTCGTGATCAAAATGCTTTGACAAATCATTTTTGACACTAAACTTACCTCATAGTAAGCCCAAAATCCGGTGGCATTTGTGTACGGTGCGGGTTCGCCACCACCAGCCTCCTTGTTAATAAAAGTTCCTAGTTCATAGTTATTATTGCCAGCTGCTAAAGTGAACGACCGACCATAGAAGGGAATACCGACAACCAGCTTGTTCGAAGGACATCCCTTTTCTTCCCAGAGAGCTAGACCATCATTCTGAAATAATTGGACATTATTATGTAGTTGTAAATATAAATTAAAAAGGCGTTTGCAAGCATCTAGAAAAATAAAGTAATTAATTTGAGTAAATAAAAATATGCTAATTCACTTTGAAAGCCATTCAAAGCACTTTCATTGTTAATATTAGAACTGTGACAACTAATTAACAATAATTAATTAAAAATCAATTATTCAGCAATAAGTGTTTTTCAATGCTAAGTCAAAATAATTATCTATAGTAAAATAGAACGACGAACTCGTTTACTTACCACATTAAGTTTTTCATAGGCCCACTGGTCATGGGGACGTTTATATAGAGGTGAGTGTACATCGGCAAAACCAGCCCAGTTACCACGCAGATCATAAGACATCACATGAATAGCATCAAGTTCCCTGGAAATAATATCCCGCTGATCATTTTATGTAATTTCTTAATGAAGGAAGTTTAAGGAATAATTCAGGAATGTAGTTGATGCTTAACCTAAATTGTATAAATATATAAAATTGTCAAGAGTCCAAGATATACAGTCGTGTGAGGATCAAGTTGGCTACGTTTGACTCTTTATCAGCTAGAATCATATACTGCCATGCTAAACCTAAGCTTAGGTCTGCCAAGAATAAAACCTTAAAAAGCTTCCTAAAGCTTTAAACTGTTTTTTCTTCGTCTTAACCCAAAATATATCTTTTCGCACCATAGTTTATTTGCTTTATACAAAGTTTAAAACAGATGAAACTGATTCAATAACCACTTGTGTTTGTGTTAGCGTAACACATTTCCATTTGAAAAGAAAAAGTTTTAGGATTTCATTCTGAAATTAAATATGAGATGATGAACATATTGATAAAAATTAAATCAGGTAAAGGAATGATATAAACTTATTATGGTTAATCTTAACCTCATGTAAATGTGAATTTTTGTTCAGATATGTTGTGATACGTACTGGCAAAGATCAGGTACATGATATCCCTCCATCAATCTGAAGTTAGCGAGAGGAACAGCAGCAGTCAGCTCCCAACCTTTACCGACCCTGATGAAGGCCCTCTTGAGTTCTTGCACAAGAAAGAGGAATCTATCTTTGTCAGAGAAGGAGCCACCACGATCAGCAGCACCAGGGTACTCCCAGTCAAGATCCAAACCATCAAAGTCATATTTCTTCATGAAGTCTAGAAAGACACAAATGTCATATTAAGAAATATTTGACTATGATTCACAGTAAATATTAAACAATAATAACCTCAAACATCTTACACATTGCTGATTCCAAATTAAGCAGTACCTATGCTATGAGAACCAGAATGCTGGTAAATGAACTTAAATATTTCTTGATAGATACAGAGCAAATAATTATGATCATCACAAAAATATTTATCCTGGGTATGAATTGAAATCTTAGAAATTGTTAATACATCGAAAGATATAATACATTCATTTAGATAGCGTCGATACATCCGCACGCATTTGTGATTATTGCTGTGAAAGACGAATATATTAATTTATACAACGGCGTTAACTGACAGATCATTCTTACTTCTGAGTGTATGCCGCTGGCGTACTTTTTGATTTCATGCACGTGCCTGCTGCACGTGCGACAGACGCGATCAAAGTGACCGTATCTAAGCGAATGTACTATACCAAGAAAATTATCAAACAGAAGATTGAATTATAGATTAACAAACGTGTTTAAAAAGTAATTAAATATATATTAGGTACTAGCTTTTCCCGTTAGCTCCGCGTATTGGCCGGATATCGTGGTTATCGTTTTTCGAGTAATTAAATAGCCTAGGACACTCACAAATAATGAGGCTTTCTTTGAGTAAAAAAAATTTCAATATCAGGTTAGTAGATTCATAGATTACCCCTACAAACTCATAAACCTTTAGACTTTTAGTGTGGAAAAAGATATCGAATCTATATTGATACCGAAAACAAAACTATCAAATAATCTTATTTTATACAGACACAAAGGTTATGTACAAAATTTTTGCAAAAGAAATTATGAAAAGTGAATATTTATTAAAGGTTTTCATTAACGATCATGAATAATTAAGGTATCGATCCGAAGAGAACAGGAAAATTACACTGATCATAATAATTTTGAATTTAAAAGCACCAGAAATATTAATGGAATCATTAAATTATAAACTGTATAGAACACTAATAAGGTTGAAATTATATTGTTATTACGTTATTCTATAATTAATCGAAGTATATTGCTTTCCACGTTAATATTCCTAATTTGATTTGACTGGCCTATTGGCTCAGTTTTATTTTTTTGTGACTACTGAGCATGAGGTCTAGGTTTCAGTCCCAACCAGGAAAAATTAATATTATCTGTGTCTAGGTATAATTTTAACTATTACACTATATCACAGGGGGAGAGCCACGCTTCGGCATGAGTGGGCCGGATCGACCGGATTGATACCAAGGCCTCTCAGAAAATCGGTGTGAAACAATGCTTGCCCTATGTTTCACTGAGTGAATAAGGATACCGGAGGCCTTACCCCTAACCCCTAAAGGCCGGCAACGCACTTGTGTCGCCCCTGGTGTTGCGGGTGTCCATGAGCGAGGGTAATCGCTTACCAATATATATCAACGTATATATTCAGAAATACGTGTGTTTGGTTTACGACAATAGGTTTGCTGCTAATTACGTGACTATAAATGTGAACATAACCGCTTCTGACTTACACGCGTAAAACCAGAAATATTACCTTTGTTTTATTTTTCTTTTATTTATTTAAGTAAGAAGAATTTTATAAAATAAAAACATGTATTTTCAACGGGGAAATATGCAACATGGATGTTATATTATTATATTGCCTATAGTTAATCTAGTACTTTTCTTAGTCAGAACTTATAAATCTTACTTGATTTCCTTTTGGATATTTTTACCTTACTAACTAACTTACCACTTAAAACTGAAACCTACCACATTTTTTGAAATATTGTACGAAAATATTGTTTTAAAGAGTTATAGGAGTAGAGTCAAAATTTATCTTCAGCCCGTTAGTTTCGATACTGACAGCTTGACTCCTGAGATAAATTATGTTTGTTCCTCAACTAGGTCGACAAACAAGCTAAAAACTTAAAGCTGTAGTTAGTAAATAAGACTTTGAAAACCAATAAAACGTCCAATATACAACATATAATATTTTTTTATCTTTTCAATCCACTTCGATATCTCTTTTGGCTGAACCGAAGATACCACTGTTAAATTTTTTTTTCCTTGTATACAATGAAGAAAACTCTCTGAAATTGCTGTTAATCATAATTTTCATGATTATCTTTGTATCCCAATCCATATTGCAAGGACAAACAAATTATACGAGGTACACACTTCCAAATCATTAATTAATGTCGTTCCATTTTTCATTTCGATCATTTATTTCTTCTCTTTTCGTTTGTAAATTGTTTTTAGAAATATGATTTTATATTTTTACTTTAAGGGAAATATAAAATACGTTTTTTACTCTTAATAATGACAGTAATCATCTTACAAATAATTTGACTTCTTAAGTGTTGTTTTAATGAAATTTTATTTATTAAACTAACCTATAAATATTGAAGCAAGGAGGACCTAGTTATGGTATTCTTTTTTAGTTACAAAGTGGCAAAACAAGAACATGACACTTGATGTACGAGTAAAATCAAAATATGATTGATGTTGAAATTATACGAAACCTCTCTCGTGGCGGGATATTGATATTTTGTCAAATTTTATTTACTTCTGCTTCTTCCCAGAATATATCAAAATGTTTATTTGTTTACCTACTTCGGAGGACGTAACGCGAAAATTGAAAAATAGATTGAATATCAAGTCCCTTGATATATATCACATCACCGCTATTAAATAACGCCGATATTAATAACGAATCTAGACCCAGCTCATTAAATATTATACAGTGTTTGTAATAAACTGAACATTTTAAGTTTCATTTCGAATGTTATCAAATCAAACAATTACCTAAAGAATTAAGAAATTTGTTGTATTCTCTTGGTAAGCATCAGCAGGTTTTAATAAGTCCCTACTGGACGTAGGCTATTTCTTGGTAAGGAGGTTTCGAGTTTAATAATCACTTATAATTGTTGTATTATATTGTTTTATAAGCAATTGTAATGAGCAAACGGGTAAGACGTCGTATTTGAGATTCACTGATTGTCACTTTGATTCCCAACATTTCACAGCATTAAGCTTACTTGAGATAGGTTTTACAAATTATATGTCTAATAAGATGAAGCTTGGAAGTAACAAGGACTACTTATTTGGTTAAAACATTGTTAAAAAATAAAAGCACAATAAAATAGGCTTTAAATTGCTCGATAATTTTATCACCAGTAGCAACGATTTTCGCAATCAACGCTTCCTCTTTTCTCTTCTTTTCTCAATCTTTCCTCTGAGTTTTATTGCTAGTCCAATTCACAGACAGACTTTATAAAGAACTATCGTTTTATTGATAAGGCCACTTTATCTCTATGGAAAATACATATCTAAACACATATAAAAGCTATAACAATAACAGTTATAGAAAGCTTATAAGAGGGAAACTTATTTGTGTTGAACAGTACGTAAATGCAGGACTTATAGCGATTTTGTTGTTATTGTAACTTTCTTAATAGAATTTAAGTAGTCAAGAACGTAGAAAAGTAACGTAAGAGTCACTGTATCACCAAATAATACCATAAATTTTTTGTTTTTCTTGGTATCCTTCGCCTGAGTTATGTGTAGGAATGTCATATGAGGAAATTATATTCCAAACAACGCAGCGGCTCATAATTTATGGCTTTTCGGTTTGTTATGACATCACATATTATATTTCATTTAATATATTATTTTCTCCACATTGTTTGCCTACACTATAATATTACAATACGTTGATAGTATAGTACTTTGTTAATAGATGAAAACGCAAGACGAATACTCAAGCTGTTTAATCGTTAAGCTAACTCAACGAACAAAAACTTTATAACGACAATTCTTATGTTGATACAATGATTAAAACCCGGCATAAATTCTTAAATATCTCACATTATAGTGTGTCAGACAACACGTTACATTTTCCAATATATACTGTCAAACAAAATCCTATGTCGGCAGTTATTTCCCCCACAATATTATATTTCGTTCTAAAACTTTCTGCGAACTTCGTCTAAAGCAATGTGATAGGATAAAATTGGTTAGAAGCAATATTGTATTTAACTTTTAACTTATACGTATACAGAGAAACAGAACACAATGTGACTAGGATGTATGAATGTACACAAACTCATTCCACAAGTTATCGGATCACTAACATCGCATATTTTAATATGAACATCTTTAAACACCTCTCGAGTTTCTTTAGTAATAGGTCTTTATCAATAAGTCTGATATATATATTCATATAAGTTATGAGTTTAGGTGTCCATGTAAAATGGTTTAGTATTAATAAATGCAGAATTCACTCCTATTGGGCCATTGAAAGTAATGAAAGCTTGTTCAAATTCGCTTGACACTTACCAACGACACTCCTGACGAAAGTCAATCGTGATTGTTTCTGGGCAACCATATGAGAGTACTTAGAGCCGCCTTCTGCCCAGCCTCCTACGGCCACCATGAACTTGACATCAGGATGAGTCTTCCGAAGAGCCGTGAAGTTGTTGAACCCATTTTTCTCAACGTCTAGCTATAATTGAGAAATAATTTTAATGAAACAGGTTAATGATGAGATGAAAATACTTCTTCATAAAATGGAAAAGAGACGTTAATCTGGTGCTAACCATCTTTATGGGTATAAAATAGTACTAGATAGAAAAAGCCTGCTATAAAGTCTTCTTGTTCTTACAGAAATGTTTCTACTTTCCTATTATCCATTTTTTTAAACAATTCTACGATTTGATACGGCAGTTTAACATTTCAGTAAAGTGTCATTTAAAATTTATAGACTTTTTGTTTTATTATGTAATTAAAAACTAAAGACTTGAAAAATCTGATTTTATTATTATTCATTATTTTATTATTTCTATTATAAATATTGAACGTTTTTGTATTTGATTTTACTCTTTATACTTATACCACATCCACATGAATATTTTACCTCAGGATCAATAATGAGGACTTCGTTACTCTTCTCCGTGACTCCGATGAATGAGTAGATGAGATGCGTGCAGAGATCAACGGGAACATCTTCTATTCCATAACGTCCTACACCCGGCCTATACACCGCCCAGTTACTGAAGTAACATACTATGCGCGCTTTGCTGTCCGCTGTAAAAAAAACGTCATGATTAGGTAAAAAAATTGTAATTACGTGTACTCATTTATTTCTTCATTGATGAGTAATAAATATTTTTGTATTCATACATACAAAAATCTTATCATTCATTCAGTTAGATTTGACATTCAACACCGTCTAGTTTCAAACCAAGCAGTGCTTATACTATGAACTACGAGTCAGATTGACCGAATGAATGAAATACCATTATGAAAGGTTCACTGGAAATTATATTTCGCAATCCAAAATAAAGGAACTATACGATCTAACTAAATGATGATCATTGACAATATGTGTTAAAAGTGTGGTATTCAAATACTCGTTAACAAAAAAAATACCATGAATTGTTATCTACTGACAATGGTTACTTTAAAGTATTCAGTTTTTTTTAAATTTTAATTCTTTTCCATAACTTAAGGGAGAAACATAAGCGTGACATTATATAAAGAGAACAAATAATAATGTTAAACATTTTCAGCATAATTTTAGCCTATCGATATCAGATATACGGTACGTCTAATATTGATAGGATAACAGGACTAAAACATTAAATTTAACACTAACTAAGGTTAGACACTATTAATTAAATTAATATCTTGTACTAATAAATTGGTAATCCACGTAAAGCACCCAGTAATGGCACCAACCAACCAACATTAGCGAGTTTATGTGATAGTTGCAATGTTTATTAAGCAGACTTAAGTGCAGTTTAACTATTTAGTGAGGCTAGATTAGGAAAATGTTTACTCTAAACATAAGTAACATCACTAACGTGCACTAACAATAATGAATTGGTATTCATTTTTTTAAAATACTACAAGAGAAAAGCAGTTTTGTTATAACTCTACATATTGTTTATTATTCATGTGATTCCTTAAAGCTATATATTTATTCTAAGTTCTTATTACTTTAATTATTTATTTGTAATGTAAGATTTTCAAAAAATATAGCGTAATTAAACTTACCTTCGATTGCAGTTGTGAAGACTGCTAGGACGACCAACGACGCTAGTAAGACTCGCATTTTGAACCTATAACCAAAACAGACACTATTTTTCAATAATTGTTTAAATGTTTTACATAGTAGGCAGGTAGAACATAAAGTGCTTTTCACCGGTTCAATTTAGTACATTTTTAAGTGCGTTTTAGAGCTTTTAGTTAAGGGTCGTCTTAATAAAGAACTTCTCATAATATTTTTAGGGCGCGCGTAAATATAACAACTTTGGTAGACGAAGTCATACTATAGCTAAAGAAATATTCAATTAAATTTTACAAAAAGCTCAAAAATGAGAACCTAAATAAATAAATGTCAACTAAATCTTCTGGTGTTCTTTCGTTTAGAATTTCTAAACTATTTAACGGATTTTAATGTAGTTTTCAACAAAAGATACAATGCGCGATATGTATATTGTAGCAGAGAAAATCTGAGAAATTCAAAGACTAGTGTGAAGCCGGGCTGGGTCACCAGTAGTATTTCATAAATTAATTAATTTAACTATTTACTAAGTCCATCAAAAAAGAACGATTCTTATACGATACCTAGTACCATAACTCAATAAACCTACAACATGATTTTTATTGAAAGATAGAAATAAAATAATTTAGGATGTGATGTGTTAGAATACAAAAACATCTCTTCAGCCGTTCAAAGTTCGGTAGCTCTTTTCTTATCTTTTATTTGTATGCCTACTGAATTCCAAGTACGTATGCAATAACACAGTTATTCAATTCCCATAGTACTCGGGTATCGGTTATGAACGGGAAGTCTAACGGATTCCAACTGGGTACATTCCATATCTAGTAACATATTGCTGGTAATAGGAGAAATAATAACGTTAATTAGCTTTGAGATATCACTATTTCATTTCACAAAGGAACATACTGAAAATATTTTACTGTAATGTTTTTTTATTCTTCATCAAAATGATTTAAAATTTGTTAAAAATGTAAGCTTTAAACTAACTGAACTAACATTACGATGACTTTCTTTTAACTTTTCTTATTAACCTCAAAAAGAGGGATGTTGTAAGTTTGATGTCGATGCCGGTGTGTGTGTCTGTCTGTGGCATTAAAGCTCTGAAACGGGTGGACCGATTTCAAATCGATTTTTTTGATTTGAATGCCAGTTTTTTTTCAGTAGTTCTTAACTATGTTTGGTTAATATCAGTCCAGCAGAGTAAAAGTATCACCTCTTCTCTAAAATGATGTAAGGCGTATTTTCTTACGATTCCCCGATAAGTGCTTGGATTTTTAACTTTTTAATTTAAGCTCATTATAAATTTAAAAAAAGCTTACTACTACTTATCCTTACAGAAATGTTTGTACTTTCCGAGTATCCATTTTGTATAATAACTCTTCTGTTTCATACGACAATATATCGTTGCGGTTAAGTACCATTTAAAATTTATAGACATTTTGATTTATTATGTAATTAAAAAGTAAACTCTTGAAAAAATCTGATTTTATGATTATTCATTATTTTATTATTTCTATTATAAATATTGCAGAACAAAACACAAATGCAGATCATCCATTTTTTCGGATGTCTGTTAAAAGATATCGTATTTTATCAATTTTAATGTCCAATGATGGTCTGAATGGATGAATAAAGGCCTAATGGTGCAAAAGCATCTCAATTGACTGCCTCTGTAGCGCAGTGGTAGCGTATACGACTGCTGTGCAAGAGGTTTCAGGTTCGATTCCTTAGTCGGACCAAATGTTTGTATGATCTGCAAATATTTGATTCGGAGCTTGGGTGTTTTCTATGTATAATATTTGTATTTACAAAAAAAAAGTATATATGTAATAATATCAGTTGTCTAGTACCCATATTACAAGCTCTGCTTAGTTTGGAATTTGATGGCGTTGTGTGTTAAAATGTCCGAAAATGTCCGAAAAAAAATAGGCCGCAATAGTGTGGGTCACCATGCTGCACTGTCCACATTCACAATGAGTATGGTGACCACCACTCTTGGTATCCATAAGGCAGAGTAGTCACTTAAGCAGGCTTATACAAAAAAACTATAGGAACAATATACTTTAGTCTGGGATTTGCCTTTCGAAAAATAAACTCAAAATTTTGTCGACAGTCACAGTTTGTTATTCATGAATGCAGCAGAACACCTACGTCTTATCAAGAAAATATATCCATAAATTATCTTGATTATATCCTTATATAAAACGGGTTAAACCAAAAACTACATTTCTTGTTTTTTTTCTTCAATACATACGTCTGTATCTATGATGCAAAAGAAACCTCTTAAACTTGCTTATTTTTTTACATTATTGAATTGCTTACCAGGTTTTTAATAATTTGTTTTGCATAAAAAGGTTAATAACTTAATAATGATGTGCTAATTAAGCCTTTTTTTTATTGTTCCAATCACCGAGGGTAAGCAACGATGGCCAGTACCTGGATGGGTGACCGCTAGTGGCATGTTACCATAAGTGTCTTCGTATTTCGGAGGTCACGTTACGCTTTCTCTTTTTTTTATTTTGTTTTAATAAACAAAGGAAATGCGTATATACATACAAACAGGTTATATACATACTATAAAGTATAACATAAGTTATAGGCCAATAAACAAACCATCGGCGTACTACAAAATAACAAGACCAGTGTAAAAGCGGAGTATGGTAACTGTACTCGCGTTCCAGATGTGTCGAATGCTCACAGTACTCGCCTACTGACCTAACAAGCACTCGCATTGTTGTTAACTAGGCTTAACAGATACACACTTCTCTACTTAACATTATCTTTAATAAGTGACTGAATCTTGATCAGCAATATGTCATGGACATAGTTGAAATCCATTGATACGGGATAATAAACTAAAAGTGTACAGTTATAAGTGTAACTAAGAGGTCTCAGGTTCGATTAAAGAGTGTTTTCATCAGAAGTTCTTAATAACAGCCCGAAAGATGGAAGTTTGACCTATGTCAAATTAATCCGTCTCGAGAACATGTCAAGCCACTGGTCATGATTGTCATGAACATCTATTGCAATGGTTATTGGAAAGTCAGTGGCCTCAAATATAAAAATAACTAGTGTGAAATTCGAATTCAGTACGTCCTCAGGGTTGCGAAGGTCGAATGCCAGTCGCTCCTTGGAAAAACTGCTATTGTGGTTAAGCTAGTAGAACTTGTAGCGGACCCCATACAATCTTGGGAATAACTAAAGCTAGAAAGGAACAAAACCTAGGCAGATGATGATTTGGTCAATGTACGAAGAGGTTTATTCTCTTACGAAAAGAAACGAAATTTGTATGACTCTAAAAGTTATGTATATAAATATAACAGAACCATTATCTTTAAATAAAAAAAACCGTGGGAGAGCCACGCTTCGGCATGCATGGGCTGGCTCGACGGCCGGATACCACGGCCTCACAGAAAACCGGTGTGAAATAGCGCCTGCGCTGTGTTTCACCGAGTGATGATCCCGGAGGCCCATAATCCAACCCTTCCCCTCATCCCCCTTCCCATCCCCCAAGGTTGGCAACGCACTTGTGACGCCTCGGTGTTGCAGGTATCCATGGGCGGCGGTAATCGCTTACCATCAGGCGATACGTCTGCTCGTTTGCCTAACCCATTCCATAATAAAAAACATTTATTATACTCGTGGCTCCTAGCACAGATTCCTAAACTAATTAGATCCTTATTAATAGTTACTCGTATACAACTAAATACTTTAATATACATTAATCTCTGCCTCTTAACTTGATTTAACCTTCTCTGTGTACACTTCAAATAATTAATTTTCTTGGTTAATTTTATAGTCAACATCGGGTTTGGGCTTAACATCTTAGCGAAATTATTTTTCTGTAAATAAATTATGAATACTAGATTTAGGCCGTGGTTCTGGCCGCGTATGCATCGATTAAATTATCGCCGTGAAGACTCGCCTATGTCGTTTCTCAAGAATCAATGTATCTCTATGTGAAATTCATTGAAATAGGTTCAGCGGTTGAGCCGTGAAAGCTTAATGGACAGAGTTACTTTCGAATTTATGTAATTAATATGGATATTTATAAATATAGCTTTGGACTAGTTGATGTTGTGTGTTAGACGTCCGAAATATTTATTTATTAAACGTTTAACGAATATTTCGTGAAGATAAAGTCCAGCTTATTATAATCAGAATTACTAAACGACTGCCAGAAAGGGAAATGATGAAAATACGTTTAATACATGAATGAAACAAAGAGTATACACATACAGGGTATTTAGATCTAAGGTAAATTAACAATTTGTTGTATTAAAGTAAAGACCAGTTTCAAATCAACAATGCAATTGTTTGTTAGCTGCAAGGTGGAATAATATGTTGCAATAGTTTAAAAGCTGTACTCACTGCCTTGATATTATTTGCAAGTGGCTCACCTTACCTATCTTCAATACTATACGTGAACAATGTATTGTGAACTTTAGGTTTTCAATTAACATTAGCTTCACGAATTGCATTTAATCTTGTTATATTTACCTAGACATATATGAATGTTAGGTTGATTTCTATACTATTAATCTTGTACCGATTGAACTCAAATTCCAACACGACGTACAACAAACTTAAAACATGGCGTTATAAGTTTATTTAATAACTTTATGCACAAAATGTACCTACATTAGCAAACTTATTGCCAAAGGCTATCTTTGCCGTTGATTGGTGCGAAAATGAATAAAACTATGCACTACACTTTCGTAAAGACTTTTAAAGTAATAAAAAAAAACTAAATTATAATATAATATTTCAGACATCTAATACACAACGCCATCTAGTTCCAAGCTAAGCAGAGCTTGTGTTATGGGTACTAGACAACTAATGTGAAAACATTTTTTTTTGTAAATGCATACATATTATACAAAAAAACACCCAAACTCCAAAATAAATATTTGTAGATCATACAAACATTTGGTCTGACCCGGTATCGAACCCGAGACCTCGAGACAGCAGTCGCATACGCTACGTCTACGCCACCGAGACAGTTTCTTCAGTTAAATATCAATAAAAACCAAATAAACTTAGTATGTTTATGTATTTTTTGTGTTTTTTGCAACCACAAAATGCCGAAGCCAAGCGCGGCAGGCTACAACTAGTTTTGTATATAAATATGCTACGTATATAGCGTAATTATATAGCTATTAGTATTCAATACAGAAGGTGTGTCAACAAACAGGTCTACTTCATTTCATTCTTCGATTGTATGCTTTACACGTGTTGAATGAACTTGCTCAGCTTACATTAATATTATTGAATGAATTTAGTACAAATACAAAGAACGTTCCCGTCTTAATTTTTGACTTCTGGTACTTATCGCTGCTATTACAGTACACATACAAACTTCAATAAGGTGATAATAGATGTTTTAGAGAATTATTCGACTCAAAAATTTGAATCAAGTCAAATTTAGAATAATGGTGCAATTGATTGCTACTTTTTTCTTTTTTTTTAATAAAACACAACTTCCGCATCAAGAACAAATCCTGTGTCGTAGAGGATTTCATAAGCGGATAACGTGAATACCCAGATTCATAACAACAATTTGTGGATTACACAAAGTTTTGTCCTATGTGGTGTTTTAATCATAACAATACCAACACCCAGGGCAGTAGAAAACGGCGTGGCCCCCGCTTGAGCTGCTACGACATCCGTGCAGTCGTACTTTTTGTTTAGTTTTCAAGTGTCAAATTTTTAATCAGTTATAATATAATCTGTGGCATATTATTATATTAATCCTACAGCCAAACCAAGGAAACCAAACCAATAAATACTTTGTCTCCCTTCTTTTAAAAAAAACATTGATAGATGATAAAACTATATTTTGAACATCCTTGTCAATGTATAACATGCAAGTAGATGAAAACCTGTTAAACATCTGCTATAATTTTAACATTAAGTTCGTCAGCAATGCAAATCAGGCAAAAGCGGTATACACTAAATTAATATTAGTGGTAAACAAGTATCAATTGACACTTCAAAAAAAACAAAAGTATTTTTTTAATCTCAAGACATAAAAAGCTTAACTTTTTGTGTCAAAAATCCCGAATCGTATCCACTTCTATAAACCCTTGTCCTTTGTGGTTCATTTACATAATTTATTTTATGTTCGAGTTTATTTCGACCTCCTTTGTTTCTTCCTTCTAATTAATTTAATTAATTGGTAGCACAATTTAAATAGTGCTGCATCTAATAATACTAAAATTAAGTATTTTATACTTAGCAGCAACTTATATGTCAGGGGTAAACCAAAAATCAGGTTATTCAAAAGAGTATATCTTTCCTCGTTGATATTAGTATTACCCGATACTGGGTTTTATTGAGTTTCCCTTCCTTTTTCCTTGTTTTAGTAATTCAAAATCCCTGTGCATAAAAAATACGTTTTATTTATCAAACATTGACGTTTCTCTAATACGCATTGTTGCAAATAGAAATAATTAATCCTCACTACGGCCTTATACTTACTCGTTTTTTTTTTTATTTGATAGTGCATTTCATGGTTGAGGGTTTAATAACCCCAACCAGCAACTGAAAGGCGACCCACATCGTGAGCATTCATAAAAAGAATTAACGATAATATTTCTAATCATCATACAATTATCTATGGCACAGACATCACACAACTTCCTATAGCCTTGGTAGTTAACATTCGATGCAAGTAAAGGACCCCATTATACAGAAGTAATAAAGTGCCATATGCATCAATTCTAAATGTCAAGAATGTCTCAGCGTTCTTTCTAAAGAATTCTTACTTTGTGATGGAATTTATAAAGAACCTATTTACACATCAATATATGATAGCCGAAAGGCATAGTGTTATGCATTTATTTATAGTTCCGTTTAAAATTGTCTATTATGTCTGTGTAATATTGTTTTGTTAAAACCATCCTAGACTTATTTTTCTGTAATTTTTGAAACTTTAATTTTTTTTACAGCGCCTATTTCTATTTATTATTTTCGACCAGTTATTTTTATTCTTCAATTCTTTTTTCTAATTTTTTTTCAAATCACGCAGATATGTAACGCATAAGCTAATTTTAAAAACCTTTTTCCTGGTCATTGTCAACCGCAAACAATTTGTCAGACGAGACAATAGCATGAAATGATATCGCACGCAATTCCGCATGCACTGCTTTACCGATGACTGTGCGTTGCTGACAAGCCTCCTGCATACTAAGGAGCTGATGAGTTCACTTCAGGAGTCGTTATCCTGCCTCTAAGGTCAGCGGCCGAAAGTGAAAACTCTTTGTTCACAAATGTTAAACGATCCCAATGAAGCTAAACTCTATCTAGGTATCTTCACTCTAATATAGTATGTTTCGTAATACCTGTGCCAACTATGAATACTAAGTGCAAATAATCCTGGAACATCGTGAGTAGAAAATTAATCGGAATAATAAATTCACCTATCAGTTTTATAACATGTAGGTTATAGTTTCCTTGGGAACTTGAACTCCAAGAAAACTATCTAATATTGTTAACACGAATACCACCAACAGCGTTTGAGTAATAAACAGTGTAAAAGTATAAATAAAAAAACATATGTTGTTATAGACAAATGCAAATTCCAAACTAGGTTTTTTTTTAAATTTGATAGTAGCTACTAAATAAAATATTTTGATTAGTAAGTGCAGGAAATAAATCTATATACTTACTAATATTATAAGTGTGAAAGTTTGTGAGGGTGTTTGTTATTCTTTCACGCAAAAACTACTGAACGAATTTGGATGAAACTTTACAGTAATATAGCTGATACAGAATAACACAAAGGCTACTATTTGCCGCGATAACCGACATATACGCGGACTGATCTCCGTTTTCTATAGTAACTAACTTCAAAGTCTAGAAATGGTTCGATCCGCTTGTCTATTGCTATTACTTTTTATTCCTAACATAACTGTAAATAGAATGCAATCTGACAGTTAATATTACTGTCATATCGTTACCGAACGATATACTAAGTAAATGTCTTTTTACTATCATTTCTAATCTGAGAAAGTAGATTAATAATGTTTACCTGTTATTAATAAATATTAATTTCTTACAAATCCATAAATTATTACAAATATCGCGTTCTAAAAACTTTCGCAACATTTGCAACTGACGGATCATTTTTGTTTTGCGAAAGTAGCTTGCTTTTATGTCAATATTTACATGATAATGAGCTTTCAACTGTTTGTAAACATGGTGGACTCTACACTCCAGTAAACGGGTCATTGACCTAAAGCATATGGTTTATGCATAGATGACCATTTTAAGGACATCTCAACAACAACACAACGAGACAACAGTTTTTATTGTTTATCGACCGTTTAATAAAACCAATAGCTATCACAATAAAAATATTTTGTTACTTTCTTTTTGGTTTATTATTGTATATACTTTCTTTTATAGAAACCAATTCCGCCATTTTTTTTTAATAAAATCAGCAGATACCACAACGACTATAAGTTAAATTGCATGTGCAATCTACACGCATTATATTTTATTATTGTTTTAATTATTTTATTTCTAAAAGTTTTCTTGAATATTGGTATAATAATCCGATACGTAAAATATCTTTCTAGTATCAAAACAAGACTCTAAAATCAAATGTTAAACATGTACCATAACTTTTGTTTTAATTTAAATTAAATTTCATAATAAAAAAAATATTATAATAACCCTCCTTTTTTCGCAGCCATGTAAAAACAACAAAAACACGACCACTTAAAAATAATGACCCACTCCCCCTTTTTTTCCACTTGTAGGCACCTTTTTGAAAATGTATATAGAATATGACACTTCCTACGATTTGATGAATTCAACTTAATATTCATATTTCGAAAGTCGTCCAGCCCTTTGGGCTGTAGGACGTGCCAAAGAAATGGACAAAGGTATATTTTGTATACATACTTCTATATATTAAAACGCCTGAACCATTTTTTTGGTTCCAATAATTAGTATATTAAAACACTTACTAATATCAAATAGTATTTTTTTTAAAAATGAATCGTTTCTTTTTCCTGTATAAATTTGTATATACATAAGTTTGAACATCTGTTACTAATCCCATTTACCTATTTGTAGCATAAAATATTTTACAAGCTTTTTGCAAAAGCCGTTATTGGCACATGCGATTTGGAAATATGGGCATAAAAGTTTAAACATATCTTAATTTTCACTACACTATTCGACACTTTCATACTAATCTAAGACTATGAGATTAAGTTGTACTTTAATTTCCAATTTAAAAAATAAACGCTTTCATTTAAAATTAGGACACTTTATAAACACTTAAACGATCGTCATTAAAATTTCCATAATATGTTTAAACACTTTCGCTAAACATTTATAAATACAAACCAGAACTATATTCATAAAATTATTGTAAAAGCACAATTAATATACAAGAGAATAAACAAACATTTTAATTTGTTAAAAGCGTAAACATTTGGTTTATCAGTAAATTTGATTCTCTAATTTTTTGTTCATAACTTTCAACAATCTTATGTTTGTAAGAAACGAAGCTTGTCCTGCATTATGAGTATCAATAATTTGTGCATTCCAATTTTAAACAATGCATCGTCCTTCTCATAAACCACTACTTTTTAATTTGTTGGTTTTATTCGAAATTCAAAATTATATTTTTTTTAATCCAAAAAAAGTGACACATGACATTGAACCTTGCTATTGACCCAGAGTTTTTTTTTTGTATTATTTATATATTTAACATGTTTGTTTTGTACTCACAGTTGCGGTGTGGCTGCGACGGCCCGCGTGCGATTGTGTCGAGTTCGTAGCTGCACCGTGGTTATATGCTCCAGCGCACCGATCTACACGCTTCACAGGGTGCGTGATAAATACTAATTTCTTCTTTGTCTAAATTGAAACAAGATACGCAATACTGCATTCATGTATCTTCCTTTTGAACAAAATAAAATAGAAATGTTTATTGTATGATTGAATTTGCAAAGTTAAGATATTTAAGAATTTACATATAAAAATACTAACTACCAGAAAGTCGAAGTATGTTTTACTGTTATATGTGCGTTTGAGTATTAAATATGATATAAATTGATAAGCACACGGTTATAATACATTGTCTGGGTCCAAACAAGATAAAGATTGTAAATAAGTAATAAGCTCTAGATTCAAGACCGAGACTAATACAGATTTGAGACCAGACCAGATTCAGAGACTTAGCTATTTTTATTTTTGTAGAAATGCACAGATAAAAACAAATGAGTACCTAAAAATACTAATGCCTAAAATATTTTCACTGAGCAGGATTTCTTGTCGTTAAAATCAAATTGATATACGCTTTTAATCAAGCGACATCAGTACTATTTGGAAAGTTTGTTACATCATTTAGACATAGATATATAGAAAACTATTAGTACAGCGTATTGCAGATTTAAATGAGAGAACAAAAAATGACGAATGTATAATTTACAAAGGGCGACCTTATTCCCGAAAGCAATCTCATCCAGGCAACCTTAGGATGGATCAAAATGTATCAGAGATCGTGTGATGAGAAAAGATATAAATTGATATTCCACAATCCACAAAGTTTAAGTATATTAAACTCAAAGATATATTTTACTGTTCATTACCAATGCTACACTCAGAAGGGTCTTATGTATAATTGGCCCCTAATTAGAAGACGAAAACAAGGCTATTCATTTTAAAGTGCATTTAATAATTAATTTTATTTGTAAAGTATTCTCTACTATATACATTATTACAACAGAATATATATATATAACAAACATGAGCTTTCTATAAAAAATCTTAATGTAACCGCCTTCCTGATTCTATTAGACATTTATAGAGCAGGCGATAAATCCGCACGCTGTATATACATTGATTGATGATGGTGCACAACGACACACTCCAAAAGTGCAATGTCTCAAACAATGAGATCAATGGTGGGTGCTCAGGTCGACCAACGGTATGAAAACCAGTACCAATGGAAAGGCTCAAAACACTTTATTACATTTAATTTGTGCCAATGATAAAAATGTCCCGTTCGAACTTTCCAACTCCCGAATCGTATCGTCCTGGGTACTTAATGAAGGAGAATAAATATCACAGCAGGTTCTGCACGAGCATCCACTTATAGCCGTACGGCTATAATCGCATATATTTTTAAATTAATTGTTTATTTAATACAAATAACAAGTTGGCACCATTTGTGGTACTGCTTGATTTTGTAATTCTAACGTAGCGGAATATCATAAAATATTGGAATTGGGAATTAATTTAAATTTCGTTTCAGAAGTTAAACAATACAGATTTCTTCTCGAATTAGCGAAGTATATAAATACAATAAAAAGCTCGCGATTAACTTACAATGTAAGGGCAACAATGTTTCTTTGCTTGTTGTATAGTTCAAAGTGCCCATTTATCAATTTAGTGACCTGAAAATACAAACACTCAACTCAATCCACCATAAAGTTACTTTGCTCATTTTATTCAGCTTTATAATACACCAAAAGGGACAATATCTACCTATTATGACTACATGTATCATATTTCATTCATTTAATTGAATAATCAGCAGGTATTTGATTGTACTTACCCAAGAAGTTTTAATACGACAAAGATGTTATATTTCTACTACCTGTCCAAATCTTCGTGATTAAGATAGAAACAGTGACTCAAATACACATATTTCAGCTGAATGTTAGTGCTTTAAACACTTGCTAACTTCTTTTTGATTCACACTTGACTTTAATGTCCTTTACAATACAAAGACGTAACATTCCGAACCCTAATTTCTAGAACAAGATTAATGAAGGCTCAGTAATACCAATCGGCAGATAAGTGCGATTATTAGTGCAAAAACAAGCTTGTTATCGCTATAACATTGTTTTTGTTCCATAGCTTTCTCAATCGATCAAACTAAAATCTCACAGAAGAAAATAAAAACTAATTTTATTCGTTCCAAGTAGAAGTACATCATGCAAGTTATTCGTGTAAGATATATAACGATTTTACCATTACAGTAAATAATAATAGTAATAATTGATCTTCGCGTGTTTAGATAACCACCCTAGACAGATGATTGTGGAGTACGCCATGATTATTTCTTCTGTGTCTATTTAAAAAATGTTTTCAATATGTATCACCGGTAGTTCTATAATATAACATCAAATAGTCTTAATACCTTAGTACAAGCTCATTATTGTCTTAGTTTTGGTAAAGGCGAGACCTCTGCCTAAGAGTTGTCTTAAATCTAATACCTCTAAAAAAGTTATTCTTGTTTAAATATATATATATATATAAATCCATATAATCTGAATCTCGGAAACGGCTTTAACGATTTCCACGAGATTTAATATGCAGGGGGTTGACGGATAAATCGTTCTAGTTAGGTTTAATTTTTAGAAAGTTTGCCAGAAAGCCAGGTACTTTATCTTTATTACACCTACGCAATAAAATGTTCAGCTTGAAATTCAAATCATTTGACTATCATATCCGAAACGACGGCGAAAGCAGTATAGGTTTTCGAGTTATAAAGAACTTTAAGTCCACATAATGTTTCTTTCAGACAATTTGGTGAGACAGTGGATCGCCTAAAAGAGGTATTTCAAAAAGGGTTTAGAAGTTTCAAACCTCATTAGTAGCTATATCATAAAAATTGTGACATTGAATTTTAGGGGTTCGATTTCAACATGTGAAAAAAAAATTTTATCCACAGGTTGTTGTTCCGAGTCTGAGTATTCATTGTGCGTCTTATAAACGTTTCCTCCGCAAGACAGGTTATATTCCTAATGCGGAAGCATTTAAAAACATATATAAACCTACTTTTACTTGTTTGTAAATATATTTAAAGAAATTCTCAGCATTAATTTTACCTTCAACATATTTCCCTTACTAGAGAAATCTCAACTATCTGAACACAAAATAGCACAAATCCTATCTGAGCTAACTAAGTACTAGTAAAGATACCTACCTCAACTTAGCAAAACAACCTCTGAAGTGATGCGACAAGCCAAACTTCATACATAAGCACTAAAACATCTCATAAGCTTTCCCTTTTAGCTTAATATCACCGAACATTACCTACTTGCATCTACTAAGTGGTCTCAAAGTGAAAATATTTATACGAAAAACAAGTCTTATGATGACCTAGTCGCTAGAGATATTCTAATGCCCCATTTATTATGTTTTTGCTATCTCTCAGCTTATAACAAGGCCTCTCGCCGACCGCAGCATTAGTATAATATGAATTATTACTTTGTAGGCTTTACCTAATTTCAACTTAATGAAACCCATTTAGTAGATGACGAATTAGCTAAGTAAAAGTATTTAGAAGTAGCAATTTCTTCGTAATCAGTATTTTAATATTTCTAAGTCGGCAGACTTAGAAAGTCGACTTAGAAGTAACAATCGCCGCTTAGTGAGAACAGTGAACAAAATAACAGTATTGTCAATTGTGGGTAATTCTGCGATTACTCATAGGTGTGCTTCGTTTGCTCCGGAGATTCCTATTTGAGTCTTTTTAAATTGTAAAAAGATTTTTACTATAATAAGTTTCTTTATAGTTATTTGATGTCTCAAAAGGAATTTAACGTTTTCCTTTTATAATGTCATAACTTCGTCGTCAGACAAAATATGGAATACAGTAAATAAGATTCCCTATTTTATTCTCAAAGACACACGTAACAGAAAAAACAAAAAATCAAGATAACTAGTTGCATGTTAAGTCGCTTCGTTTATTTTAAATAAATAAGGAATAAATACATATTACAATTCCAAAGTAGGTGGCTATGTTAAGCCGAAATCTAGCCCAAGCAAAACAATAGATGCCTTTACTATCGTAAAAACGGTACATTATATATATTATAATTAGTATTGTTACGCTGACATTTGAGATGAATGGTCGATCGTTCGATCGCAACTCGATTTGTCACCCGAGGTAACGGAAGGAAGACTGTTGACATTGAACTGTGTCCACGTAGCGATGCGCACGCGCCTCGAATGGTAACCACATTTAACAAAGAGTATTTAATCCCAATCATCTCGCATACGGTAAACCTACCTTTATTTCTTGGAGACGTCAATTGTCAGGAAAACAGAAAGAAAAAATTATTTATGTATACACTAATTTTTATTTTATACAAAAATGAGGTTTTCTTTAACTTTTTGAACTTATGTTTTACTTATTTAGTAAATGAAAAGAAATTAAGAAAATTTAAATGAAACGTCTAATACTGACGAATTAATTTACGCAACTGCGTGTGTTTACTGATATAATTCAAGATATAGGGAAGGGTGAACAACGGAAATAGAAAAGTCACGGCATAACGTTGCTTGTTACGGTATCGTGGTAAAGTAATGCGAATACAAATGAATTATTACATTATTGACTTGCACGAAACAGTTTAAAACGTGTGTTACACATTTATAACTATATTTATATAAATTCTTTACCACAAATCCATCTGTTTTTAAGACAGGACTTTCGAGGAATTTTCAGAATTTCATTTTTAAATAAGTTATGCCCTTTATTTTTTATTTATTTTGTATTGTTCTTCTTCTAACTGTACCTAAAACAAGTGAAGTATACCGGTTGCAAGATAAAATTTCCATCTAAATAACGAACTAATTACATACATACAATCACGCCTTTTTCCGAATAGGTAGGCTGAGACAGTGGATCTCGATTTGCTACGGTCCTGACAAACCTATTTAGCTTCTTCTATATTCATCAAACGCTGCATGCATGCTCGTCGGTTCCTGGTGCTCTTAACATTACCCTTTACAGAACATCACCAATTTGATCGGTAAATTTTCCCCGTGGACGACCTCTTCCGACACTTCCACACTCATTCACTCTACAAATTCTTTTAATGAGTTTTCTTTCATCCATCCTCTCTAAATGGCCAAATCGTAATAATTTGACTTAAATAAGTAGTAATCTACTCTTGTTTATATCAGTTATGAGATGTATGTACCAATTACGACCTTTCTTAAGTGGTTTACTTACCTGAAACTAAGCTACTAAAAAACCTTAAAGTTTCTTAATGTGTGATAATTATCATTCACCCAATGTGTCGATTGTCTAAGCGCTGTCGTGTCCCCTCACCACAAAGGGAGGAAACTCTTGGTGCGCACTACTTTTGTACGGCATCGGTTCCATAAAATTTCAGGAATTTTTCTAATTCATTACTTTGCAATCATGTACATAAAAATATGTGACAAGGTAGAAAAATCTAGGGTTACTACCTTCCCTTCACTAGTACTCAGTTGGACAGCTTATAAGTAACAGCATAGTGCTGAATGTTATTGTTTTATGCCCCTCTATCTTTCTAAAAAGGTGCCCTGGTGGTTCACATGACTCATCAATTTTCGACACGAGCCCGTAGTCTATTGCGTAATCAAAACCTTATTATAAAAGTGATAAAAATAAATGACTTTGAAATGCAATCAATCACAGAAAAGGCATTCAGTAAGCTGTGTGATTAACAGTTTAGCGGTCATTAACATTGTAATTCATGAGGGTTCAATGTTGTGATTAATACTTGCGATAAGTTAACGATATTTTTAACCCGTGTAAACTTTCGGGTTGAAATTTTCAAGTTTTTACTCTTTATGCAATTATCTTTTTCACTAATACAATATAAACTTACTTAATTCTAAAATTAGTTATATTTATCCATATTTAATGTTTTTAAAATATTTCAGGTAGATTAGACCAAAAAAAATACAAATATATTATATATATAATATTACCATTATGATGGAGAGCCATGCCTCGGCAGGAATGGGCCGGCTCGATTGGAGTGATACCATAGCCTCACAGAAAACCGGTATGAAACAGCGCTTGCGCACTTTTGACGCCTATAATCGTAATCGCTTACCATCAGGCGATACGTCTGCTCCTTTGCCACCTATTTCATAACAAAAGGAACCAATTTAGTAGAAATATTTCCAAAAATCAAAGTTCAGCATAGTTGGGCCAAGTTCCGACTCCAAGCTTCAATAGACTTCTCTGCATATTTAACACTATTTACGAAAATGGCACTAGACATGTTTACTTCAATCTCTAATGTTTTCCAGATGCATCCATAACGGTGGGAGAGACCCGCTTTGGCACGATTGGGCCGGCTCGATCCGAGTCGATGCCTCGGCTTTACAGAAAACCGGTGTGAGACAGCGCTTGCGCTGTGTTTCACCGAGTAAGTGAGGATACCGGAGGATCATACACCAACCCCTCCCCCATCTGCCGTCTGCTCGTTTGCCCACTATTCCATTAAGACCAAAAAAAGTCCTCACCACTATAAATTCTGTACACCACGGTCAACAGCAGTGTTTCTTTGTTCTGTACCCATGAACACATCGTGTGTGTTTGACAATGACACTCGGGAATTTCCGTCTGTCTGTCTTGAAATCCGCAAGAATACTACAAGATGAAAGTTGGAGGACGAAACTAAGTTTTTTACCATCGGAAACAAACTTCCGAGTTATATTTAAAGAATTTTTACTAATATAACAGTACTAGAGTTTGATGTCACATCCCTTTCACTGATAACCAAGCTGATAGTTACAGCTTTACTATCAGACAATCTGGTATTTCAAATTACTAAAAATCGTTCGTGTCATCTAATTAATACTCCAGGAACAGTATTGACACATATAATAGAAGTAAATGTTCAGTTGAATGGCATCGGGTATCCCTAATATTAATCTATTCAATTAGTTATAATTTTCATAAAAGTGTATGTGTATACAGCATAATATATATTACGCGAATGTGTGTACTTTTCTAGTACCTATTGGTTTCTTTGACACTCTGTGTATAGATTAATGACAAAACATGTCAATCATTGAAAAAATGCTGTCAGTCCGTAACAAATCGAGAACTCCAGAATACGTTAGTAATACCTTTTATCTATACTAATATTATAAGACGAAGAGCTTATTTATTTGAACGTATTAATCTCACGAACTACAGATTCGTTTTGAAACATTTTTTCAGCTTTAGAAATCCCATTTATCGAGGCAGGCTAAAAGATATATAACATCACTCAACAAAGAAAAGAAACGAAGTACTTATCAATGAAAAATATTTCAAAAAACGGGAACAAATTATTTATTTTGAGAGCTTCCTTTGCATGCACTGCCTTAATGGTTAAAGATTCGTGAAAATAATGTATGAAAGAATTATTCCTCTAGGAAAGATCTAAATAGAAGTCCACAACAGCATGTGTCTATCTGTTAAGATTGTTTTACTACAACTTATTTAATGGAAAACGAAATTATTTCCGCGGTATAATATCACGCTGTGGGCAATAGATGACGCAGACGGGTTGCGTGAGTTTGCTAGTCTTCGATAAATATACTACACTATCTACTACTATCCTATTATGACCTATTATGACCATAAAGGTCTTTTCTAAGGAGAGGCCCATGTCCAGCATTGGACTATTAAAGAGTGTTGCTGCTGCTGCTACTGTATGATTATAACGAAAACTCGAAATAAAATAAAATTCTTCTAATTATAATATGTTTGCATTTAGAAAAAAAGTATGTATGCATTCATATCAGTTGTCTAGTAGCCATTACACAAGACCTGCTTAGCAGTGACCTAAATATAGGGTGGCAGGGCTGATAAAATGCNCAAAATGCCACGGGCCCCCGACCAATGAGAGCCCCGGTAGGAAAGGCCGTGAGCTCAGAAGTAAATTTTCAACAATGAACCTGAGTAACATAACATTTATTTTATTCTAACTTTTTTATTTTCTTAAAAAATTATCGGAGAAATTATCGGAGTTAAAATTCAAACTGTGTTAGTAGTGTTTGTGAGAAAAAACAATCCATAAGTATCAAGTAACTGAATTACTGAATAGTAAACAAACACGAAATGGCAATGACATCATTATCTCTTTAAAAATTAGTTCGACTATTTTCAATTCTATTAAAATATTTTTCTATGTTATAGAGATGAAAATGATTAGATTAAGAAATGAAAAAAACATGCATATTCCCTATTCCAGTGACTACAGCTAATGCTGAACCTAATGATAACCGGCTGAAATTAATGATAACCTATTGTGGCGACTTCCACATACAGCGTCAACATAAATATATGACAACGCCATCCACTGAAGATATACTGAACTACGGAGTAACGTAGTGCACGAAGAAGCTACCAATCCTGCATCGCGTAATAGAAGTTCTCGCGCCGATTAATATATATACAACTTCCCAACATCAACCGTGGGGCAGTGGCCCGCCAGGCATGATCACCTGGCCTGGTCGGAGGATCCTCCCTTTGTGTTGGAGGGACATGACACCCGTTCCTCCACACTATTTAAGAAACTGTATGGGACAAGACAGGTTAAGTTACTGGTCTATTCTGCCTATTGAAAATTCTATAACCCGATCTTTGAATATTGATGATATTGTAGATACTTTTGCGGAACAGATCAACAACAGCTCGGAGAAAAGATTATTCTTATTAAATAACTTACAAAAATTAAATTGTTATTTCATTGTAAATATATGGATCCATACTCTTCAAAATAAAATTATTATTTATGTTAGATAACTATTCGAGTGCTTTATTAAAATTAAACTAAGCACAAAAAAGATTCTTACTGAAAGGGACCCATCAAAAGAATTTGTCACGGGCCTTAGAAGTTATAGCTTCGTCCCTGCTGCTTATTTTGGGACTATATGGCGTTGTTCGAAAAAAAACCTTATTTGAAAGAGAACTGCTTTGTAACAAAAAGTCGGTATATGACTAATATGTCAATGACTTTTCATTGTTTACTTTTATTTAAATGCCTAAACCTTTCGATGTTACCTGGAAATATATATTCGAATGCAATGCAAAAACAAAAGCGACACACTTGCATACAAATACTTTAATCGGGTTTTGCCTTTTTCACGTTCATTCTGACACGCACGCACGCATGCATTAAAACAATCTAAAATTACCAGTGTGACAGATATTTGTCACATAAAATCTGATGACCTTGCAACATTCCATCCGTGTTACACCAGTAATGAGATGCTCATCTCATTACTCTCTCAGGCTTTCTTGAGATTTGTTACCACTCTTAAATACACTCCATTCCTTCTATCATAGTATGGGGCAAGGCAAACGAAAGTCATACCATGTGGTGATCATAAAATAAGAGATGACACTGCAAGTCACCCGCCCTCAGTCCCATACTCCCTTACAGGAACCAAGCGCATGGGGTGGTTTTGACTCTTATAACCGTGCTCACTCTATAAAAACATTGAAGGAAAAGAAAATTTGATTGTAACGTTATAGAGTTGCTCCGNTAAAATGCCACGGGTCCCCGACCAATGAGAGCCCCGGTAGGAAAGGCCGTGAGCTCAGAAGTAAATTTTCAACAATGTACCTGAGTAACATAACATTTATTTTATTCTAACTTTTTTTATTTTCTTAAAAAATTATCGGAGAAATTATCGGAGTTAAAATTCAAACTGTATCAAGTAACTGAATTACTGAATAGTAAACAAATACGAAATGGCAATGACGTCATTATCTGTGTCAAAAGCGCGCAAAATCCCGACGATTAAATAACTCAAATTCAGTCAGTGTTTTAAATTTCTCTTTAAAAATTAGTTCGACTATTTTCAATTCTATTAAAATATTTTTCTATGTTATAGAGATGAAAATGATTAGATTAAGAAATGAATAGAACATGCATATTCCCTTTTCCAGTGACTACAGCTAATGCTCAACCTAATGATAACCGGCTGAAATTAATGATAACCTATTTAAGAAACTATGGGACAAGACAGGTTAAGTTACTGGTCTATTCTGCCTATTGAAAATTCTATAACCCGATCTTTGAATATTGATGATATTGTAGATTCTTTTGCGGAACAGATCAACAACAGCTCGGAGAAAAGATTTTTCTTATTAAATAACTTACAAAAATTAAATTGTTATTTCATTGTAAATATATAGATCCATACTCTTGAAAATAAAATTATTATTCATGTTAGATAACTACTCGAGTGCTTTATTAAAATTAAACTAAACACAGAAAAGATTCTTACTGAAAGGGACCCATCAAAAAAATTTGCCACGGGCCTCAGAGGTTATAGCTACGTCTCTGCTGCTTATTTTGAGACTATATGGTGTTGTTCGAAAAAAAAACCTAATTTGAGAGAGAACTGCTTTGTAACAAAAAGTCGGTATATGACTAATATGTCAATGACTTTTCATTGTTTACTTTTATTTAAATGCCTAAACCTTTCGATGTTACCTGGAAATATATATTCGAATGCAATAAAACAAAAGTAACACACTTGCATACAAATACTTTAATCGGGTTTTGCCTTTTTCACGTTCATTCTGACACGCACGCACGCATGCATTTAAACAATCTAAAATTACCAGTGTGACAGATATTTGTCACATAAAATCTGATGACCTTGCAACATTCCGTCCGTATTACACCAGTAATGAGATGCTCATCTCATTACTCTCTCAGGCTCCCTTTCTTGAGTTTTGTTACCACTCTTAAATACATTCCATTCCTTCTATCATAGTATGGGGCAAGGCAAACGAGAGTCATACTATCTGTTGATGATAAAATAAGAGATGACACTGCAAGTCACCCGCCCTCAGTCCCTCTCTTACAAAAACCAAGAGCATGCGGTGACTTTGATGCCCATAGCCTCCCTCAGTCTTTAAAAGACATTGAAGGAATAGTATATTTTACTGTAATGTTATAGACTTGCTCCGTTTTACTTAAATGAAACTAAAATTATAGTTAAACACTGTTTTTTATGATTCTCAGTCACCAGAAAAACGACTTACCTGATCGAAATACGCTATACGCTTCGGAAAGATAGTTAAACAATACCTAATTATAATATTTCGGACAACAGACATACAACGCCATCTAGTTTCAAACTGAGCAGAGCTTGCACTGTGATGGTTGGTAACTGGTATAATTTTTATATATTTTTCCCACTAAGTCTTAAATATATAGATAGATAGGTACTCTTTATTGTACACCGTAATATGAAAAATACAATGTAGACAATATCAAATAAAAACAGTGGTTCAACGGGCGTCCTAATCGTAAACTGCGATCTCTTCCAGCCAACATTAAGATAGACTATATTAGTGATTTGTATTTTTTGGTGCGCATTTATAATTTGCGTATAAAATTTTACAGATCATATAAGGGTGTACTCGGACTTGGGAAACAAATCCGAGGCCTCAAACACAGCATTAGCATGACATATGACATTGATGAAAGCAATGAATAAAACCAGTACATAGTACAGCATATTTATTTTCAGATGTGAACATACGCACTATAAATACAAGGATTGATGTAAAATTGAAGTTCATTAGAGTTAATATAAAACAATATGCACAATTCCCTGTAGGTTCACACAACAACTCATTTTAATGCAGTCAAAATATTACCTCCTGTACTAGTCATTCTGTTGACAAGTTTCTGAAGCAAGCAATAGATCATTTACTTGACAAATAACTAATTTGAGATAAAAATACTCTATTTTAGTTGAGTTATAAATATGAAACTATTGATACTCATGGAATATGTAATTCTTTTTTCGTTCCTTTTTTAAATTTTTTCTTCCATTGAACGTGTTTTGTTTTTCAGCCAATATATAATTGAATATTTGAAATAACTATCGAAAACTTGAGTACTATAGTTGTTATGCTATGCTTCAGCCTACCTTATTGCAGTATATGTTAAATTAACAGATAAATACTTATCAAAAAAAGCTACATACATACAATTTACAGTCACTCGTAGGACAAAGGTAGCTAGGTGTCTAACGCTACAAAATACCTAATGACTACTTTAAATATTCGAATTGATATATATGCTCATTACTAGTAAGGCGATAAATAGTATTTATTAGGAAATGCTGATAATTCTATATGAATGTTTCCTTTTTAGGTTTCCCAAATACTGATCTCTCAATTGAAGTTTTAGTTGTTTTGTATGTTTAATATAATTTGGATAAATACTTGCCTGTATAACATCTAATTGACAATAATAACTATCTGAACGAGATTATTAAATTCTCCTACAATATAATAATTCGGGAAAATACAGTAATTTTAATGTAAACAAGCATCGATGATCTGCCGATTTATTCAATTATTCTTGAATACAATGTAATTAATTGTTTATTTACGATATATATTATCTAAAGGGTATATCTATAAAGTATATAATTGACAGTACAAATAATTATTGGGATTAGATAAGAAATGTAAACAAACTCAGTCTTTGAAACTGTTGGGAAGTTTTAATTTTTTAAGCAGGCATTAAGGCTACATTACATTTTACCAATACCTTTAATGTTAGAATCAATAGCTATACCCTGATATAACTAGTAAAATACTGAAATACATGAGATGGCACTAATTTTACTTTCAGAAGAATATTATTAGAACGTGATCTAATAAAATTAAATTAATTATATCGGTCATAATTTTAAAAACATAACTGGGCATATTATAGCATGTATTTCTATTGTCTGTAAACATTGATACCAAAATTAACTAGAATCATTCATAGAGTGCTGGATTTCAATTAATCAAGAATTTCTTGAATGCAAGACTGATGTTTAATTTCGAAAATTACAAATTATTAGATTAATAATTAACACGTGATAAATATATGATTATAAAATGTTACAGTCGCAAATTATTAATATGTACTTTATGTTAGCATTAATCTATAAAGGGTATACATAATCGGATGATAAATATTTCATAAGATGAACGTACAGAAATAAGTTTAAAAATTATAATTATTATTATTTGATCTCTATCACAAACCAATTTCATTTCAAATGATCGTAAAGTGTTACTAATATCAAGCTAAATAATACTAAGTACGAAATTAATTGACGGGCTACATATTATTGCCCTACAAAAAAACTTAAATCCCCGAAGGTACACACATATAAAACTAATCAAAATGTATTATTTACAATATAAAATACAGAAAATAAACGAAATAATACTAAAACGCATTGTTATTCGTTTCTCTTCACTAATTAAATGTCAATGTGCAATTTCTAATAATTAACATGGCAACTGTATACAATAATATAGTCTAGGTACATTTCACTAATAATCTTACATCTACAATAACAATTGAAGGCCCTTTACATAGAAGACGTGTATAAGATTTTTTTATAAGCACAATACTAAAACTGGCACACCGTGATTGATAAATAAGGAATAATTAAAAACTTTTGAATAATTCAATGCACCTTCTTCATATGAATGAAGTAACTGCACTTTTTAATCCTTATTTTTTACACTTTGGCGTGTTTTTTTGAAGTGAAACTTCTTTAGGCGCTTGAGGGTAAAATTTTTACAAATGTAACCTCACGCAAATATGCAACGGAAGTGTCGAAAAAGAGAGAGAGAGCGATCGAGACCCATTGAGAGAGAGTAAGACAGGGCGAACGTAGCATGAAGCAAGTAGCGATGGAGTAAGAGTAGGGATGCTTAAGTCACAACAATACCTATAGAAATCGCGTCGAATAGCTTAAATATTGAAGAAATAAATTAAAAAAACTACATTTATAATTTATATTAATTTTCAACTCTTTTAATATTTTAATGACCATTAAATTCCTAACATATCTTCCTTTTTCCCTTCCTTTAAGTCTCGGAAATCTAAAGTTTTAGATTTGTATAAATATAGACAAGACTGATAAATTAGTTCGCCAAAGAAGTTTCACTTCTGACATGTGTACATTGTAGGCACGCACTTTTTTCATTTTAGTAGGTATACCTTTTCAAAAAAAGAATATTTCAAGTCGATTCATAAATGACAAAGTCCTAAGGTCAGAAAAATAAAAAAAATATAGAAGCATTCAAAATCGTCTTCTTTTTTAAGTCTGTTCACAAATGAAACTCATTTCTAGTTCTGATGGTGTGCAGTCATGGAATCAAATGTATTGTTTGTGCACTAATACGTGAATATATATTGATTTTACTCAAAATTCCTATCTATATTAAGGAATGTCATCAACATTGAGCAATAATTATAAAAATAACTACCATTTATGTGAGTGGATATGGTATATTTTAGAAATGTGATATGCATTCAGCAAATCTAAATTTATTCAACAAAGTATACATCATTTTAAAATTAAGTACATACCTATACTTACTTTTATCGTGTAGTGCTGCTAAATATAGTTCGGTCACAATAAACATTGAATCAACAACTTTATATAATTGATTGCAAGGTATAACTTCCATTGCAATCAAATTCCAAGACAATCATTTCTCATCAGTAAAGTTTCTAATAGGGTTTATTTTACTAAAATACATTTTTTTATCTATAAAAGTATTTTAATATAGTTTTCTATAAGGATTTCATTATAAGTATACATATTAAATAATAGTTTTGGATAAAAACTGGTTACCTTATGTCTAATAGTAATTGAACAATCTACATTGACCGCTTATAATATATTTAAAGCCCAGCTTGGTTATACGTTGTACTAAGACATGTTGTTGATTATATTACTAAGCCAATGACACCTACATAAGTTCCAGAATTTCATTAAATGATTCTTTATATGGTCAAATACGGTTCGTATTAATGGTCAAAATAATGAACTAAAGATCTAAAAGTTTAAGTGAAGAAATTGTCTCGTTGTTGATAGATTGGCAGTTCCACGTCCGGAGATAGATCATCCAAATTGTCACCATTTCCATTTTGGGGTAACTCTTCTAACGCTTTCACTGTTAAACAAACAATACATATCAGAATAAACAAACTACAATAACCTCGGTTAATTAAATCATCATTCAAACATCAAGATGCAAATAAATAATGCGTCTAAAATATTTAAAATTAAAGCTTTAATAAGTGAACTACTCACAACAAAATGCATAAAACGAAACCATGCTGCAACACACTGGATAGTAGGCATCTTCTAAGGACCGTCTGAATAGCCAAGGTACTCACGCGTTAACCGTTTCGAAGGACTCCCGAGTGGTATGGACGTGGAGATTTAAGATTGTGACATATTAGACAGAAATGTGTACACGATTTTTGATTAACGTCAAATATGAAAGGTTATGTTGAATTATATGTTAAATAAATCTAAAATGTTATGTAAATAATAGAATTTATACTTATGATCGTTGGTACTTAGTGAAACTTGTTGTAATACATTCCAAAATCAAACACACTTGTACTTATTCCATTATATTATTAAATTCAGGTGTAATTATAAGGATGACGCCATAAGGGCAAAACCGGTCAGATGTAAATGTAATTAATATAGTGGAATAATTACAAGTGTGTTTGTATTTGAATGTAAATGATAGAAGTTAATTGATGTGCATGTGGTGTAAAATGTTTGTGTGTGGCTAATCAGTGGTTGGATGCAGACGGCCCTTGCTCAGTATTGGTTCCTGCACAAAATGGGACAAACAACATCAAGCAAACTGTTACTGGCGTGAACACACGTGATTATTAGACACATCAAAACATTCAGGGTTGTCAAAAACAACAAAGAACAATTTTGTGACTACAAAATAGGTATTAGTATATAATATATCAATAAGATTTTTAAGGAAGTTTAATTGAAAGTGTACTTAATAAAAAATATTCAATAAGTATATTAAACGTATTTAACGTTTGAAAAAAGTATGTAGTGCAAAAATTTTATTTGTCTAGAAATAACAAGGAACTATATATTAATCTTAGTATGAGTTTTATTATTGAATTAGGTGCTTTTATAAATCATGATCAACGGCTGTATCAAGCACTGAGGAGGGCTGGAGAGCTATGTCATTCATGCGGCATAATTCTCCCATTCTACCCTGTGTCTGTCTCAATCTTAAAATAACTTTTTGAAGAACAGATTTAGAACAAACTAAACGTAAACGACTAAAACTCATACTAGGAGTACTAGATTGTTTTATTTACTCATAAATTGATCCAGAATATTTCAAGAATAATTTGAAAATTTCAAGTCTGATATGTATTTATAATTTAAAGAAGTTTAAATCATTCTAAAATGTTAAAAGAATAACAAACGATGTAACTATGGCTGTATGCAAATTTGATTTATTCTTATATAGTCAAACAAAACTATAGGGGTCAATTTCCTTACCAGCGATGATTTTGCTCATCTCGGTGACTTGCTTGGCGAGTATTTGGTTCATTTGTAGCAAGTGCTCCCGTTGCCGTTTTTCTCCAGCGTCTGGACTCTAACAATCATCATACAAGCACACACATATAGGACTATGCTGGTTCACATATTTACAGCCAACATTCGAAGCGGCTATATAAAAAGCTTTTAGTGTCTACACTTAGAATTTTACTTATTCAAACTCAATTTTACTTATTCAAAAAATACTTATCAATAGTTGAAAATGATTTTTAACGAATGATTGCAACATATTGGTAAATAATAATAATGTAAATGAACTAAAAATATTTTTCGTCACATTAGTAAAATTTTCTATCTGTAAACACTAAAACATTTTAAATACACGTAGGTATATTTAATAAATCATGATGTATTTCGTACAATTTTAAGAATGATCATGCAGAAAGGAACATAATCAAGAACAACATGGAAAGCAGAGCGAATGAAAAGTGTGCAAATATTTGTAAAGTGAATGACTTTATTTTATTAATACATTCGATGTACAATATCTACATGGATAAAAAAGTATTTCTATTACATAAATCCACTATCTTTGTGAAAATACAATGAAGAAAGCGATAGTTTTAAACTTAGATAATTTTAAGTCATTCCGGACTTAATAATTGAATATGAATGATCATAGAACGTGACTGCTAACAGACGTTAAAAGCCCTAACTTTTTTTTAAATGCCATCCTTGTTATAATTATTATGAACTGTTAAGAGTAATGCTATCTAAATATGATTGAAAAATTTATAAATAAATATAAAGTTATACCTTGCTGGGATCAGCTGATGTGCTCGTTAACATTTTCTTGATAGATTCCACTTTCTCTTGTCTTTTTTGTTGTTCTTCCGGAGACAGTTCTGGTGGCTGTTAAAAATTGACATCATTGACAAGCTTTATTTTCTAGAATTATCATAACACATCAACAGCTTTTAAAAGACCACTGCTGAATATAGACTAAATTTATATATTTTTTAGAATATATACTTTAAAGTGTCTCGGTAGCGCAGTAGTAGAGTATGCGACTGCTGTACTTGAGGTCTCGGGTTCGATTCCCGGGTCGGACCAAATGTTTGTATGATCTGCAAACGTTTGTGTCGGAGTTCGAGTGGTTTTTTATGTGTAAGTATACATGAAATTTTCTCAGTTATTTATTACCTATAACACAAGCTCTGTTTAGCTTGAGATGAACTTGTGTTAAATGTCCAAATTATTTATTTATTTTATCTAAAAACCAATAACTACCACAACACAGAGAAGTATAAAATCAAGGAACTAAAATTTGCATCGTATTCTTACTTTTTCAGGTATATATCGCTCCGGGATAAGAATTTTTTGCGGAGCAGCAAGCAGCTGATCTATGGTGTTGTCAGCAAGACGTAATGCTTGAGGTGGCAAAGCTGAGCGAACCACATCTGGGGCAGCCCCGCGAAGTACTCGCTCCATATCGGCATCGTCTACTGCACGTCCAACCTTCTGTAATGGGATATTGTAAAGTAGACAAGATTAAGTAATTTCACGTTAAAAAAAATCTCGACCATAAAAATCTAATCGAAAGCAAAAAAAATGAGCAAAGACGTTATTAATTTATCACAGAATGTTTCTGTGCATCATCTTTTTCAACTTACATTTTGCATCTAAAACAAAAACTTACAGATATGTAACCGTTAATCTCGCAAATTTAAAATAGCTTTGGTATACCTACATCTTGATTATACGAATCTTTCGGCATCTCGTTCAAAGTTTTAGCACTGAGATGGTGTGGTGCCGTATAATGTCTTCTTTTCTCCTTAGGAACTTGCCTTCTGTGCAATGACCCATTCTTTGGGGCGTCTCCTGACATCTCCGTTATAATCTGCTTAGCAGCTTCACTCTTGAATATTGGAGACAATTCCATATTTGATCTAGTTAAACTTACTACACTACTAGTCTTTGATAGAGGATCGTTAGTCAGTGTTCTTGAACTATCAGTGGGGCTGTTCAAGTATTGATTAGATAGCGAAATTGTTCTATCATAACCAGATCTGTCATAGCTTTTGTGATAGCTACTGCTGAGAGAAGAATTGTTTTGGGAATAATCATAGTTTGATAGAGATGGACTCGAAACGTATTTGGGGCTCAGATCCATATTAAGTTGCAAGTAATTTTGGTCAGATTGTGGATAATAATGTTCATATCTATCGCCTCTTGGTAAAGATGATGCTCTTGCGTAGTTCACGGACTGTACAAGTTCTTCCTCTAAGAACTGATCAAGGTTCGCGGTGATATTATTAGAAGGCCAGTCTGACATTGGTTGGAGGGAGCGCTCCCTATCCCTTTGGCGTCTTTCACTTTCACGCTTGACAATGCGAACGGTTTTAATTTCTTGTTTTTCAACGTTAGTCAGGTTACCTGAAAATTTAAGTTTTTAGTTTATTAAAGAGTCAAAACAATAACAGATTTTTAAATTATTTTTCTATCTATGAGCTATAAACTCACTAAATCCAGTTTGTAGCAGGTCCTCACTATCCAATGGAGATGTAACGTCGCTTCCAGGTACTCTTGTATCGACATACAAGGGCGTTCCAACATTAACAGGTTCGTAATGTCCAGGTGGTAAAAGCGGTCCAATGTGATAGTCATAATCTGACTGGCCGTGATCAATCGTGTTGCCGGTATCCAGGTTTGTTTCTTGCCAGGAAGAGATTGGCCGGCGTTTACCTTCAGGTGGATAAGACAATAGTTATATTGGATAAGCTTTCTTTGCTAATAATAATTATACACGTATTTTATGTATATTTACAAATGACATTAAAAAAGGTAAGTATTCTCCATATCCTATTTTTCATGAGTTATGTAACATTTTGATCAATTTCAAGAGGATGGTACTAGATAGATAGATAGATAGGTAGATAGATAGATAGATAGGTAGATGGATAGGTAGATAGGTAGGTAGATAGATAGATAGATAGAAAATTCTTTATGTGTACACCGTAATACAGTTTTACAAGAGAGTACAGAAAACAACAGATATATATTGTACAAAGGGCGGCCTTATTGCCGAAAGCAATCTCTTCCAGGCAACCCTAGGATGCCTAGTAGTAGTATTTCAAAAGCAAAGGGAACAACATACTGCAAAATTGGACACGCAGCGCAATATCATTTTAAAAATTTAATAATTACTTTACCTGTTTAAAAACTCAGAATTTGGTTTCTGTTAAAAGATATTTAAATCTATTATTTTTAATATTAGTCTATTGGTACTTGACTCAGTTGTGTCATATAGGTTCAGTGTACTAACCTGGTAAAGAATCATGAGTAGTCTGCAAAGCGTGAGACTGTTGCGTGAGATGTCTGACAGCTCGACTAAGCTCCTGACGCTGCCGTTGCAAGGCAGAAACTAGTTGTTGAACGCGTGACACTTCTGAAAAATACAATTAGATATTAAATTATTTAGATTTCTGAAGACTACCTCCCTGTACTATATGTACAAATGGATAAGAACCGGATTATTAATGAAGAAGGTGACTAAACGGGCTGATAGTAATTATAATTATATTTTTTACCGTGGGAGAGCCACGCTTCGGCATGAATGGGCCGGCTCGACCGGAGTGATACCACGGCCTCACAGAAAACCGGTGTGAAACAGCGCTTACGCTGTGTTTCATCGAGTGAGTGAGGATACCGGAGGCCCATACCCCAATCCAACGCCCCATAACCCCCTCACCGTCCCCTTTCCCCCCAGGCCGCGATAGTGCGTTGTTCTTTTTCGCATTGAGGATGGTGACCACCACTCTTGGATTCTGCTCATGCTTTCCATCAGGCAAGGCAGAGTCATTTTGGCAGTTAAATATAAAAAAAAAAAAACTACCTCCCTGTACTATATGTACAAATGGATAAGAACCGGATTATTAATGAAGAACATGACTAAACGGGCTGATAGTAATTATAATTATATTTTATTTAAATACGAACCATCCTCGAGCATAGCGGTAGGATTAGAGACTTGCGTATGATGTGCATGGGGACCCGCCGCTCTCCGAGCTTGTAATGCCCTTCGCAATTGCTGTAATTCACGCTCCAAACGCGCATTATCTGCTACCGTCTGCTCTAGTTTCTGTAAAAATTATAAAAAAATATAGTTTGTACTATTCTTTCTAGAATCGAAATGTGTCTCAAGATTAACATGCATCGCCATTACGCCTTGCAATAAACATGCTTCATAAAACTTTTTATTGGAAGGAAATAGATTGTTTTTAATATCAACAAGATAGCAAAGATATCATAAGGCGTGCAAAAATCATGTTTGCATTAATTACATTAAAATACTTAAATAAATAGAAATAATAGTGCATGATATAGACGAAAACCTTATAAACCTTAGAATTGTGCGCCAACATTTCTTGTACTCTGGAAAGTTCTGCTTCAAGACCACCTCCATTACCATTGTTATTTGGTTGAGCCCTACGCGTCATTGCAGAATTAACTTCAGCTGATAGATCACCGTTTTGAACATTCTCATGCCTCGCAAATTTGCCACGAACACCTGTAACAGTTTTATCTGTTTAACTTTATTGATATTGAGTATTTTGGGCGTTTTGCTTATTATTAAAATATCTATTTTACTTTTAATTAATTTGTCAAAAAAAATTTTAGTGCACTGTAATATTGTGTCAGTTGATGAATCCCTGCAGTAATTTGTGATCAGGGTTTAAAATCATAACAGTAACGTAACTAACGCGTGCACGTTAACGCTTTTTTGAAACTTCATCAACAACCCATAATGTGCCACTGCAGGGCTCGGGTCTCCTCTCAGGAGAGGGTTTAGGCCATACGTCCCCACGCCGGCCAAGTGCCAACTTTTGAAACTTAATTGACCGAAAATGACATTTCTTACTGAAAACATACCAGTAAGTAAATTCTCTATAGTATCTTTATCAGATTTCATTCCTTGCAGTATGGCAGCTTCATCAGCAAGTTCTTGTTCTAACGCCCATAATTCAGCAACTCTTGCCCTTGCAGCTTCGGTTTCCAAAGGTTTGCCGGCGGCAACACTTTCTAACCATCTAAAAATACAACAATAATTATTAGAGGTTTATTCATTGTATACATTATTTTTAACTATATTACGTCTGAAAGTTACCTTTGTTGTTCCAGTGCATGCTCAGCTAGAACTTTTTGTCTTAACCTCTGATTTCTCTCAAGGCGTTCAATAGTAGATCCTGGTCTATTGTAGAGAGATCCTAACTTTACCATATTATCGACTAGTTGCACTAGAGGCTTGCTTTTTTCATACTGGGATTCTAATTCCATTAGCTGCATCTTAAGTTGCTCTAAGCGTTGCAAACTTTCTTCTCGTTCCGCTGCTTTCAAAGAATTGAGGCAATCCTGAAAAATAAAGATTATGTTTCAAAGTAACATTACATAATTACGTAGGTATACAGTTATTTTATATTAGTTTAAGTACGTTATTGTTTAAAACAAAAAACAAACAACAACCCATAATGTCCCACTGCTAGGCTCGGGTCTCCTCTCAGGAGAGGGTTAAGGCCATACGTCCCCACGCTGGCCAAGTGCGGGTTGGGGACTGGCAAGAATACGTTGTGGCTACGTAAATCTTGCCGTTGGATGTTTTTAAGCCGCCCGAAGGCCTCCAACTAAGCTTCACGACTGTTATCGTATGATAACAACCGGGACCGACTGCTTAACGTGACCTCCGAATCACGGAGACGCTCATGGTAACATGCCACCAGCGGTCACCCATCCAGGTACTGACCGCGCCATCGTTGCTTACCCTCGATGATTGTTTCTAATCACCGAGTGCAACTGGGCTATGAGCCCAGTTATTGTTTAAAATTGTGTAGTAAGTCACTATATCTAAAATAAATTAATGCTCACAACATAAGTATGAAGTATAAATACTGATACTACTAAGACACTGCAAATCAATAAAATAAAAAGCAATAAACAAACACCTCAATACTACTGATTTGGGCACAGCACTGTTCAATGGCACGATGTGTAGCTGCATGCCGCCTCCGTAGTTGTATCAATAGCAACACCAATTCCTCGTGAGTCCGACCCAGAAGCTCTCCGGCGGTTGGTATCTCGCTCAACTGTTCAGTCAGACTGAGTTGCTGCACCCCTCTTTGCTATTATGGTAATACAAAACGCAATACAAATGATAAAAGCAACGTATAACTAACTAAAAAAAATTTTACCCATTACATACTTTCAACAAACACAAAATATTTATTTAGGATATACTAAAACGGGCATCACTAAAATATGTACGTACATGAATAAAACGTATATGCCTAATAAATATATGAATAACACTTACAAAAGTGTTTATACTAAATCACAAACTACAGTAACTAATTCATGAGTTATACCAGTTCATCAGAGTCGGTGTTTCTTCTAATTCTGGGACTAACAGCTCTTATAGGGTGCTGAGATGTCCTAGAAGGTGATCTAGCTGAAGCCCAAGACTCTTCTGTTGCTGAATTTAACTGTAAATAAATAATCACTAAATTGAATAACTTATACACATGATTACATTCTAATGAGTCAAACAAATAAATGAAACAAAAACTTACATTTTGCTGCGATGTATACATTTGTTGCGAACCATAATGATCATTGGACGTTTTATCTTCCACCCATCTCACCCTTGGACTTACTGCCCGAACCGGTATGTTGGCATCCCGATTGTTCCTTCCAATTGATGTATTACTTCCGAGAAAAGCTTTCTTGGACAATGCTTGTTGATTTGTTGAATTATTATTATTACCAGTTTCCGTATTTGTGCCTGACATTGTCATAGAAGCTGAAACAGTTTTAAACGCTATCGAATCACACATTCACGGGATGGTTATTAATACTTTATTTACTTTATTCATATCAAAAATTCATGACAAAACAAGATAAAGTGTGCTTCAGTTTGCATATTAGTACATATATTGCTATTTACAAAAAAATACTGTCCATGTTAAACGTGCATGCTTGTTTTGCTTTACACCTTATCGTGTTTAAATCTTTCCTTTAAACCAAAACTATTTTTATTACACTTTTATAAAAAATGCCAATTTATTTACAGTCTCAAGTAGATGAATAATGACTTTGCTTTGCATTTAAAATTGTAACAGAAATATAACTTACTTAGTGTACCTTACGGGACCATATAATGTTAGAGGATACCTTCATTGCTTGCACTGTCAGTTCCAGTGTCCGTACTACAGGCAGCATCTCCCATACCCATACTAGCACCTGCACCCCGCACGTTACCTGTTCTACCCTTCATTAAACCACTTGACATTAAATCCCACTGCCGCAATTTTTCTCTATCGATTTCAAATTTTTTCTTACTTATTTCTTCTACATTAGTAGTATTACTTTTCGCAGTTAAATCAGTTTTTACCACATCTACTGCTAATTGTTCGTAGACACCTTCATCCGTATATTGTAAAGATTTTTCAGCTCCTGCAAGACTGACATATACATCATTCTCATCTAATTTCTGTTCTTCTTCTAGTACTCGGCTATTCAACATACCAAAATTTTCCCTATGCCTGAGAATTCGACCTTGTAAATCACAATTAACATAGGTTACATTTCTGCTAATTTTATTTCCAGTATCTTTTTTTACTCTTTTTATGCTGTTGAGTCCACAAGCTTCAATATTACTTTTTGCTGATGCTTGTGACGGCATTGAATCCAAATCATCCATAGATCGGGCATGTCTGTAAGACACTCGTCTCAAATTATCTCTCCAGATTACATCTTCATCCCAATGATGATCTCCTTGACATACGACGTTTTCATAGGTACTTGCTTCTGCTTCGGCATCATAATAAACAGTATTTGAAGAATTTCCACTGCAATGCGATGACATGCTTGTACTAGATAATTTAATTAAGGGACTTGCATTTATCGTAGTTGAATCTACTGAGGAATGTTCATTTTGGCTATTACTGCTTGAGTTCTTTTTATAACCAAGACCTGATAAATTCATAGATTCTGGAATTTTTGAACTTCTGCCACCAGTAGATTCATATATATTTTTCATATCAATTTCTGGGTCTTTGTCAGCTGCGCTTAAAAACTCCACGGAAACGCTCCTAGCTGAAGCAACTAATTCAAAAGATGGTTCAGATGTTATAACTTCATTGTTACGAATAGGATTATGTATATGTGAAATATCATTTTTCTTATGTAATGGACCCCTGCGTCTTTGGTTATTTAGTTTACGATGAAGGTTAGTATTTTTTAAGTAATGAGAAGTAGGTAAAACATTGATGTGCTCCTGGGAAGATAGATCAGAGTAATAATAAGGTGCACTGTGTTCTGTTGAACTTTCTCTGCTATGAAAACCTGTTGAAGTTGAAGAAACATTTGTTTCAGTTCCAGTTCTGAGAGATATTTTTTCAATTTCAAATTCTTTAACTTTATCAGCAAATGCATCATTATTTAAATTTTTACTAAGAAGTGTCTCCTCGTCATGATTCTTACAATAATACGCCATAGGTGACTTTGTCATTCCAGTTGAACTACATGAACTTTGGGAACCCATGTAATTAGAGGACTGTTCATTAATATGTCTAAAATGAGATCCAATAGAACTTCTACTGCCGTAGCTATTAAGCCTACTATTCTGATTAACGGGTGTACTCGAACAACGAGTGTGTGTAACGTTGTGTAGAGAGGATTGAATTACATTATCCTTGCAGTTAAAAGGTTCTGGTACTGAACTATTTAAATGATGATGATGTGTTTCACTTGTACTAGGCTGTAAATTGTCTAAATATCTATCCAAATCCACGTAACTTGGTATTTCGTTATTATGCATCGGTATTTCAGCTTTAACTAAGTCAAATAGTGAATCATCAGAAAGTGGTCTCCTCTTTATTATCATTTCCAAATCTCGATATGCAGTAGGGTGTCTAAAATCGACAGAATAATCACTCTCATTTAAGCTTGTCAGCTCAGATGACATGTTTGATGGAGCTATATCAAATTTACTACTAACATCTGATTCCAACGATAATCTATCTGCACTGTAACTTCTTAGTGAGTCTGTTTCGATACTACTTGAATTATTGTAGTCCAGTAATGAACTGCTTAGTAACTTACAAGAATTTTCAATCAATTTATTCTTGTCATTAGTAAGGCTAGCTCTACTGTTGCGAATTTTCTCTCCTCTTGTAAGAGTATCATGAATTGATGTCCTACTGCCATAAATCATAAGAGACGTTGTTTTTCTTTTAATCGTATTCATTTTTTGATTTTCACATGTTAACATTTTCAAAATAGAATTATCTTGTGATATATCGGATTTGTCTAATTTATCTAGTATATATTTAGAAAGAGCATCATCCGAAAAGTCATCAATGGGGGGCGATGAATTTGGAATTGGTGGAGGGGATAAAATTTCGCTATCAGAACTATCCCGACTATCTAAATTATCTTTGTTACCACTTAGATAGTACGACGCTGGCCGAAAAGTGTCAGAAATACTGAATCTATTAAAAGGAGCTTCTAAGGAACAGTCTTTATTAGCTTCATCATCGGCATCCGAGAATTCCGACTTTTCTTTTGCAGTCTTGTCAACTTTTGATGGTCTTTTTAATGTCTGAGTGTTTGTATCTGCAAAATTTGATGCTGTGTCTAGTAATTTCACTGATGTTGATTCACTTTTAGGCATTTTCTCACTAGAGGCAACGTTACTAAGTTCCATATAAACAGGTTCAACATGGCCGTTATTCACACAAACAACTTCATAAGTTTGAGTGTCCTCTTCTTCATTTCCTATATTCATTTCAACATATGGATTATCTTCATAACTTTGTGGTGAAGACTGATCAAATACACTAAAATTTTCAAAAATGGCTTTATGAGGTGGTTCACTCACCGAAATTTTTCGAGGACTCATAGGTAAATAGTGGTTTTCACCAGAAACTAAGGGACCCACGGGAGGAGTAACCGGCTTTGTATCACCTTCTTCATCATTAGATTTCTGGTGTTCACTTATAGAGTTATTTTCGACTTTATTAATTTGAACGTTAGTTGAAGAGTCAACATCAGATTGAAGTAAAACCTCATCTAAATCATTGTCAGTATATTCTTCTTGCATTTCAGATTCAGCTTCGCTATCATTAGTTTCATACACATCTTTTGAATTATTAATCAAATTTGGATTTTCAGTTACTTCCTCATTTTTATCAATTTCGTAATCATCACACTCACTTCTCTCTATTTTTGGTATGGGTAAGCAAAGCATATTTTGGTAAGGGTTTGCGACTTCATTGGCTATTTCCTTTTTCTCATTTTGAACTGGTGAATCGATTTGAGCAATAGAAGGCACGTGCGGGGTTATAGGTTGCATAATGGTAGGACTTGTGAGGTCCTCTGTATGAGACCTTCCTGCCTGCATATTTCTGAGTTTTTGCAGATCAGTGCCCGGTGTTTCCTCTGAGGTGCAAAAGTGAAACCGATAATTACTATATCAATAGTAATTATTAAACATATATGTATATGATTTATAGTTTCCTAACGGACACCACATTGTTAGTAGATATCGCTTCGAGTGTTAGAGTGATGCAAACTACTTGATAACAAATTAACAAAAACTAGATTTTACAACCCTCCACCGAATAATAGGCCAGTAAAATGATGTTAGTGGCACGATGTCCCCGCAGGCAGGAAGGTACCTCTCCGCAAAGCGAAGTCATCATAAGGCTACTGCTGAGTCCATATATATATGTTAAAGGTAATGCATAAAATAGTAATAATAATGAAATTTAGTCTCAAATTAATGGCATTTTCATAGATTTGTAATGAAAACTGAATTACACGCGATCAAATTAATGATTTGAAAATGGTTTAAATGTATGCTTGACATGGTAAATTTTATAAACATAGGATATTGAAAACAATTTCACTTTGAACTTTTCGATTGTTAAATTGTTTATTGTACTTTTATAAATTAACTCAATATTTTTTTTGACAACTTTCAGCAAACAACATTCAAGCAAACTAAAATCAGACATGAAAGATACAATAAATTAAGAACACACGATACATGCTTTACCGAGGAATTACTTTCTAGACAAATATTGGAAACCGCTTTTTTAAACCATGCTACAATATATCTACCTACAGTCATCATATACAAGAGAAATATTCCATAACAATGGCATAATCTGTAAACGTACCTTCATCGTCAGAAGAATAACTGTTATAAGAAGCATTTGTGTATGTTTTAGGTTTGTATTGGTCAGATCTAAGAGATTGGCGACTTTGATTTAAAGATCTTGCTAAAGAAATAGTAGCCGGAGTACTTTTTCTCGTTAATGGTGATTGTAACATCCTTTGTTTCCATTCAAGTAGCCGTTTCATTGACTCCTCACGCTGTAACAAGACATTACTAAAGTTAAGTAACTGTACTAAAGAAATACTAATTATTTTGATAAAAAAATAACAAGTTGCCGATAGGAGAACAACGTTTACTATATAATGTTGAAAACTCTTCCAGAAAAAATAAATGTAAATAGTTTTCTATTTTACCTGTTGAACTTTCTTTTCAACTTCTTTTTCGGGCACACTAGACGGTAACCTCGCACTTGCAGATCTTATAAAACCTTCAGAAGTGACATCGTATTTAGAAGCATCTTTGACATAACCACTTACGTTGGACCCGTCACTCATAACACTTCCGCTTCTATTCATATAATCTTTTTGATTCTCTACCTTTTCTTTTAACGTCCAGTTGGAATTTAACCCTTGTGCATCGCCAAATTTTGAATTGAAACTAATATTATCCCTGTTCGCACCTAATTCGGCTTCATAATTATTATTTGTCATTTGCGAGTAAGCTGTACTCAATTGTTTTTTTGCTAAGCCGCTAGCGTAATTCGCTAGAGGAATCTCCATATTTTTAGGTCCTGCCACTAGTCCTTGCTGTAAATATTGAGCAGATTTACGCATTTTTTCAGCGTAACTTTCTTCAGAGTAATACTTATCAGAACTAGGGTCATAATAAGAGTTTATATCTAAACTTGATTTTGGTCGTTGTGGTTGTTTACGCGTATCATACGCGGTATGAACAGGAGCTGTTTTATTCAACATTTCAACTTTAGATTCATATTCTAGAAAATCTGCACTGTGAGGCCTCGGCATAGGTGGTTGAATACCACTTGACTGCATCTTTTTTCTCCTTAAGACTGAGGGCCCACTAAAACTTTTTTCTTGGGCCTAAAAACAAAATTTAAGTATTAGTCATTAGCGGGAGAGGATATACACTTGGGCTATATAATACATCAATATTTAGAAGGAACTTACATGACTTCCAGTTTGTTTTTGTTGTTGTTGATGACTAGAAATACTGACATTGTCGCGATCTTGAACTGGATTCGGCGATTTTGGATATGTTTTTCCGTATTCGTTTTCGGTGGTATATTGTCCATATAAGTCTTCATAATCACCCATCTTGCCTTTACTGTACGCAGCCATAGCTGATCTGCTATAGGCATCAGGAGTTCGTCTATCGATTAACGATCTTTCGTTCACAACAGTGCCTGACCTGTTTGATCTTGAACTCGATTCTCCATAAACATCTTTATTATAAGCACTTTGGTTAGAAATACCTTTAGAAGTACTTCGACTTTCAGAGGTAGCGTCAGTATTGACTGATTGATTTTTTTCTTCATATATATTCGTCCGAGAATTCTTAACATGCATATCATTGTTTTTAGGTATTATTTCTCCCTGAATCGTGTCTTGTAAGTAAATATTTCGTTGAGATTGCCTGTCATATGTTTGTTCTACATTTTCCTGTGGGATTTGTTGCTGACTTCGATTCCTATCAATATAAGGTGATTGTTGATTATTCTGATACATAGACGTACTAGGTTGACTATTGTCAAGTTTATCAGTAACTGTATTAGTTAATGGCAAAGAGAGATGTTGTGTATCATAAGGTCGTTTCATTTGATACTGTGTTTGATGCTGAGCAGATGGTGGAGACTGCGGACTGCTTGTGTAGGTTGACTCTTGATTTGGACTAATTGGATAGTTGAGATGATCTTGGTATCGTACATGATTAGTGGCTTGGCTGTAGTGTGATGCAGGCTTTTTGAGTAAATCGTAGTTTGGATCATACCTGTAAGGTTTGAAATTGGGATAATAGATATATTTGGTATTACTTTCGATGTTTTTGTGTATTTAATAAATTTATGCTTACATATCTGGACTTGGAGAATTGTAACCTTCATTAGATCGTCTTGGTTTGGGTGGCGCATTGGCGTAAGTAGGTATATCATCGCCATCCTGTAAAATAAAGTATTTTATTTTAATCGTAGATTTCAATTAACTACAATAAAACTGGATGGAAAGTTCATTAATTTCATTGTACAGTTTGTCTTAGCTCACTAGCAGTGTGCAGTATCATCCGTGCACAATTATCTGCAGTTATAGCCACCACATAATACCTGTCCTTGGTTCCGCTCTAGCAAACTAATGACCGATCACTTGCACCGGTAAATTATACGTGCTCAGAGAATACCTACCTCTGTTTTCGCAGCTGCCCTGTCGCTTAGCTTTTGTGACTGATCGCTGAAAGAAAATGTATATATTATCGGTTGAAATAATAAACATATTTATATTTTAGGTAAAGCATTAAGTAATTGTAATATGTCTCGTATGTTAACAGTCTAATTTACAACTGTCTTTTTCACGATTCCGTTAATAAAGGTAATTAAATTATGTCGCTGCAGTGCATGAAGTGGGGTTTAAATTATAAAAATATGTAAAAATACAAAAACTAAATGTTAGAGGTTAATTTATTAGTATTTGGTAACTTACTTGATGTTTTGCATGAGTGCAGCCATATTTAATGCCTTCACCCATTTCATCATAGCTTCCTGATCAGGTGCAGCTAGAATATAAGTTCTCATATTCGCATGTTCCAATTTGAAAGCAAATTTACGTAGCACTTTGTCTTCAGATGTGCAATAAGATACTTTATATGATGGTAGAAGCACTGAACCTAGGAGTTTCTCCTCATCTTGACCTTTAAAGTTAACAAATTTTCAAATATCATTACAAAAATCTCTTAAAAATGTATAAAAAGATCAGAATTTATTATTTACTAATAACGCTTGCTGTTGACTGCATAGCAATTAAATAAAGCTCTCTTAAGATCGTTTTTAATACCTTATCTGTAGTTAAAACTGGAGATGTCTGATCTGTCTAATGACTGTATAATTTTTTTTTTTCAATTTGAATGATACAATTCTTACATTGATATGTTGGATCAATTGTTTTCCTTTCTTTTGAACAAATATTCTTTTGAGGTAAATTTAAAGTAAAACTTATCCTAGTTAAAACTGAAAATTGGTATAGTTCATTCGCTCAGATACGGTCACTTTAATCGCACCGCCGCCGCACGTGCGGCTTTTTGTCAAAGGAACGCAAAATATAAAACGAGCTACCTGCGACGTACACGCATAAGTACACATGTAAACCAAGTAATAAAATAACAATACAAAATTAATATCAAATCCTGTCACAATAGACTACAAACCGTATCTCTTCTGCCCCGCAAAAGGCAAATTAAAAACAATGAACCAAGAACAAATAAATTAAATCAATATAGATCAAATCAAATAACTCTAATAAAACACATTAACAATCAATCAAATTAAATTAACAATTATATTAATCAAATCAGCAATAGAGCGAATTTTAATTTTAACTTCGTTCTTTTAAGAATGAAGTTAAAATTAGACGAAATGAGATGAAATAAAATATTTAATTAAATATTTATTCGGATTTCACAACAATAACCACAATTGCGTGTCCGACACTATCTAAACGAATGGACTATAGATGAAAACGGCCGTTCATAATTTATTTGTATATGACAATAATATTACACTGTAAAATAACTTACTTTTGTAATAGAATAAGCAGTACTCAGAGAGAACGAACCATCGTTTTCTCCAAACCTTTAGACCATCAGATCCTTGTTTATAGAGTATTCCAGACATCGTCACTGGAGCCGAAGGTATTCGTTGTGCTATTGGTGATCTCAGAGCCTGATTACCACCGCTACTTCGCCTACTTTCAGATGGAGATTTCACGCTTGGAGTGCTCGATTCGCTGGATTTCATCGGTGATACAATACTAACGTTATTTTTTTGATTATTATATTCTGAAGGCGGAGATTGATTTTTTGATTTTTCGGTATCTTGCGACCTCTTATACTGTTCCTGTTCTCTATACTCAGCTTGTTGACTTTGCCATTGCGATTCCTGATATCTTCTCTGCTGTTCATATTCCTTATATTCGTTATTTCTTGCGAAACTGTCGATATCTTTTTGTATATCAGGACTACTGTACTCTTTGAAGTCATTCTTACTACTGTATCTATCCAAGTCTCTATAAGAGCCATCAGAATATATACTGTTTTGTAAGTTAGGTGGGGGTTGTACACCATGAATTTGTTGTAGTAATAATTGTCGTTCAGCAAACTTCTGCTGTTGATGCATTTGAGCTTGATTTTGATAATGTAACTGTTGCTGTAATTTCATTTGCTGAATTTCACTGTATTGACGTCGTAACAATTCTGTATTACTCTGTGGGCCTATTCTACTAGAATAGGGCAGATATGGTTTGGATCCATACTGATTTGGATTAACATTAGATCTATACGTAGGTTGGTGATTTTGGTATATTTGGTTGGTATCTTTCGGTGGGTTCCGTTTTAAATAATCTTGGTACACTTCCGCGTTATATCCTTTGGGTATATTTTGAAGTAATTCATGGTTAACATTATGGTCAGTATGGACTTCTGTCCTTTCATGTCTTGGCGGTGACTGAGGATAGTTATAGTTATCGTTAGCCCCATAATGTCTGGCATAATCATGATTATTTCCAGTACCATATAATTCATGTCTATTTTCAAGAAGCGGAGATCGAGCATTCATGTTTGAGTGGTATTGACTCTGCAACAATTGGTGCATGACATCATTAGATTGAATTTGGCCTGTTCGTGCAGAATTTAGGTGGGATAATTGTTGATTTTGCTGTGCATAGATCTGATCAGGATGAACATGATGTGCCATAAGATGTTGCTGTGTGAGTGGCTGCTGCGTGGCTGGTGCTATTTTTTTGTTCTCCATTTGGTATTCGGTTTGTGCAGCAGGTGGATCAAGCCTGCAACAAAATAAAAATACATAGTTAATGGAGCTATTCGTCCACACGCAAAAGTTTATGCGAGCCACCATGGAATTATCCAAACTGTATGCNTTGTATGCGCATTATGTTTTCGTGCTGATAGCACATAAACAAAAACTATTCACTTTTGATCGGTTTGACAATGAAAACCATGTGATGGTGTGATGACGTGGGACGAAGAAATAATTCGTATATGTAATACAACTTTATCCAAACCCTCAGTTAAAACTAGAGACGTCGTACTGTCACAACAAATTAATTTCAATAAACTATTCATGTAGTCTTTTTCTAAGTATATTATTAAAATGCTAATTGCTAAACGATAATATGGCAGAACAAATTGAAGCAAAAATTCTAAAGATTTTTAAATTCGTGAGTAGCAGCACAAGAGAAAATAAATTCATATTTCTTTCACCTACATTGTACTTAAATTTATGGCTTAAAGTGTACTTAGTCTTAAAGGAATATGCAACCTTTGCCATTTAATAAATTTACATAGAAGAAAACCATTTTCATGGGAATGTTACAACATAAATAATGGTAGTTTTTTTTACTTCAATCCATGCTTCCCACGCAAAGTTAAACTAATCAAAACACTTACACTGTGTAAATTAATTCTCCTTCTTTCATGTTTTAATTACCAATACTTTTTGTCCTCTCGAGTTTCTAGTTGATAAGAAACTTGTTAGAGCGTATTCTATGAACTTATGATAAAAGTTCGTGATCATATTTACAGGATACACCCTTATAGAACCCTGTAAGTATCGTGCATATATCACAGAAAATATTTCAAAAACATAGACACAATGCTTCAAAAAACGGCACAAATTCACATCTATCTTTTTACCTACGTACTTGATAGGTACAAATCAAAGTTTAATATTCAGATTTATTTAAAATATTTGAACAGTATAAACCTCCTTGCTAAGGAGAGGCCTGTGTTGAGAAATGAAATGTTAAAGACCGTTGATAGCGATAACAATGACTCGAAGATGACTTGACTATGTAGAAATACACACATATGTCATATACCTACAAATAGTGACGAGTCTTAAAGCTTTCCACGAAGCTTAATCTATTCTTAGTAATGGGCTTTCATTATTTATATGGGAAAAGGTGACTGCGACGGGTCATTGACACGAACGAGTAATTCTGCAGCAAAAACAACAGGTATTTAAGGTCAGTACTAATGTGAAAATTAACCTATAACATGTGCAGAGTTAACAGGATGTGCAGAGCCGGCAGTCAGATTTTGATTCAAAGTAACGCACAAGGTTAAACGTACAATTTACCGGGGACATACCGATGACGTTTGGAAGATTATAAACAAGGATATAAAGTATTACAGTAAATGTAAAAGCACATTTTTACGGCACAAAGATAAGTGAGCTGGTAAGTAAGAAGTGATTACTGTTATCCATGGATATGGACAAGTAACTCAAGATTCAAAAGCGCTTTGACGACCTTTGAGTGCCCCAAAGTTGGCAGAGAACTCCCCAGAGTAGGAGTGTCCGTGATTTTATATAAGCTTTCGTAACATCGTCATCATCAAAAGCTTATAATAGTCTTCTGTTGGACATATGCCTCTAACAACGTAACAAATATATATAAACATACAAATATAATTCAAATCTGACTGATAGTAACAGAGATTAACTTTGTTTAAATAAACGATTAATAAAACAAAAATGATAATTATTTTATCAAATTCTCTCTATTTGTGTTCTTAGTTAGTTAGTTACTTATTCTATCACATTCAGATGTTAAACCTATCTTCATTCCTTATCACACGCTCTCAGATTACACAATGTGCTTAGAATGCTGTAAATGAAGTGTAAACAAACAGTCAAACGGTGTCATTAACCTAATTATATTATCGACGACTCAGATTATACAACTGATATAGTGTTACGTTAAAAGAAAACTATATATAGCCACTTTATATTTTACATACACTTCCAAGTTTGAATCCGTATTGCCTGTGTTGTAGTAATAAGTTAGTGTTTAACTACCCGCGGTATTATTTGTAGTGAACTATCACGTTTTTTCATGATAAAAAGTAGCTTATTCCAGAATATTTTCTATGTTTCTACCCAATTTCATACAGTACCTTTGAGCCGTTTTTGCGTGAAAGAATAACAAACATTCATACAAATGTTACTTTTGTCATTATTATATTCGTGAAAAGTTATGATTAAAGTTTCGCAAATGTATTGCCGTGCGACGTATATGCTTGTACCTTTCAAGGTTCATTTGTCTTGGTGGTAGATTATAAAAAAATCATAATAAAAAAAAACTTAAGTAATTTTAACCCTGCTAACCTAATGTTTTACAGCTTAATGTGCTGTTGGCGCTAATACTCACATGTTATCTTACCTTTGACGCAATGACATAACTTACTACTCATTAAATAGTCAATTCACAATACAAATATAGTGGAAGTAGGCCATATAGTATATGTATATGCCATTTGCAAAATAGTTAGGGATCCGTATAAAAACTTCCAGACTTGGTCAAGGGTTCTAAGCTTGGAAAGTTTTCTAAGAGCGTGTTCAAATTTAGAATATTTAATTTTTTAGATAAATATCGATGTCTACCTATGCGAAGTCCGGGTGGGCTACTAGTTTAATATATAGGTAGTTCGCATGTCTGAAAACTAAGTATATAAGGCGCTTCTGAAATAACATGTCCACAAATTTTACCAATTTAAAGTAGTTTGTTTTGTTCTTTTAATTCTAACAAGCAATACCTTTTGCAAAAGAGTATTTAGCCAACTGAATAGTATATGGGCTAAAGTGTGAAACCGAACTTCCATGAATTTAATGAAAACCATACTGCGTACTCCTATCAATTTTGGCGTGTCTTGTTCAGAAATTTTATCAGTTTTACAAAGCTTTACGTACTAAGAAAAACTTATTAAAAATGTAAAAATTTTGTGATAAACAAGATTTTGTTACAATGGTCACGACCGAACGACCCGACACCGATTGTGTTTTTTTAGAATGATTCCGGATTAGATAAGTTTCTATCTTGCAACTCGAGGTAGAAGTAATAATGATTGCTTACTACTAGTTTTTCCCGCAGCTCCATGACGCGTGTTTGACGATTTTCGCGGTAAATATTAGCCTTTGTGTTATTCTGATATATAGGCTACATTACTGTATACATGTATATGTATCAACATCCATACATCCTTAGAAACATTCACATTAATAATAATAGCAGAATTCTATAAAACTTAGAGAGAAAATTACTTCTTTCGTCACTTTATCAGTGATTTTTACGGAACCAATAGCACCATTCATCTTGATCCATATTGAGATAAACATTTGGAATTTTATTTATTCCTTTCCTTCATTAAAATAGATATGGATAACTACGTTGAAGTACATTGGATCCGTTTAAAAAGAATAAAGTAGCATTTAATGTTTAGTTAGCGGAAAACATAACTAACGAAGAAGATGGGATATATAATCGGCTAGTTTTAAATAAACAGTCAGTATTCCTGTTTGTTCGAGCAGTCAATAATGATCCATCCGTCATTCATCACATTCGACACATCCGGTAACAGTGGTCGTGTCTAATGACTAGAAGATGCGCAAGCGCAGTTTTATTCATATATCGTCCGAGCACTTCCTCTTAAGAAAGTTAATGAGTCACGTCAATCGTTAGCCCTTCAGTATATATATGCACAATATATATTTATAGATATTAAGTTCAAGATTATATTATACTTGCTTTTTACTGCGGCTTTGCCCGCATGTCGGTTATTGTGGAAAATAGTAACCTATATCACTTGATGACAATTTGACTTTGACTGTCTCGGTGGCGTAGTGGTAGCGTAGTATACGACTGCTGTGCTTGAGGTCTTGGGATCGATTCCTGAGTCGGACCAAATGTTTGTATGGTCAGCAAACATATTTGTTTTGGAGTTTGGGTGGGTTTATGTTATTATATTAGTTGTCTAGTACCCATAACACAAGTTCTGCTTAGCTTGGGACTAGATGGCGTTGTTTGTTGGATGTCCGAAATATTTATTCATTTAAAATATAACATTGCTTTTACACTGGTGAAAAAAAATTTTAAAACAATTTAGTGGTTTTAGACTTTAAAGCGTAACTAAGAAACTTACATTCGCATTTATAACATAACTTAGAATGAGGTGTATTTTAAATATGGACTTATTATTGAGCTAATCGTGCGGAGCTATAGTGGTGTTATTTTTGAGCTTTATTTTAGTTTGACATTAAGATACATGAAGAACAATTACTTTTTCGTCAGAAATTATAAGCTTAGTGCTAAATATTTATTTAAAAATGACTATTCACCTTTGATTATGGTAAGACTTTAGAACGCATTGACCGGTTAAAAACCTCTTGATCGGTTTAAACATTTTTTGATGTAGCAACAAATATTTACTAATACAAGTAATGATACTAAATGATATCACTCGCGTTCTGCCGGTTACCGCTTGATAAATAAATTGTGAAAGAATTAATAGCTAACTATTTCGTTAAGTTATCTAGCTATCTGTCGTTTTGCTATGGGAGAGCCACACTTCGGTATGAATGAGCCGGCTTGACCGGACTGATATTACAGCCTCACAGAAAACAGGTGTGAAACAGCGTTTGTGCTGATTCACGGAATGAGTTAGCATATCGGAGGCGTATTCCCCAATCCCTCTCCATCCTCCTCACCGTCCCCCAAAGGCCGGCAACCTAATTGTGACGCCTCGGCAACGGTAATAGCTTACCATCAGCTGATACGTCTGCTCGTTTGTCCCCTATTCAATTAAATAAAAAAACTGTGGGAGACTTAAGAAAACACCTGTGTTTAACAAACTGGCTGGTTCATAAACGCAGGGCATAATTCGTTGGGACCACAAGCAAGAAATTTTAGAAGTTGTTGCTTTTTATGTCGTAAGGACTCACTAAGAAGGTTAAGAGGGCAAATAAGGAATGAACGTTTTTAATTTGGCAACCCAAAATAGTTTAAATATAAGTTCTATTTATATAGCAGGCATAGAAAATATATCAAATCATTGCTAGCATTATAAACTGAGAAATGCACTAAATACCGCGGCTGTCTTAAAATTTTGGCAAATGCTCAGAATTCTCACGAATCTGAAAATAGNTTATTTGGCAATGTCTGTAAATATGTACTTTGAAAGTATTTTAGTATAATGAAAAGTATAAACAGTAATTTAATATGTTTTTAAAGGTATAAAGGACTTTTTTATTATGACATATAAAAGGGCTTCACGACTGTTATCGTATGATAAGAACCGGGACCGACTGCTTAACATGACCTCCGAATCACGGAGACGCTCATGGTAACATGCCACCAGCGGTCACCCATCCAGGTACTGACCGCGCCATCGTTGCTTACCCTCGACGATTGTTTCTAATCACCGAGTGCAACTGGGCTATGAGCCCAGTTATTGTTTAAAATTGTGTAGTAAGTCACGTTTAATATAAAAGTAAATATATCTAAAATAAATTAATGCTCACAACATAAGTATGAAGTATAAATACTGATACTACTAAGACACTGCAAATCAATAAAATAAAAAGCAATAAACAAACACCTCAATACTACTGATTTGGGCACAGCGACCCCAAATGTTGGGAATAATAAAGGTTAGGAAGAAGAGCAAGCCATGTCACTAGTATTTCCAATCATAAAACAAAAAAGCGTATATCGAACAATACACCAATGTTTCCACAGATCATAAAAGCNAAATCATTGCTAGCATTATAAACTGAGAAATGCACTAAATACCGCGGCTGTCTTAAAATTTTGGCAAATGCTCAGAATTCTCACGAATCTGAAAATAGCTTTTAAACCCAGACGTTTCTATATTTCGATTTTGACGGATATGTCTGAGAATTTGTCGTTCTTTAGTTCTTAGTGTGAAGTCTAGCTTGTATTTATCGTAGCTATATTTCAATGTGTGCTGTGAGACTTAGGATCTGATCTACTTGGACGATTGCCAACAATGTGGCAGCGTTAACGGCGAGACGGCGGGCAATTATTTCTCCTTTCAATGTCAATCTTTCCTAAGATTGACCTACATAACCCTAAGATATTCCAATTTAGTGAAGGTTCCTCGTGGGACTAAAATGTATCGCTTTGCTGCAGACTTTACTACCAGTAGATAGGTGAACATTGCTAACGAAAATAAATCTGTTAGGCAATCGTATAGGTTATACGATTTATATGATAACTAGCAACTATGACTTCTAAATTTCGAGAAATTGAATCACTTTATTTTTGACTGTTTCAATTTCGTTAGTTAAATTCAAATACGCAAGATCACTCTCCTATACTCGATACACTTATGGATATTATTTTTTTAAATAATTACAAAATGTGACATATTATTACATTTCCTTTAACTAAGTTTTTTATTTCTACAATACCATATTATAGTCACATGCTATAATAATTTTAGATCTAAATCTAATTAAAAAATTAAGACATCTCCAGAGTGTATTCACAACATTAGTCCAACAATTCAAAGACATTCATATAAGTAATACATTATCAGTAATCTTATCTACTTCGTTCTGAATTACATTATTACAATCTGAATAAAACTTACCGTAATAATATGCGCGTAATAGTCAAAGTTACCCACTTCTACAATTTACATTATTGTTTCATGAACTTTTAAAAATAAAACCTGAGAATTAGAACACATGACGACTACGTTTGCATAACAAGTGAATCCAATTGTTTATTTAACAACCCATTACCATAACTAATATGTAATTATGTTTGTTATATTATATTGTAAATCATGAATAGAGCAATAAAAAACAAACCATAAACATTTTCATTCAAATATACCCCCTTCAATAGCCAGGTTTAGTTGTGGCATGAATCGGTATATATGGTACAACTATAAGTAAAATATTAATGATGTGCGATTACCATCAATACACCGAAATATATCAAAGTATAGGTCGGACTAATAGTTTTGTTGGGTTTTTCTTACTAGAAAATTTTAGTAACAACCCGCAGTATAGAGGTTTGGCGGTGATTGACGCCCATGTTTCTGAAAGCACATTAAGACAAAGTCCCGGTGTCAAGAACGTCTTTGGCAATCATTATTGAGAAGTCAGTATGCTCAAATATAGTGTAAAAAACTAGATAAACCTTCGAATCCAGTTTGTCCTCAGGGTTGCAGAGGTCCGATGGCAGTCGCACCGTGGAAAAACTGATACTCAGGTTAAACCGATTGAACTAGTAGCCGATCTCAAATAGTATTGCAAATGCAAAATGCTGCATCTATGCTTTCAGTAACGCAAAATAATATTGCAAATTCTTAAAATTAATACCCCACTACTAATAACTACTGCGGCTTTTTACAATATTCTTTTAAAACATTACCTATGTTAACTATTTTTACAGTATAAAGGTACTCTTTCGGCATATGGCCCGAATTAGTGACAGCACTTTGATGGCTACAGCCGGAACGTGGTTCTGACATCTAACATTAGTCTTTTTAAGTATATTTTAAGTAGTGTTCACATTAATAAGTCATTCCTTAAGATCATGGTTAGGAAAGAAACTTAATGACCTTTTTTCCAGATAAAGGAAAGAACTCTCAAACAAAATGTGTTGGTCTTGGTTTGAAAATGAACCGATTGATTCTTTCAAGTATTTACCTGCAAATAACCCATGGTGTATTTGAACTGTACAATGTAATATGTTTAAAACAATTATTAAATATTTATTATGCACTTTTTGAAACCTAAAGAAGTGTGTGTACCAGAATCTTGAAAATAAACATCTCTTGTACTATGTTAAGAGATAATCGTCATAACCTAAATACTATGTTCTCAAAAAGACAAACGACTAAATAGATCTACGAATTTCCTTACGGAGCTTAAACTGTTCGCTACACTTTGTGAATACGTTACATAAATAAAGCAACACGAACAGAAAGCACACAAAATACCGTAATACTACTAACACATTCAGTTTTCGATGTTCAAATTACATACATTTGTTTAACACTGCCACCATTTCCATTCACGACACATCTTCAATTGAAAGTTTAGAAATCTCTGACTGAATCACTTTTTTCAACCATAAACATCCGGTTTTTTTTACACCTTTTGCTTCTCGACAATATGCCCTCCACATATTAAATAACACAGATAGAAAGTTTACCTTACATGACATACTTATTCAAATGTTGACAAAGCAATTTCCGAATCTAAAACAGTATTGAGTGACATCATGATGAAGCCGCATTTATAAGCATTCGTCACCTAAGCTTCTTAAGAACGTAGCTCTAAATAGGTATAATATTATATAAGCAATGTTAAGTATTCATGTTAAAATTGCAATAGAGTTATCTGTAGTATGTAATTAAACAAATGCCTGGATCTATCTTTCTATCATCCAGATACGGCCACTGAAACTGGCTTAACAAACAAATCTACAAGATGGATGGATGGATGGTATGGATTTATTTGTGTGCGTTGTTAGTAATCACATGAATATATGTAGGTTTGAGTTTAAAATGTTAAACGTGTGCCAGAACCTACACAAATCGATCTGTCTATAAATATACATAAATGACGATCCATTAGTAAATAATAAATGAGGTGTGTGGTATACATTGATGTAGCGGTGGCTTTCGTCGGTCGTTATTATGTTAAATCGAATGCGAATTTCCCTAAAAAATATAAGCACTTTGTCTACAAATTTTATACAAACGGAGCTAAAAAATAACTTAAACTGGTATATTAGAGATTTTTCTTAGTTACGCTTATACTGGTAAAAAATTAAGTAGACAATAGAAAGGTTTTGGCTAATTTTTTTGACTCTCGATTAAAAAAAACTAACCAATATAATCAAATAAATTTTGCATTCGCATAGATTTGGAAAACATGTTCATTATAATTATAACAAGAGCGAGAGCTCAATATAGACTCCTATATATAGACCGCTCTATATAGACCCCTCTATATAGACCCCTGTATATAGACCCCTGTATATAGACCCCTCTATATAGACTGAAGTCTATATATAGACCCCTCTATATAGACTGAAGTCTTTTCACTAGAGCAGTCGCTTCTAACCATCGCAGATTCACAAGACACGTGTGACACGATACGACACTAACTTGCCTTGTTGATTTAAAACTAGTAATCAACTATGTTTTTGTCAACTAACTTTTTATTGTCTTTTAGTAAAATACAACTTTCGCACAAATACAGCATTGTGGTAAACTGCTTCGTAACAATGAAAGTGAGTACTTTAACTTAGTAAATGCTACACTGTAATTTTCTTATTCGAATGTCATGCCTTTTAAAATAAATAACAGATCTCTAAACGTGTCCGGGTCCAGTTTAATGTGTTGACATTGAAACAGTGTGATTTACCGAATATTACCATATTTATCCATCACTTTTATCCAAGATGAATATTAACTCATAAAATGCTAGATTCATAAGGCCGATAAAACGTCTAGCCAATTAAACATTCATCTATAATCATTATATTATACATCATCAAGTATTTTATACAAATGACATCAATATACAGGAATATCAATGTAATGTATCCTGCCTTGCGAAACGTGATATGGACGTATTATATACACAGATGTATTATAAAACTTCCTATACTAACACTATATACTTTACTTACTATATATAAAGTATAGCTAAGTGATATACCTACCTAACTACAAGTTCCCATTGACGGCTATTTATCTAGCCATTCTCTTATCAATACTCATTTTCACGCTAATGTATTTTTTCTACAGATATAAACACAACACATGATTTAGAATATTTAATCTTGACGTAATTTATTCTGAGTAGAATATCTACTAGTTCTTTCTTTAAATGCACTCGTAAAACTCGTATTTTGTGTTCATAAATTCCAGCTGTTGCACGTAGAAAACATAAAGAGTTAACCAATGTTCCTAGCCTCTATGTAAATATCCATTAACAAAGCGAGGCTGTACCGTCTCAAGACTAGAACAGAAATCAACTCAAACAGTTATGAATGGCTTCATCCGATGAATAGAGACTGAAGAAACAAATGAGGTGCAAAAGGGACAATAAAGTTTAACGAGTAACAGACTAATGAAAGGGAGATCAAAGTTCTCGCCGCAGTAGCGACAGCACATCTGTACAAAATAATAAATGTTGAGACTCAACAAAATTCCATTGACACTTCAACCGTGTTAGATGTCAAGATATACGATTCACCGCAGTGGAATGCAAAGACAGTGCCGATTGGCGGTCAGGCCGGTCCGGCACCGCAAGCGATCCGTTCCCGTGGCGTTCCCGCGCATTCTTGCTGCCGAGGTGAACAACCGGCGTGCACGTCGTCGTCCTTGGAGCCGCGTGCTCCTTTCTACACAGCCTCTATCAAACCACGCGAGGGTTGCCACATTTCCGTCAGAACCGCTCCGACTGGATACTATGAGAAGCAAATCTGGTTCTTGAAATCCAATTAACGAAAGTCATTTAGAGATGTGAAGTTGCCCTGCTAATGATTACTAGAATAACGAGTGGTCTTAATCCGATAAAGTATTTTGTATATGAGGAATTAAATCTTAGATAAAAACCATGTTTGCCTCTGTGCAATAAAAGTCTACCACACATTCTTTATCGGAGGTGAATATGCAAGAAGATCGACAAAGATAAAATGAATAAGTTAGTTAGCACTGCAAAAGCTATTAAAGTTTAACCCAAATGTGGTCAGATAACTCACACCTGGTTTGGTTAGTTGCAATGCACTGCCGTGACCACTGACACTGGGTAGTACCCACAGCGTATTCGCTAAACCCAACAGAAATAGTTAACTAATGGAATATAACTGAAACTCATAAGACATATACATATAAGACAGATATACTGAAATAATCATATATATATATATATATATATATATATATATATATATCTCTCTCAACACTTCGATTTGTACGATTTATCAGTTTTATCTCAGGTGTGTTATTGAAATTCTAATGTGAAAAAAGTGCCTGGTGTCCAATCGACCTTAAACCACTTAAGGAAAATAAAGTACTAATGGTATCCGGGTACATCCGATATTTTGCACTCTTTGAGAAACGTTGTACACTGAAAAGAATTAATATTTCGATTTAAATTATGCGCGATTTGTAATTAAATAATAATATTAATGACAAAGAAACTTAAAAGTTTTGCAATCCAGAGATATTTGGTTGCTCTAAATAAGTTGGTCAAAGCTTATGAAGGCTATTCAATCAGAACACTGAAATTAGCGGCTCAGCTAGCATTATTATGCAAAAAATTTACAATTCACTAGCGTTTATCACTGATGGTAAAAAGTGCTAAAGATAGCTAGTTAACTTCACAACGTGTACTGAGAATAGTGGGTGCCAATCTACCCGCCCTAAGAACACGTTGATCCATTACTTTCGCTCGCTAATATTAGGTGGCACTTTACAACCAAGCCTAATTACTCATCTCTCGTATTCTAAGTGATGTTTTAATATAGTTAAACATTTTGTGAACATTGTAATGGCCAACAGACCATGAAAACTCCGCAACAAGTACCTATGCTAACAATAAGGTGTGTTTTTACTGTCGCGACGATTGTGTCCAACAGGCGCGGGCGGCCCGCGCGCTGTCGCCAGTATAGTATTACAGGTCGGCACTTCATACAAAAAAAGGCCGTTTCTCGACCGAGTTCACTAAACCAAAAACAATGGGACAAACCAGAAATCAACGGTACATTTTTGTTTTAAGTAAAAAACAATAAAGTAGCGCGTAATCGAAGACTCTGTCAATAATTGTTTTCCCTTTTAGTATCGGATATAATGGAATTAATGGGTTAATCTACTTTTGAAGGAAAGGCTTATGTCCAGCATTGGACATTAAAATGATGATAATGAACAGCCTTTTTAAAGTAATAATCGTTGTCAGCATTTAGACGGAAAGTTTAGGTCATCATTTAAAGATGTGCTATTACATGTATAGCCCTCTTACTTGTTCAAGACCATAAATTTATTTTCTGGTTCCTACCGGACCAGATAAATACTTGTCAATACTGGTATAAAAGTGACATACCTATTTAATGCATTAAGAAAACGTTAATTGGATGGGACGATATTTATTCCAAAGCAGGCCATTCAGATGTAAATTAGTCTTCCTGTTTTTTGCCTAAGGTATGTGCCTGATAGAAAGCATAAGCAGAATCCAAGAGTGGTCGTCAATATACTCATTGTGAACGCAGACAATACAGCAATTTAGTATGGTGAACCACACCATGGCGGCCTAGTGATGCTTCTGCATCATTGGGCCATCATTATATTTTTTTGAAGTAGCAATTTTTCTACACGTTATTAGCAAATAAACAATTATAACCAATTAATTACATCAGTCTTGTTTAGTTCTTGCCCACCTTGACTTGTTTATTTATGACATTGAATTTCGCAAAACTTAATACACTTGTTACTGAGGGTCACTAACTAAACAGTCGCGCAGTATTTCAAAGTCTGAGTTTAATTGAATTGAATGATCAAAGCTTAAGATGTCAATATTTTTACAGTGAAAGTGACAAACGAGGAGACAACTCAATCGATGATAAGTGAATATGGATTCCAGGCATACTTACTTACAACATAAGAGACGTAAGTTGGATGCAATTCTCTAAGTCTCACAGTACAGCTAAGTTGGTGCCGAGAGCATGATGAAAATCAACTAAAGAGTTCCATGACCAGACCGAGTAACCTCCTTTAAAATACCACTACTGGACATATACATCTCCTTTGAAAAGAGATTTTGGTCTACCGTGTTTGTTTGTATGGCCTTGGCCCTCTCCTGAGAGGAGACCCGAGCCCAGCAGTGGGACATTATGGGTTGATGTGTTTGGTTTTGTTTTCGCTGTAAGGTTTGATCCCTTGGTCGGCTCAAACGATACCCACAGGATAAATAAGGCTAGTGCTATCATGTGTTTTTAATCCTTCAACCCACAGAACATTAAGCCCATAATAACTCAGGTCGAACCAGTCTGCAAGTGCCAAACCATGGCACCAATTATAGAAAAACAATAAAAACATAGGTAACATCAAGTTTGCCTTGCATATTCGGTAGTATAGAACTTTAAAAAAACATATCTTTATCCCTTTTTATCCTAAGTATTAGTTTTAGCAAATAAATATTTGGACAAAACAGCTGAAAACATATTAACTACGAAATTAATCTGTTGACACAAAAAGTGAACGTATGAGAATATTCTTACTAACACAATATATATGAAACAATAGAGTTACATTACTAGTATCATAGCCCCCACATAAGAATTACACGCGTTGGCTGATAAAATATAAGGTTCGGAGAAAAATACCCAAGGGAGTTATATCACGCAGCTCGAGACAAATTACATTTTACCGGCCTGCGGCTGTACTCACATTAGCTGATCTGTTACTACCTTTTCTGATGTAGATTACACATCCATCCAGAACTAACTACAGGACAACGCATATTGGCATCTCCTCACTAAGACTATACCCCGCTAGCCAGACGGGATTGTTTCTAGTTTCCATTTCTTTGTATTACTGTTATCCTATTTAATGTGTTGTGTGAGCCAAAACTTTCTTCCCCGAGTCGTCTGTCCAGCCAGTTGACTACCAAAGGTCATCATTCACAATGAAGTATAAGAAGTACATAATATTTCGTATAATTTCGATATGGGGAATTTTTTAAAAACGCCTGGTTAGCTACAATACCTAAAGAAAAAAAGGAAAACCAGTCGTCCGCTAATGCTAATCTAGCTCCGGTCTTAAACTAAATTCACCCGGAATACGAATCATCTTTACTTTGTAAGTAATGTAAATGAAGTGAGAGTTAGCTACAACATCCTGAGTCGAATAATAATTTGTTTCCCGAAGCCTTAATGTGGAACACTGAACGAATCGAATCGATCCTAATAGATTTGAATGTTCTATAAATGAAATATTTAATCTCTCAAGCCACGTTGTTTTCGATGCAATTAAAACTCTTAACTGAATTTGGATAAAACTGAAAATAAATTTTTAAAAATATGGAACAATGCTTGTGATATTATAGTATTAAAAACCCGAGAATTTTTCCTTCATAAAGAAAAGGGGGAAATTCCTTTTCTCTAGTTGAATTAAAAATGCATAAAGTGACAACTGGCGCTAAGATGGTTGACAGAAGCTGGTTGCGAGAAATCAAAAATCGATAAGAGTAGAGTGCAATTAGAGATGTCTATATCCAACGGTGGACTGCAATAGGCCGATGATGATACTAAAGGAATGGGTGGATATCACAAAAAAATGAAAACCCTCCAGGACAAAATACCGATTCTACGTGTTTTGTTTATTCTATTTTGGTTCCAACCAATATGCTATAATTAATAATCATCACCATCAGCATATCGCAGTCCTCTGCTGGACATAGACCTCTCCAAATGCATGCCACTTAGTTCGATTCTCGGCTCTTGCCAGCCTTCTTGCTCAAATCAACACACCACCTAGCCTGTGGACCTCCTACACTACGTTTGCCGAGACGCGGTCTCCACTCACGAACTCGTTTCCCCCAACGGTAATAATTAATAACATTCGACTAAATTTGCAAACCGAAACTACCTACGCTGAATATTTTGTCATTGACGCATTTTAAAAGCCATTCAATGTTAAAAACTGATATTTCTTTTTAAAGAACCTATTATTATTTTTCATAACACCTGTTAATGAGTGTAATACAAATCTTTACAGTAATAAAACATGACATTATGCGTTTTAAATTAGAAACATAAGCTCTCTCTAGATGTGATATGTAGTCTGTTGAAACCTATTAACATGCTAAATTCACTTCGTCTTTAAACGACTATAATATCAGTTTTCTATAAGCCTCATTTTCAAATATATGCCATGAGCAAAATTTTATAATAATATCATATTTAACATATTGAATCAATTTAAAAAGAATGCGGCTCGATAAAATCTTGGAATAAAATTTTATTTTGAGGATTTAACAATATTAAAAAGGTCTCTAAAGTCTAGGGTGTGGTGTAACTGTAGCCTTATTAGAATGGTATTTTCCAGATTGAGAACGGATGCTGCTAGTAGACATGCTATCCAAAAGCTTATCACGAGTTTTTTCAATCTAAACGAGCAATAAGATATTCTACATTCCTCGGGATTTTAAAACATTTGATTTTTACGCTGTTATCGTTGTATTTTATAAGAGTTGACTTAACTATGGAACAATATCGATTTAACTTTTACTGATAACGTTTTATAGTTTTAAATTTTTATAACAACTAAGGTTTCGCAAATTTAAAACTGTTTTTACACTTTCTCAACATAAATACTAGACTATACTTATACTATACTTCTAAGACCTCACACACAATGTTTTATAATAGAAACGATGACATTACAAATGCAGAAATGATGTCACTAGGGCCGTTGGTACTTCAAATTTCTTTTTCATTTCAAATTCATTTATGTTTCAGAAAAGGCCTACAAACATTTGAGCTAAAATAAATAGTATTAAAAACTAACAGAAATCAGAAAACTTGCAAAGTTCATAAGTAACTTTATGTAACAAAAGATTTCAAAAGGCTTTGACTAAAATGAACGCCTCTAGATAAAAGGAATATTCTGGAGCGCACGTTTTTGTTAAAGCGTTTTGATACGAAAATATTATTTCAATGGTATAATACATAATGGTATAATAAATAACAATTTTATTATTTAAAAGATAGTGTTCAAGATTTAAGATAATATTATTCTTTCGCATCATATGCCGGTATAGTAATTACTACCGTAAGTGTATAAATAGGGTTTATCTACAAGATCCACATATTGTAAAAATAATACTTGCGTCAGTTAAACCTTCTCCATTGCCTTTCTCTCAGTAAAACAATAGTTTAACTTCTATTTATTTATATATTAGCTTTTGCCTGCGACTTTTCCTCCATATATCTTGGTTATCGTGATAAATAGTAGCTTATGTTGTTTCTCAGAATCAAAGTAATTCCATGTTAAATTTTATGTACAGTAGTTTAGCCGTGAAAACATAACAGGCACATAGAGTTACTTTCAAATTTATAATATTAGTATGGAAGAATGAACTCTTTAAAACTTCTAGTTATAGAGAAACATTTAAGGTAGTAAAAGTTCCATTTAAAACTGGCTACAAGTAACTATGTAAATATAAACCACATTGTTATGCAGGTAATGAATGTTTCATTTGATCTCTGCTCGAAGGTTGAATTAATAACACCCGATAGAAAAAATATCTGCTGGCAAACATTATATAGGTACTTTATGCTAATAGAAGTGACAGATTATTATAATATGCAAAGCTCTATTTGAATATAGGTGCGTAGGATTGCGTTTTTAAAATATATGGTCGTATTTCTGCATGACATTGCATGATATTTTAAGGTTATGTTGATGATATCACGCCTCATTAAGAATTATCTAAAAGTATTAAGCATTAATTTATTTGTTAAATTATTGAGAAGCGCGATTCGAATGACTTTTAGCATCTTTTTCAAATGTTTCACTTAAAGGCATGAAATATGCTCGTTCGGAAATTAGTTCAATAAACATTTATTTAGTTTCAAATTTGTTACCTATTTGATTTTGTGTTTCTAGGAATAAATAGGTCAAGTATAAATAGATTGTCACAAGAAAATGTCGTTGGGTAATATTTAATTTTGTTATTAAAATCACTCTCCATTTTGAGGAATATTAGACACCAACCTACAATTATGGTCACGGCTCGCTTCTAAATGGATATGAATAGCGAATTTCATTTTTTTAGAATTTTTGTCAATGAATACACTCTACTCGTTAAAAATAGAATTAATCAAATATGAATAATGATTTCAAAGAATCAAAACTAATAATCAAACAAAGAAACAACTCTGAGAATTTTTCAAAAAAGCTCCTTTTGAAAGTTCCTTAATATTTATGTATTTACAAAAAAAAGTATATAAGTATTAATATCAGTTATATAGTACACATAGTACAAGCTCTGCTTAGTTTGGGACTAGATGGCGTTGTGTGTTAAAATGTCTGAACATATTTATTTATTTATTTGCATCACGTTAACTATGACATTTGGATACTATTTTAGAATTCAAGCGTCGATAGTTTGGATTATGTCTACGGTTCCATTTCTGTCGGTTTTCGAAGCTATATTCGTAGAGAATGCATTGTACAATAAAGGATACGAACATTACGTCATTGTAAAACACACCTGTTACCTCTATTATAAGTTTTGTCACTATTATTCACTGATAAATCCATAACCAGCTATTTAATGTTGACCGTCATGTTCGGAACAGATATTTGTTTATAATTGCAAGGTTTGAAGGATGACTCTTGTAACCTTTATTTCTTATTCTTGTGATTGAGCGTGTTTTAAGTAAGATAAACAGATATAGTAAAAACGAATAGACCATACAGTAAGACCACGGAAAAAGGATGAAAAATATAACTTATATTCAGAAAATTAAACAACATACATAGCTAAACGGCCTGATCGTTCTAATCATTGAACGGAGAACGAGTGTGTATTTGAGCAGGTAATAAACCTCTATTGATTTATTTTTATTATTGTTACTATTTTTATTTATTTATTTTTTCTCTTTTTTTTCTTTTTATTTTTTAAATTCTTATTGTATTAATTGTGTGTACTACTAAAAATCATACATAACAATCTGATGTCCATGATGGTTGTCTGAAAGAGGTCGCCGTGAGCGATAAGACCGCCAATTGTTGTAGAAATCCTTTTTGTCACTCATTTTATTTAGTATTTTGTAATATGTACGCAATGAAGATAAATAAATAAAAAAATATATATTTTCTTCCTACTTCTTTCAAGTATATAAGACGTCCGACCTAACAAAATATTTTACTAAGGTAAAAGTGAAAAGCCACGAGTGTCATTTAAAAATAGCTAATTAGTAAAGTGACAGTCTATTTATACAATGTAACCAATACTTAAGTCAGGATCCGTTAAACGGGATGGCAATGAGCCAGTCACGATTACCTCAACGACTCGACGACCGTTGTTCAACAATGGGAGATAAATAGATCAACAATACTATATAACACCCAAACAAATAAATTATTTGTAAGAAGGGGCCTATTAAAGTGGGCTGTTAAACACGAAATGGTGTGAAATATGGGTGTGGTTTTGCTTCTCCTAAACGACTTGTGATCACTCAGTGAAATATAAAAAGAACCGCTGTACAGCGTTGCTTCGTTTTTTTCTATATTTTATTAGTTTAACTTTCTAGTTAAAAGTATAAATATACAAAATTTTAGTTTACTCTTTTAGCTAATATTATAAATTACAAAGTACTCTGTGTATCTGTAATGCTTTCAGGGCTAAACAGCTTAACCGATTTGAATAAAATTTAACTTACATCAAGTTGATCACCATTGAACAACATTTGGCATGGAGATACTCTGATTCTTGAGGAAGGACATAGATTTTTGGAAGAACTGTTTACTGCAGTAACTGATGTACATACGGGCAAAAAGCTGATAAAAATATAAAAAAATAATTTTCGTCAAGTTGATCCCATCATCAACGGCAATAAAGTCGGCAACGCAACTTTTAATGGGAGATGTTAGGCTTTCAGCAAAACTTATTTTTTGAATTTTTTAAAGAATTCGTCTTACCTGTGTCATTTATTATCAACATTAACAGCTTCTAATTGACATACGAGTAGAACTTTCCAAAGAAAAGAGTTAAAGTATAGAGTTAGGTTCAAGTTTACCTTTTGTTTAGTCAGTAGGTTTAGTCGCCTTAATGGGCTCTCACGACAGACACGGGATGAGATGGTAACACTCCTTCCATTTCATCACCACACCGAATGTTAAAAGAACACATATATTCTTATACTCTAGAAACAATGTTGATAATAACGTGTTAATTTTGTAATTGTTAGCCTAGTCAAATAGATAAGAGCTAAAAGAATGCAAGGACACATTTCTATGTAATAATTCATCAGAATATGATTAGACACACGCCTGTCGCTGCGTGCGTTGTTACAACAAAAATGATTGATTAGACCACGAGGTTCAACGAAACATTGCATAAAACGCTGATAACAATCTTTATTATGAAATTATAGTGAAATAGAAATTTTTAAACTAATGACAAGGAATTGACATAGTCTCATAGCCCAGTTGCACTTGGTGATTAGAAACAATCACCGAGGGTAAGCAAGGACGGCGCGGTGAATGGGTGACCGCTGGTGGCATGTTACCATGAGCGTCTCCGTGATTCGGAGGTCACGTTATGCAGTCGGTCCCGCTTGTTATCATAGGATAACAGTCGTGAAGCTTAGTTGGAGGCCTTTGGGCGGCTTGAATACATCCAACTGCAAGATTAAGTAGCCACTGTCTTGCCAGTCCCGTACTTGGCCAATGTGGGGACGTACTACTCGTGCGCGATAACTTGAGACCCGCGTGGAATTTGTCACCCCTCCCCTCATACCCGCGCACCTACCCTATGACGCCCGCAGTGTACAGGTGGCACCGCATTTTTTTGTCGTGACGTCACCGCACTCAGGTCTCAACTTATCGCGCACGGGTAGTATGGCATTAAGCCGCTCTTGAGAGGGGCAGCCCAGCAGTAGGACATTATGGGTTGTTAATGATAATGTCTATCGAACAGGACACTGAATAATTGGCACAAATAACCACACTAAAGATCGTGTATGGTTTAAATCAACCCCGCAACGTATATGTACAAAAAAGAGATACAAATAAAACCTAAATTCAACGAAAACGTTAACCCGTCAATACCGGTATCATCAGTTAACGCAAGTGGTTTTGATTTAACACCTAGACATTTCATTATCGCCTCGCATTGTAGCAAAAGTGTGTCTAATAACCGACCTAATTGGCACAGCGCCTGTTACATTTGTTGATAATTTGATTTAAGAAAGAGAGTTACGAGCCAGACTAACTATTTATAAATGAAAACATTTCATTTAAAAGACACAGCTGAAAAGCCGGTAGGCACCTGCGTCATCACATCAATCATCAAGAACCTCTAGTTTGTTCTTCTAATATGAAATTCCAGCTAAACAACAAATTATAATTTTCTGGTGCCCGGCTAAATTAAGCGTCGCTTCATACAGTAAACATCCTCTGGTATCAAGTTTCTAATAGGTTTTAATTTATTTATTAACATAAGGACTATATAAACAGACAGACCTATGAGAAACGTATTTTTTTATGAATAGAGTTGTCAATGTTCCATAGAGAACTTTTTGTTAACGGTCGAGAGACAACACTATTATTGCAATTCTACACCGGGAAAAGCTTTTTTGGTGAGTCGTGTGGTTACAGGTACGCTGCATTTGTTTTAAAGGTTCATTTATAAAGTATATACATAACTAATAGGCTAAAGGATAACTTGCAAACTAAATGGAGGTATTTTTTACGTAAGTATTGTATTAAAGCTGTTTAGACTACGAGCGAATTGCTTATTTACTTGCATTATTCATAGCACAACATATTCATTCTTTGCTTTTAACAAATGATAAATTTATACATAAGGAAAACACAGGATAAACACTACAAGCTGTAGTTACTTCAACAGCTTAAACTTGATAAGAAATACCTTCATGGCGAAATCGTGATCACGAATATAGGTAGAAAAAATATTTGTTCCCAATTAAATATTGCTATGAATGTACTAATATAGTTACCATACATCCATAAACTATATATTTATTAATATTCTAGCAATGATTATGTATTATAGATGGATGTGGTCAAGTCTCAAAAGTCATATATACTCGTACTAGATTCTACACTCCATGAATGATGTGCAACAGAAGAGAAGGAGTTTCATAATGGGCCGACAATATTTTTAATATGTAAAAGAGTCCTTATGTGACTGCTTTAGTACTAAGAATATAGTCCGCAAAATGTATATTAAACAGTGAAATGAACAAATTGATTTTAAAAAATCTCAAAGGAAAGGTCTATTTGCAGAAGTTTTTACATAAAAAGCTAATATTGTAACTTATTCTATTAATTATAACCGTAAGTATATCGTAATTTTCCTGACATTTGAACCATACAATGTACGTAGCATCATTATTATGTTAAAGTAGAAACGTTTACCATCAGGATGTAGGAATTTATAAGCCACTTACTTTACAAAACGAAATCAGGTACATTTCATTTTACACTGTACAGGTCATTATCGACCCTTCATGATTTTTTAAAATGTATTGTATAACTACTGTTTCTTATCTTACAAAGTTAACAAAGACATTGCTGACGCACTAAAATATTCTGATAAAAATAGCTATTTGTATTGTGAGCACGTTACTTCGCGGTAACTATATACATTACGTAGAACACAGCACATGTACTCTATACCATATATGTTGAAAAAGGTAAAGATTATGAACTACAATCATTTCGATAATCAAACTGATTCATAGACACGCGTCAAGTAAATTATTTTAATTCCCTATTTTTATTTTTACTCTTTACTAGAACGTTGCGCTGTACTTAAAATCGCATTAGAGGCTTTAGAAACAGGTTGCTTATTAGATATGAGCATAGAGTAGACATACCTCTATGGCAATTTTTTTTTCTTTACGTGTCAAGTGAAATGGCCTACGTACATAACTCAAACTTGACAATAACTACCTGTTTATTTTTCTATTCAATAACTTCAAAAAGAAAACATAATACATCAATCAAGTATGTGTCAGGTGGTCAAAAACAAATTAAAAAATCTTAAAACAGGAAAAGTACCGCCAACCTAGGATACAAATTTCTTGGTCAAAGTTTTGGATAGCCTGATTTTAAAGTACCTAATAAACCTGTTATTTGTTATGATTTAAACTCGAAGGAAAGTAAGGGTCGTCTAATGAAAATCAACTCAAGATTTTAAAATGCGTTACCGCGGTTAATTTTCTTTGTGTTATGGAATGATTCAAACCTTAACACGAATAAATAAAATTTGTCAGATTATGCATTACGCAACAATAGATTTAAACCTTTAAGTTATTATGTATTAATAATATATAATTTAAACCGATAAATCTACTGTAACTTTATGCAAAGTCGTGAGAGAAGAAAGTTAAACGCAAGTTTGTCTGAATAACGAGATCGCCTTCATTACGTTTCTTGTCACAAGGTAATTATGAAGCAAGAACATTATGTCACCAAGAAAATTTCATCATACTTGACAAATTGTATAAAACTGGCTGACGAGCCCAAATTTAAATTACCTTTTACTGACCTGAAAAAGTAAATGTTCCGATTTAAAAAATATATTCTTATCTTGTTAAAAACATTTCCTTGGTAACAAGTCCGTGTGAAACTGTTTTAGCGATTCATACTTAAACTGAGTATATTGAGATCAGTAAAAGTCGAATAATAATTAGGGTTAGTTATATATCGTACTTCAGTAAGTGATAATGTTGGTATAAAATAAATATTTTGTCACTAACATTTTAGATAACATAACTGAAAATGAATATTTAAGAAATATTTGAACTTTAGTGTAATTGAAACATATATAAGCAATTGTTAAGCTATGGATCATATATTTTTCTTCTATGAGCCTGCCAAAGTGACTCTTCTCTACCCGATGGAAAACATGACCAGAATCCAAGAGTGGTTGATCATACTCATTGTGAATGCTGACCATGAATGCAACAATGAAGCATGGTGATCATTATGGCGGCCTATTAAGATGACTTTGCATCATGGAGCCTCATTTTAGCTTGGTCTTCTGTGAAAGGGTACCGCCCCGGTCAAGCCGGCCTGTTCGTGCTAAAATCGACGTGGCTCCATTAGATAGTATGTAGTAATAATAAAAAATATAAATTGTTGCGTGTCTATGGTATATGTCATTGACCGCAAATTTATGTTTGAACAACCGACAAAACCGGTCTATCTGATATATTAATTAATACTAGTAATACTATTATTCATATAGCAATGTAGGTAGCCATTATTTTATAGCATGTTTGAGTTCATTATTTAGAAAGCTTTATAAATGGTAATTATAAAAGTATTAGGTAAATGTGTCTCTAACGATTGTGGTTCCAATGATTACTTGGGAACGGTAGTAAATTACTGTAAGGTCTTCAATTGTACAGCAATATCAACTTTTAATAAAGCTATATTTCACCATAATTCAATTTGAGAGAATGAGAAAATAAATACAAATTACAATCAGTACGTAAATAGCGAAGTGGTGGATTCGTAGAGACATTGTACGGACAACAATACACTTCGCTATTTATGTATGCTATTGCAAATGTTATTCCAAAAAGATAGTTTAAAATAGATAGTTGAAATACTAATTTCATGTTCATATTTGTATTTAAATATTTCAGTTGGTGGTTGGTAGTTTATTTGATTACACAACACACACAACTTATGGACATCGAGTGTAAGAATTAACTTCTCAGTTTTGAAATGTAAGCATCTAACATTTGCATTGTTTTTTTTTGTTTTTTTATATTTCAATTTAATCTAAATTTAGGTAATATGACAAGCAATTAGACAACTAGTTAGATTAGTTTCCTAGGTTTGGAATAAATTGTCTAAGAATCATCTAAATTAGCGAAAATTAAGCAATTAGATAACTAGTTAGATTAGTTTCCTAGGTTTGGAATAAATTGTCTAAGAATCATCTAAATTAGCGAAAATTAAGTATGGTAATATTTATTTATAATATTAAGTTTCACAAATACCGAACATAGTGTATAAACTAATTGAAATATCCACAAAAACGTTCAGCAAACATTTTCTATTGTTATATATTACAATTGTTATTGAGTGATGAGCACGATTATTTAAATCATCATCATCATCGTCAGCCTATCGCAGTCCACTGCTGGACATAGGCCTCTCCAATTGTACGCCCTTTAGTTCGAACCATGGTTTCTCGCATCCAGCTTATATATTTATATAAATAAATAAATCAATATTTTGCACTAAGCAGAGCTTGTACTATGAAAGCCAGAATGACTGATAGAATACTTATATACTTTTTTTGTAAATACATTACCAAGTCAAACCCAAACTCCGAAACATATATTTGTAGATCATACAAACATTTAGTCCGGGCATTGAATCCAAGACCTAAGTATACACTCCCTCTGTGCCCCCATAGCAGTCAATTAGTGTGTTAGTTATTTAGTTTTATTTAGTGTATTAGTGCTATTTATCTATAGTAAGTTTATAATTAGTCTGGTTATCATAGTACTACTCGTGCGCGATAACTTGAGACCCGCGTGGAATTCGTCACCCCTCCCCTCATACCCGCGCACCTACCCTATGACGCCCGCAGTGTGACACTCTAGTTTAAGACCAGTCAGGGAAGAATTAAAAAAGTATTTCATATTTCATTTGACTGCATAGATGACTGTTTAAGCGTTCACCTCACCGTACTGCGCGAAGTGTTACCAGTTCAAACCACACAAGCGTAAACACTTTGTGTGATTCACAAATTGTTGTTCTGAACCTGTGCGTTCTCTGTGTCCGTTTTATGTATATTTGTAAAGTCCCCCACAACACAGGAATCTTTCTAGAGGGAGAGTTGAGAGAGTCTAGAAAAATGTTGCTGTTTGAAATGTATATCTTTAGACATTAGTACTAGTTTGAATTTACGCGTTGACTATATTGCACAGTGAAACCAACATCAAATTCGATTTTAATTTCACAGCTATGTAGCCTACATGCTATTGTTGATAACATCGTCACGTGAGCGAAGCGAAATGACACAGAATCAGAGAGATGAAAGTCATTGTCACACTAGTCAATTCGAGTAATAGTATAGCTGATCTACATTCTTATGTCTGAGTCTCAAGTTCTAAGTTTTCTAAGTTCTAAGTATTTTTCTGTCTGTCTATTTAATTGTCCATTGATAGTACTGTATTACCATGACACTATTAATACCATTTGCGTCATAATGACTTAAAATTGTGGATATATGGTAATCGGCGCGAGAACTTCTATTGTGCGATTCATGTTCATTAGTGGTGTTGTGTAATACGTACTTTGTAGTTCAGTGTATTTTCGGTAGATGGCGGTGTCATATATTTTTGTTGCCGCTGTATGTGGAAGTTGCCACAAAGTCAATAAACAATCTAGGAGCATACTCATGTCCAGACGAACTTTGTTTATCACGCACAAATATCTCAATACGCCGCCATAGTGTGGATTATGTGTATTCACAATGAGGATTATAATCAATACTGCTCATGCCTTGCTTCACGCAGAGTCACTTTGGCAGGCCCATGTATAAGATGCAATAAGCAAATTCATAGAATCACTGAGGGATTCAATTTTTAATCGGTTTAAAATTTTCAAATGAGTTGTGATTATAAAGTAAATTAACAATATGTTATACGTACGTAAATTCTATATGGATTTGGAGTGCAGAAAAAAGTATTACCTATGTTCGAATTTCGACCACTGGGTGACCACTAGTTAATGTAAGTATAAACAAGTCATAAAAAAAAACTTAAATGCCTTGTAATTAAAGACATGGCACTTTCCCAACAAAACATTTCATAAACTTAAGCGGAAGGCGGTACTAAAATGCTCTATATTATTGTAAGTAAAGCGACCCTTGGCGCCACTTTACCACGAAATTCTACACCGCTGAATTCAAAAGCTTAAGCTAAAGGGGCTATGGGTCAGGATTTAATCTTCTTTGTTAATAACACTTGAGAAACACTAACCTTTCGATGTTGCTTAAATGTAAGGTATTTGTAAAATGGAGATCAGCGAACAGTGCTTCAAGGCAGGAATGCGAACTTTGGCATTAAGTGTCTTCAACGCTAAGCTTAGGAAGCATACAATATCTAAGGAAACATTGTATACTTTTGTTTAGATTTTAAACTCTGCAATAATATGCATGTATTTAGTAGGATTGTTAGTTACCGTGTCTTTGGTTTATAGATTAACAAAATTCAAAAAACAACGTAGTTTTTGCGATCGACTGAAACAGAAATTAATTTAAATTATCTTTTCAAGACACTCATCAATAGAATGTAACTGTTACATATACCAAACTATTTAGTCGATTATTTTCAACTTTTCAATACCCACTTCATTAATATATTAAATACTACATAAAACGACTACACTTAAATCTGTTTAGTGATTCACAAGCTAAAGTCAAAATTACAGAAATATAAATACTTACTATCACTCCGTTTTATATATATATATATAGACTTAAGCCGCTTTGGTGGGGAACATAGATTTTTACTAAGTAGTTAAACCTTTTTAAATTCCTAAAAGCGTTAAGATACCTTAAGCCGGGTTAAACGCACCGTACCGACATAAAACCTTATCACACAATATCCGTCACAAGTATGTTTTAAGTTAAACACGTTCTATATAAAGGCCCTAGTTTATAATGTAAACAGGCTTATGTTATAGGTGTTCGGCACACAGGGACTCTCAGGGTAACTGTACTTTCAAGATAAACATGTAAGCCTCTAAACTGCAGGTGTGGCGTAATGTGCCCGCAGCCTGTACCATCTATCGACCGGTCACCTAAGTGCACTTGCACTGAAATCTAACAATTCAATGTGCTCGTGAACATTAATGTTCCAATAGCAATAAAATACTGTCTTAACAGATGTAAGATATAGGATTTAGAAGACAGAAGGAAAATAATTATTAAAGATATTTTCCACTATATAATTGTTGCAAAATGAATATCCAAAAAGGATTTCTTTATAAATTATCATCTGGAACTGAAAGACCTAACAATCTGTAACGAAGTAAACTTCACTCTTATACTGTTACTTTTTTTTGTGTGTGAATTTCCTATAAAATAATAAAGAGAACGTAGTCTACGTTCAACAGCGGACTATGAAAGGCTAGACTATAAATTATATATGTCTACTGTGAAGTTAATAATTAACATCTTTAACAACATTTTAAACTGAAAATGCCAGCACATACCACTCAGTTTGCAGACAAGTCTTTTACTGTGCAAGCGGTAAGGCTTTGGAACAACTTGCCAGATAATATCCGACGAGCAAAAACCTTGGATATGTTCAAAAAGCTAGTGAAGGATTACTATTTATCATTGTGAATAATTTTTGAATAAATTTCATGTTTTATGTATATTGGTCCGTATGTGTATGCATACTCTGTGTGTATGTATTTGTGTGGGTATAAGTATGTTTGTGTAATGGGAATAGTAAAAAAAAACAAAAAAAAAAACATTTTAACAAACAAAACATTTTTATATGGATCGCTACTATTTCTTTTTGTTTTTTTGTATATTTTATGTGTTCCTTGTATGTAACTTACCCTAAATTTCAAAATTTTGAAACACTCTTATCCGTGTTATGGTTGTCTGGAAGAAATCGCCGAGAGCGATAAGACCGCCATTTGTTACACATACTTTGTGACTGTTCCTATTGTACCGTTTCTTACTATGTGTATACAATAAAGACAAATAATAATAATCTCCAAGAAGTTTTTCTTTTATATGTTAGCGGCCAAAATGACTGCCCTGCCTGATGGAAAGCATGAACAGAATCCAGAAGTGGTGATCACCATCTACAATGAAGCATAGTGACCCACACTATGACTGCCTGTGTGCTGAAAGAAGTTAGAAGTTGTTTGAATGGGTTGTAAGTTTCAATCATAAAGAGCCTTTAATTTACAGATACAAACTCGTCTTATACACTCGTTAACCATAATACAGGTTATTACTGAAGTAACGATAACATACATTAGTCCTATCCGAACGTTATGTTTATCACTGTCTTCACTAACTAAATGCATTTAAAGAGATGATATCGAATTTCATTCTGAGAAAACTAATTTAAACTTGATGTAAAAGCAGGAAATTATTTTCTACTAGGTTTTCTAGGTTTCCTTTAATTTATATCCTACTAATATTATAAACGCGAAAGTTTGTAAGTATGGATGTTTGTTACTCTTCTACGTAAACTCAACGGATTTGAATGAAACTTTACAGTAATATAGCTTATACATCAGAATACATAGGCTACTATATGCCGCGATAACCAACATATAAGCGGGCGGAGCCGCAGGCATAAACTAGTTAGGAAATAAATTAACAGTGACTATATCTTGAGCTGGTGACGACATTTTATGTCATACTAACTTTTAAAATTTCGCGTTTCTTGATATCGTAATTATTTTCGCGGGAATTAACGCGATCACTTATTTTAAGGGTGGACAATACAAGCTTTTTTTTTACGTGGTGGAATGCCTTTACGCACTTTGCTCCCCCCCCCCCGCGGGGACAGGGGGTTCACTTTGTGTGGGACTCCTGACTGACTCGCCAGACTACCCACTAAACCACCACGGTGTGCCACTCTGCGCCTGAAAACGGGAGAGATCCGGGAACCGCTTTCTTACGCCATCCGGACCATTGACAATACAGGCTGAGTCAACCTGTGACCACGGTCAGTGCATCCTGGTCGAAGCGTCAGGCAAATCAGAGGTATGTAATAATTTTAAATAAGTGAACGTGTTGATTCCCGTGAAAATATTTATTTTATGTCATAGTTTTCACTTTATATTGATTCATGTTCATTTACATATGCCCTGTTACATATCTGGTAAAAAATGTTAAAGGCCTCTTTAAGCCGAATAGTTCGCTTTGGTTTAAAAAACATTTTTAGAACTAGATGCTAACGGTAAAACGTCTGTGAGAAAAATGCGAAGTGCTAAACATTATAAAAACGAAACAGCGAGCCTTGCAGTTATGATCTGATTTCAATACTCATAAATCTTATAAATTAATTAAAATAATATGTATTTTTTTGTATCTTATGCGCTGCCTTATCTTACTAATTTTATAAACGCGAAAGTTTGGTTTGTTGAAAGATGGATGTTTGTTACTCTTTCATGTAAAAATTACTGAATTTTAATTAAACTTTACAATAATATAGTTTATACATCAGAATAGGTTACAATTTATAAAGATAAAATTCACACAATATCTTTGCACCGCAGCAGCAAGCCTTACATATTTTAAACGTCATCTTGGACTCGTTGTAGATATTTGAAGGTTTTGTAAAGACGGCTATTACATTCCAATAATCCTTTCACGCTTCGCAATAATCTGTTCAATGTGTATAGGTTAAATGTCGAAGAACAGAATATTGTATTCTGTATGGCATTGCTTTTAGCATTGCCATACAGAATACAATATCAAACATCGAACGTTGGTTGTTGAGGTTGACGTATAGGCAAATAAAATCAATTTAAAAACTTATCAAAAGCTTTACGATCGGAAGTTTTTTTTCATAAAATCTGCATTTCAAAATTTTATGCTGCCGTAGCCCGGCGCATGAACTTATTTTGTGCGAATACTACACTGCCGTATGTCATGATCGGTCGTACGCATAATGTGTATACAAGGACTTTGTTTAAGTTCAATACTATGTAGGTAAATATTTGATGAAACGTTAAAAAAAATAGCGTATTATAGCTATTGTGATTTGTAGACATTCTTAAAACACTTTTTATCATGTGTAATATACGGAAAAAACTCTAATTGGTAGTCGGGACTTTGAAACTTTAAAATAAAACAACAAAACTGGAAAAGGAAGAATTTTTTGTTGAACGTTGATCGTTGAGGATGACGGTGTGCGGGCGCTCGCGCCGGGCACTCACCCTGCGGGGTGACGCGGGGAGGGCGAGGGGGGTTGGCACTACAATCCATGCCCTACCTCAGCTGTGAACTACGGAAGTACCTACTATGCCTCTCTTTGATAACATCCTAAATCTAGATCGTTCAAAGCGACTTAAAAGTAATGAACAAAGAGTTTATTGCATACTATTTGCCCTTTGCGTTTCTACGATAAATTGTTTTACACAATTCTTTATTATTGTTTACCCAATTTTACAGCGGGACAGGTTTGTTTTTTAGATTTGTACCCGACTGCAAAAAATGAGGGTTATGGTTTTCGAGAGCATATATGTATGTATATTTCTTTGGCACGCCCTAGAGCCTAAACGGCTGACGGTGAGTGGTGGTGGTTTTTTAAGTAATGGGTTAATCGTCAAGAAATTAATCTTATCGCTGAGGTTGAGTGGAGATTATACAATTGCATGTGTGCCTGCTACTGTCAGTTCTTACAGTATCATAGGCTCACATTGATTTGATATTTTAGATTATTGCGTTAGCTTAAGTACTATATACGTCTGTATGAACTATTGGTCAGATTTCTAGTGAGTCATAATGTCGCTTACGGGACTTTTGTTTTGCAATTATGTATTGGTATCAAATCGTCAACTTGGAAAAATACTTGAATTCAATTTTGGTTACTAGGTATTGTATAAATAAATTTTTTGTTGTATTTATGACGTAGATACCAATATTTTCATATTAGTTTGATTAATACCAATACTAACTGATACCCGCTGCGCCCACGTGTATAACGGTTATCGCTAAAGAGTAGCCTTTAATCTTCTACAAGAATCATAGTATCTTCATGCCAAATTTTATTAAAATTGAAATGGTGGTTTAGCCGTGAAAGCGTAACAGACGTTACTTTCAAATTTATAATATTAATAGTATGAATTACTTTCTAAAGAATAAAAGATTTTCAGGTAATAATAATAAGTACTACAAAAACAAAACTCATGGCGTTGAACAGTTTGCCACCATCGTCATTCAAATCTCCACGACAAACAAAGGTCTGAAGGCAAAAAATCTTGCGAAAGGTCTTCAACTACCTGCTTCACAGTAGAATTTGCCAAAAAAATCCCACTTGATTGAATAGTGCGCTAAAACAGGTTTCTTAATTGTTTTATAATAGAAGTGAATCACAAATTGTTTAGATGCACTTGACCGGACGCAATAAACTTCAGTTGGTGCAGGTAGATATGAAAACTAAAAAACTTGTTCGACTACAAAGATTTATTGGTGATGTTAAATACCTAGTATTCGTATGCTGTGAACTCATCTGTGCAGTCACATATTTTATTATTTATAACGGTGTAAATGAGTATATTTGTCTCAAGCTTGTACAGAATGTTGATTTTTTGATGCTGCGCTCATTTCATTAAACTTTTTTGGGATGTTTATCAGCCACAAATAGGTTATTCAAACATATTGCTGACAATTAGTAAACACTTACGTTAATATAGACACATTGAGGTGAATGTTTACTTTTAGTATGTATTTGGAGTGCGTCATGCCGCGTGTTGTAAAATTTAATAGATTCGTTCTTCTAAAAGCTATAATTACAAAACCAAACGTAAACTCCACCTGTTGACATGACACCTGGGGCTAGCATACATAGGGGTGCGTGCATCCATTCACTGACAAATGTTTATCTAAACTACAAATATTTAAACCTCGCGTGAGTGATCCTAAGGTGCATTCGAAACGCTCTGAGGAAATTCCTTTACCTTCGATCGAACATAAAAAGTTCAAAATACTTTTTGTTAAGCCTTATAACGTATATACATTCTTACTAACAATAATTATTTATACTAAACTAGTCGTACGGCTGTCTAGTAACTTGTACAGTATCCGGTTTGTCGTACCTTATTCGTTGGCATCAAATAGTCATCTGCCTCGGAGGTTGTATTGCTTCATTTATAGAAATCTTCTTTCAAATATACTTAAAAGTTATTGAAACACAACGGACACTTTTCACAATACACAAAACTTTGAAACTTTTCAATTATCTTAATTTATTTCAATTTTTGTACACATTTATTGTTGGTTTATATACTGTCGTATAAGGTTTATCGAATATTTTATTTACAATTATCACTATTCTTCTTTTGTGTTTCCGCTTTAAAAGTTAATTAAATTACGATTAATGATAATACCGGACTCAGAGAACGCAAGCGGCCGTCAGCCGTCGACTGTTGGAGTAGTAACGTACTAGTCTCGCTTCTGCCTCCGATGTTAAGTGGGAGGAGAAAATCGAAATGGCGCTATAGGCAATTCACAAGCGAGAGTGAGATCACCGCAGACGTCATCACTGGTACATCTATAAAGCAGCTAATGAAAACTGTCCTTTAAACAAATTAAAAAACTTACCTGTTTGAGGGTCTACATTTTAACCGTATAATACTGGTTTTACCTGTGTCCGTTTGCGTGCCGATAAGGTAATTTGAATTCCTTTAGAGTGAAAAAGACATGAGATTTCAACGGAGGCTCTATAGGTGTTCAAAGTTGCTAAGGGTTACAGTTCGGAAAGAAAATGGTAATTTATTATATTTGAATATTGGGTTCGTTAACGGTCACAACGAGGTTCCCAGTAAAACGAGATATCTAAATATCTCCATCTACCATTGATAAACCGGTTTCATGTTATTTACTATCGGTTCATGATTTAACAGAGGAACTAGATGAAAAGAGAATCCCATAACACCGCTAACCATCACCCACACAATACTTTCTAAACTGGTGGTAACCTAAATATTAAGAAATTAACGCTAAACCTATTAATGATAAGTTGACTTTTAAATTAGTACGAGTTATTGATTATGAAAAGTTAAAACAATGACTTATTTGTACTTGCGAAATCGAAACAGCGAGGTACTAAACACAGAAGCGCGGTAACCTACTCAACTATTTAAGTTTCTTACGGATAGACAAAGAAAAGCTGTACTTTTACCAATTAGCTTCGTGGCGCATCAACGGCCTTACAACAGACTTTGCTTTGTTTCCCAAAACAAGTGAAAATCTACTTGATATCGACACACTTTCGTTGCACCTGCGGTGTGTTTCCGTTGTATGGCGTTACTTTAATATTCTCGATCATCATTCTATCGAAGAACTAATTATGAAGAACAATAAAACAATTGTATAAAGCCAAGAGTTAATGGACCGAAAAAAATATTCATGTAAAAAACAGCGACATTTTTGTGAGCCGACATTTTTCTATAGCTTCTAAATTCTTAACTGAATTAGTTTCGGTCGCCGCTTACAACAACTTCGTGTCAAAAGGCCCTCTGCATTGTTTCTATGCATCCTCAAAATTTTTAACCGAGCATGTGCTTTGATGTATTTGACTTTACCTTTATAAAAAAGATGGAAAGATTGTATAAAGATTTATCATATTATTTGGCTGTTTCTAAAACCAACACATAATTAAATCATCATCATCTTGGATCGTTGGATGTTTTTAAGCCGCCCGAAGGCCTCCAACTTAACTTCAAACTGTTATCATATGATAACAACCGGGACCGACTGATTAACGTGACCTCCGAATCACGGAGACGTTCATGGTAACATGCCACCAGCGGTCACCCATCCAGGTACTGACCGCACCGTCGTTGCTTACCCTCGGTGATTGTTTTCAATCACCGAGTGCAACTGAGCTATGATACTTTAATATAAGTTTTCAATAAGAGAAACTAAAAAATATCTAGATGTTAAATAAAAACAGTTGTCAACAAAAACATCATTAGTCATGTTAAATAAAATGTATGAGTAGTTTTGATATTTTTTCTTGCAACCAGGTTGTTCCAAGACAGTGAAATTGTGCCGTTTATAGAAAAAGATTGTAATTGAGAATAGAGAAAGCAAATACTTTCGTATTTCTTTTGGCTCATTTAATGAGACCACCGTCCACCATATAAAATCTGATTACAAGCCCAATTTCAAGAAATGTTTAAATAGCGAAGTCAACTGATTACAACGTTTAAAAGTTTGAATGAAATTGAAAGTATATTAAACACGATTATTCTGGCGCAAGATACTTACTTTGTCTTTGTTTTTTTATTTAAAAATCTATTTCGATTAAACAGTTATTAAGTAAGGTCCACGTTTTAAAAAACACTTCTAATTTCTATGCATCTGCCATGTTTGGTTCTATATCGTCTTAAGTTTTTAATAGAAAAGGCCTACAGCATAAAATTCGCCTTTTAAACGTAGACTTGACGTTGAATTTCTTTGTGAAAACATGGAGATAATTATGTTTGCCCTATTTGAATCAAATGTAAAAATAACGAGTAGCTATCGGGCAGGTAAATTTTGTACGATGAAATTTGCCTTATACTTGTAATGAATAATTTGATTTAGCCTACAAATAAAATTATTAAATAAATAACCAAATTGTGTCATTATCTGCCATCTTTATTAAATTCAGTTTTTTTTAAATAAAACATATAAGTTATATATCCATATTCGTAATCAACGTTAAAAAGTCTTTATTTTGATACCAAACTCGATGTATTTTGAAAATATGTTTTTTTGAGATGGCGCTAAAAATAATTAATTTGACTGCCTCTGTGGCACAGTGGTAGCGAATGCGACTGCTGTGCAAGAGGTCTCCAGTTCGATTCCTGATTCGGACCAAATGTTTGTATGATCTACAAATATTTGTTTCGGAGTTTGGGTGTTTTCTATGTATAATATGTATGTATTTACAAAAAAAAGGATATAAGTATTAATATCAGTTGCCTAGTACCCATAGTACAAGCTCTGCTTAGTTTGGGACTAGATGGCGTTGTGTGCAAAAAAAAAAGAAAGTAAATGTCTGAACTACTTTATTTATTTATTAATTATATTAATATTTTTTTTAATTTCGTTTTTATTTAATTTTGATACACCCCGTGTCACTCACGACTAAGACGTCTCTATTGACATCACTCACGTAAATATATCACAAGCCATTTCGGCTCTAGGGCGTGCCAAAGGAATATACACACATGCACTCGAAAAATATAACGCAGTCGGGTAAAAGCGTTTGGCAATATTTAATGAATTATGATCGAACTTAAACCAAATGAAAAACCTTTCTAAGTATTAAACGAGTTTATAAAAGCACGATATCACCATGTGACCTGCATGATATATGAACATATAGGTAAATGTTCAATGGAAGTCGTACTGACAACTGGCCTCTTTAGACGTTGAATAGTAATGACCCTACTTGGATGTTTCAAGGTACACCTCATGCCAACATATCGATAGGTGCTTTAAACCGACTTTTAGTAGGTTACCACGTGCAGCGAGATTCGTCATTGATGCGTCCAAGCTTAATATTGATGACTGCACATAATACATCGCGTGTCTCGTATTCTTCTTTGTCCGAGAGAACGTGTTTTGATAAAATATGGGTGCCTATCGTTATGTGTTTCGAGTTGACATTCTGTAAACTATGTTTTCGGCGTGACCTGTTAAAACCCGATTAGTGTACTTAGGTAGGTACGTAACGCTACACCGATCATGTTAGTATTAGAGTCTTTGCCCGAGGACTGCTGTATAGTCTCCCTTGCAGTATCAAGGCCAAAAAGCTACATCCATGAATGGAATATCCCATTCGTAGTAGACAATTTTTTTATATTCGTAATAATAATTCTTGATCGTACATATTTACGACAACATCATATTTAGATGAATATATTCTTAATTAAATTCAGCAGATCTCGCGCATAAATGTATTTTGCAGACAAACTCAATCTACGAATCCAACCTTAAAGGATAGCATATACACAAGATGGAAATTCAAATTGAATACGAAATATCAATTTCACGTAACTCAATTTTAGTACATAAACATATTTGCTTGCAAACGCGGCGAGCAATGTGGCGAGACCGAATTGATGTGAAACCAAAATTTACTTTCCTTTAGATCTAAGATTAGATTAACGACATAGATTGCTACAACTAGAAGTTATTAAAAGAAACGCCATGAACACAGTGAACTGTTTCGCACAATTAACGTTGGAAATAGACGAAACAGGATAAATAAGTTGCCAGCAAAATACACGAATGTATATTCATTAAGCCATGGCTTTATGTTGAACAGGCGTGACTACCCACAATCTCCTGATATGGGAAATTTCAGTAACTATTTAAATATTATTCTTCTTTACATGAAATAAAGTAATTATAATTATGGAACCATAATTTGTCATTTATATGTCCTTTACCAATTTATATATGAAATTGTCGCAATGTGTAGCATTGCAAAGATTTTGGCTTTTATTTTAAGTGGTGTTAACGTGTTTGAGGGCAAATAGACTTGCGACTATATTAGTAGACGTGGCAAAGGTACAAAGTAAAGAACGTAAAGAAAACTTAGAGCTTCCTTGAGCTAAATTATGGGACGACGCTGTGTCAGATCGAAACTGGACGGGAATGCAGTATCTCGAAGCTCGGATCATGTACCCGTATGATAATGCACCCCTTAACAAATGAGTCCCGTCTCGTATCCAAAACTAGTCGGTCACCCCTACAGATGAATAAAACCAAATGTGCTCTGCAAAAGTGAATAGAACTTACAAATATCTTAATTGTAATACATTCTAAAATCAACACCAGTTTCGCCTTATAGCATTTTAACCATTGAAAACGCCATAAGACGAAACCGGTCAGGTGAAAATTTAATTAAAATAGTGGAATAAGGATAACTGAGCTTGATTCTAGAATGTATTGCAACAAGTTCCATCAAGTGCCGATAATCGACAGTGTAAATTCTTAATAGTAATTTATGTATGAAGACATGAAGCAAAAACTTTGTACCACATTTTACGAAAATTATGCGAATGGTGGAGTATAAAATTTGAAGCAATTTAAGTATACTTACAGGAGATGTGCAGAAAGCTAAAAAAATAAATGAATTTAATAAAAATAAATTAAATTATTATCGAATGTCGACCACTACGTGACCACTAATAAATTTAAAAAGGCAAACGCTGAATCACTTCACAAACATTTACAAAAAAATGAATTTATTTACAAAAGAAATGCCACATTACTCTACAATATACATAAATAAAGATATATATATATATATATAGTAGTTCATAACACTTTTGAACTATATATATATATATGTGGTTCAAAAGTGTTATGAACTATTTTATGTTGCCTATCTGGAAAAGTGTCTCACGACTTTCATTTCAAATAACATACTATAAGGTATCCAAATTATACTTGATCGTTAATTCAAACTTAAAGTATTTCATTCCATACAGTGCCAGTGATTAGACATCATAATCACAATAAACTAAGGATCGTGACATGGGTAATCGGGTAAGCACCGAAAACATAGGAACCAGTATAATTAATCTAATTAGATAGAAACTGGTCCACAGATCACTATTACTTGTTTGAAATAACTAAGATCCCTTATCTTCGCTCCACCCCAATATTAAAATACTTTCAAATAATAAGAGCATCAAAATCAATTTGGCCAGATTTTCATGCAGACTTTTACCATAGGACAGACACATTTCGGCAGGAATGGGACGGCTCGACAAAAAAAAATTCTTGTTTACCTAAAAAGTGCTGAACGCGCACAAAGAAGTTTTCACTTCATTAAGAATAAATTCCTGAAAAAATATAGAACAGCTTGCTTTTGTAACCGTCTTCATCGTAAAGACGATGAATACTTCAACCCCCAAAATTCTTTTCTCAGTGTTAAACTCTGGTCATCTTTTAAACATCACCAATCCTAAGGGATAATCTTGAGAACTCGTAACCAAGTCCTAGGATATTCATACTTATTTCATAATTGTTACTAACATATTTGCTCCTTCTTTTTAACGAGAACTTTGTCCACACACTGTGTCCTTTATTAACGTGTCTAGTCTAGAATCCCCTACATCTCTTTACTGTTTTTTTTGTAGATATTTATAGCAGTTTCTTCCAAGTTTTGTTAAAGTTTGAGTTAGTAAGGAAGTTACAACATTTTCAGATCAATCTCCAATTAACCTTAATTAAATATAAGAGAATCTCAAAATTTAAATGTTTGAATAACTTACTAGTTACATGCTAATACTTTTATTTTTATAACATTTCAGAATCATTTATTTGTTGGTCAATTATAAATTCATCTTAAATTGTTTTACTTTACTATCACTACTGAAAATGAATCTTAAAAGTACGAACATTCTATAATAGATATAAAATAACAAAGGTATATTATTTGATTGCACAGTATATTACATTAACAGATTTACACAAACAATATAATTACCATAACGTTTAACGTAGTGTAATGCATCAGGAATAGTTGCGAAAAGTATACACAAATACATAAACAAACTCAACGTAAACATTAATATACACATAATACAAAAGCAAGCAGCCAAACACACATCAATTATAATCAGCAAAGTTTTAGGGGAAACTGTTTTCATTACTGCTACAGGAACCGAATCTCTTCTTCGCTGAAGGTTTCGAGGCGAGAGTTCGGTATCAAACCGAGTAAAAAACTCGAGCTGAAAATCTGTTACCATAATGCCCTATGTATATAAATACAGCTTGCCGATACCCATGTGTAAATTTTCCTTTGGCCACGAAGCCTTAGTCTCGCGTTCCCCTCATGAATTATATCTACAAAACTACCCATTTCCAGCTGAAATCGCAAGGATTGAGACAATTCGAGTAACAAATGTATATTTAAGTGCATAAACCATGTGCCATTGTTTATACAGTTTCCCCTACTGACGTTCACTCAACCAGACGGTCCCCGTAGAAAACGTATCAATAGATCTACACACAGTCTATGTAATCTCCCGTCCTCTAACAATACGTCTAGACTTTCCATTACCCGTTTGTAGAAAGCATAAGCTAAAGTTAGACATAGCTGTACCATGGAAACAAAATAGCGAACTCGCAGAAGGGAAGTGTTGAAATATTTCATGTTTTATTTTAGGCACACCTCCGAAATAGAACTGTGCTTTATTGTATGTACCTATCCTAAAATACTTAACTGAATTAAGAATAATCCAGTACGTTAGATGAATACAAGTAATAACACAATACGATAATGTACATTACCGGTTTAATTTTCTTGTAATTTATATAAAATAGTTATGTTTAATGTTTTGTTGATTGTCATTAAAAAAAACAATACTTAGTTTTGTCGTTGAAAGTTTCATGACATGAAGTTTTCACGTAAAAACTTAAAAACATTAAACACACGTTTCTTTATAAATGCGTTGTTTAATTACTAAATCAATTTCTTCTATATTATTTTGAAAATAAATAAATAATAATAATAAATAAATATTTCGGACATCTAACACACAACGCCATCTAGTCCCAAACTAAGCAGAGCTTGTATTATGGGTACTGGACAACTGATATGAATAAATAAATACTTTTTTTGTAAATACATACCTATTATACATAGAAAACATCCAAACTCCGAAAAAAAATAGTTGATTTGAATATTTGATCATACAAACATTTGGTCCGACCCAGGATTCGAACCCGAGACCTAATGCAGCAGTCTAATAATATAATAAAATGACTCTGTTAGCCTATAGATAATAATGTTACAAACAAAACCAAAAAAAAACCTTTTTTTTGTAGTACAAGCGTCTGTCAATCTGTCTCCGTGTGCATTGTGTGGTTTACATTGTCAGAGAGCGGAAAAGGCTGCCATGTCAGTATTGCATGCCTGGAACGACAGGCAACTCTAGTCGGCTGAAGTGCAAACCCCAGTTATATACCGTACAGGCGATTAGACAGCTGTCACAGCGTACAAGCTGCTAGCTAGGATAGATTTACAGTATAAGTTTCAATTTGCAGCAAGAAAACCACTAGACTCAATGAACATGTTGATTAATTTAAGGGAGATTTTGTTGCTTAAATGGAAAGCTAGTAATATTTTATGAGGATGGCACGACACTGTGACTGGTCATTATTAACGTAGCCTTGTCCGGAGAGTTTCCGGAGACTGCGATCGATATTTACGTCTGAGTTTTCAAGCTGAAAAGCTTTATCGACGTTTTATAACAATTATTATTTACGAACGCCAAATAAGCAAGTTTGTAGGAATACATTTTTCATATCTCTTATAAATATACATACCTATGTTAATTGTTTTTATTCTGACCAAAATCAAAATTAAACTTTATTTTTTTACAATAATTTATAAAACTAAGCACTTATAGAAATCCTAAGTAGCTTAGTGAGAATTCTCAGCCTGATTTTAACTATTATTATTTTATTTTAACTATCTTTATAAATAAAAACTAATCACTGAACTGTATGTATGCGCTTAGCTTCCGATCGTCTGCACCAAATTGGATAATTCTTTTTTTCGTGTTTGTAACTGTCAGGACAAGGTATGTACAGAATAAAATAAGAAAGAAACCGGGAAGATTATATTTCCTTAGTCCGCGACTGTACACTATCCATGGAAACCTGAGGCGTACATAAATACCAAACAAGTTTTTCTCAAACTTAATTTTTACTATATTATATTACATTATATTTTGGTACATTCATAATTCAATTTCAATGGTACTTTCTTTCATAAATAAGAGTTAAGTTAAATGTTTACTTATAGGGCTTAACTATATCAACATTGCGTAACTCCTGGGGTATAAGTTGAAAAATTAATTACTTTTCCATTTCTATAATCTCATTAGAGCTGGTCTGCGATAGAATATATTTATCGTAAACTCGAGGTTTTTAGTGACATCGTTTCAATGTCTTAAACCCATATAAATGCATTGGCAAGTATAAAACAACCCTGTTTCTCTTTAATTTCTATTAATATGAGCAAATGATTCCGGTACGCTATAAACCTACACATATGTTGTTGCATATAACTGTTACTGTGGTCTGACCAACATGGATATAGTAAATTTTGACGCAGCCTAGATAAATTTGGTGACTATTTCAGTTTGTGTATGCTTCCCATACGTTGGAGTTAGAGATGTTCGAGGTGAGTACTAATTAGATTAAATTTTCCTCAATAATATACAGTTATGCAGTTTTAGAATTTTAAGGAGGGCTTAAGTAGAACTTCGTGAAGTGATACCACGGCCAAACAGAAAATCAGTGTGAGACAGCGCTTACGCTGTGTTCCACCGAGTGAGTGAGGATATATTTTACTATCAAATAACTTTTGTTATTCATTTACATCAAAACAATCTAACAGATCTGGACGCAATCTGGCATTGATCTAGAATCCTGGAAACGCATTTCATCCCAAAAAAAAGAATAATATCAATACTTTCGCGAGAAAAACTGTCAGAAGCTAGTTCTGTTATAAAAACTTTTTATGGTTTTAGACTTACCATTCCCAAAGATGCACAAGACAGTCGAACATCACGCAACCATGTTCCGTGCTCATACACGACGCCGCTGGAGCTGCAGTCGCCATCTTGGATCTCCACGAACCTTCTATCTTCTCATTTGATATAATTTCACTTGCATTCAAACGTGTCCATTCTGGACTAACAGAATCTGACAGTGCCACGGCGCCTAACAATTTTTTGGAGGTACTCTCTGAAAAGAGAAAAGTGTCAATTAGATTGATCAGGTCGTGATCGTTGTGTTGGAATGAGATGAAAGTGAAATTATACGTGTCAGTGTTCATTGTCAGGGTAAATAGAAGTCATAAAACCAACTTTTTATACTGTTCAGAAAATTCCAAGCAGCAAGATCACAAATTATAAGTACTTGACACAATTACGCGTTGATTTTAAATTGTTCAAAATTATTAAATAATAAAATACCGTGTAATAATCTTAATGGTGTAATTATCAATTTATTGTATTATATAGTAACTATTTTAGCGATTCAAATGATTGAAAATATTTTATGGACTTTGTTATTTTATTTATTGGCTTCTTAACGCAGACTATACGAGTATGTTCGTAAGACACCGTGCTTTTGTTCTTTATCAGACGCAGCAGACGTATTGCCTGATGGTAAGCGATTACCGCCAGCCATGGACACCCGCAACACCAGGCATCACAAGTGCGTTGCCGGCCTTTTAAGAAGGAGTACGCCAGAGGCGACAGTTCATTCCACAGATAATGCGGGTTTCCTGGTTTCTACTTAGAAACTCTCAAAAATTGCTAACATACGATATCTATCATTGAGTAGATGAGGGTACACAAGACAATAGTTGCCCTAAAATAATACTTATTTATGCAATAATTATTCTGTGTAAAATAGTTATATCCAGAAATAAATTTTACATCCATATACGTAGTGTATTCTTTATTACAGTAAATGTTTTATATTAAAAAAAATATTAATAGTTCTTATTTATGTGAACCTTAAAACTTAACTTAATTTGATGTATTTAAAGCAACCGATAAAATGTAATCATTAAATATCTATCTCAAGTCTGAAAAGTTAATGAAAATTAAGACTTCATAAGATTAAATTGATTGACCCTGGATAAGCCCTACAATTTTGTAAAAGAAACATGGCGAAGCCCGATCTACTGTTATCTTTAAATCTGTCAGAATTCCAGAGAGCTGTGCAATCACTTTGATGACAGCAAAATCTCTTCTTTTGATGATATAGCAATCAGCCGGATCAGCTATTTCTTCCAATGTCAAGTATTTCAAGTCTTCAATTCTAAGTCTTCGAGTCTTCAAGTCTTCGTCGTGATGGAATTAATGATAAAAAAATATAAAAAACGTGGATGACATGAAATGGGAACCGTCTTTCGCAAAAACAAAAAAACGATCTCCCGCAAAATCTCATAAAGCGACGTTGGCGGTAACAGAAAAGTTCATTCTAAATATAAAAAAATAATACTTACTTTAAGTAAATGTTTATTAATGAGTTTTTTCAAAAAAGCATTTATTTTTATTTTATTTTATTTATTTTAAAACTTCATGCACACATGTACAACGGCGGGCTTAATGCCCAAGGCCAACCTTTGGATGGTATAGAAATTTTGTGGGGTAGATGCATTGTGGTGGGAAATTTTTTTTATTTATTGTGGTTTAGTATCAGCTCTAAATATTAAAGATTGGATTTGTATACGGAAAGGGAAGAGTTGATATTTCTATGCATATGAAAAGTTAATTTATTTGTAACGTGCGTAGATAATTAGAGATAGAATACCTAATACCAGAGTGGAATTAAGGTGAAATCGTTTTACACAGTACATCCTAATAAATACTAATAATAATACTGAAATCGTTTTACACAGTACATCCTAATAAATACTAAAAATAATAGTACTATAAATGTGAATATAAGTTTGTTACGCTTCCACACGAAAACTACTGAACCGATCGTCATGAAACTTTGTACACATCCTTGTAGGTATTAGAAGTAACACAGGAAACTTTTTATTAAATGCGTGTGATACCGCGGGCGAAAGCTAGTCTAATATATAAAATTCACGTATTCACGGTGTTTATTACCAAACTCCTCCGAAACGGTTGGACCAATTTTTACGAATTTTTTTGTGCAATCAGGCAGGTGTGAGAATCGGCCAAAATCAATTTCTCGTTCTTCTAAATGATAAGGGTTAAAACCAACCCAACCCTAAAATTCTTTTTCTCAATTTTTTCAATCAAATTCACTGTATGAACAGGAATGTATGTATCCAATACCAAAGCGTGAAATCATCTATGAGGGCTACAAAAGTGCACAATCAACTGGCACCTAATTAAGGAAATACATGCATTCTTCAGTAATCTTCGTAGACATTAGAAGCTAAATCGCATTTGACACGAAATGAGACAGCGATATGATTAGTATTATGATACCATAAATATAATGATTTCGTTATACCAGGTTTAAATATTGCTAAAAATCTTGCAATTTAAAGCTTGTATAGAGAATATTTAATTTGTAAAAGTATGTCTCTCCACATACTTTTACAAATTAAATATATTCTTAACCACGCATCGACATAGAATCTCAAACACATGGATATATATAAACATATATGATGCACGGCTGGCCTAGTGGTTTAAGTGATCGCCACACCGCTTCCTACTGCGCCAAGTGTTGTGGGTTCAAATCCTACGTGGGACAACACTTTGTGTGATCCATAAATTGTTGTTCTAAGTCTGGGTGTACTTTGTGTCCATTTCATGTACGTTTTTAAAGTCCCCCTTGACACAGGATGTATATTCCTAATACGGGAGTTGTATTTTAAAAACAAAACAATATATACGTGTTCTACTGCAGATAACTCTCTGAAACTTTATCAGGAACTGAAACTAGTCCCCAATGTTCAGTGGATTATTACGATGCAACCGCTAACATCGACGATTTCATAGATTAACACTGTAAGCCGACCGCGACAATTTTCTGTCATAACTTCAATATCAACTAGTGCATTACAACCCGTTTAAGCCAACCCGTTGACTAGAGTTTTATCTGTCTGTTCTAGAACTGACTTCAATAAAATTCAGAGCCATATAAAATCTATAAGTGTTCGAAGTTGCGTACAATACTAGTCAATGAGCCTTCAGGTTAAAAAAATGTCACAAAAGAAATATATAAATATTTCGGACATCTTACACAACGCCATCTAGCCCCAAGCTAAACAGAGCTTATGATATGGGTAGTAGATAAATGATGTAATTACATACATACTTTTTCGTAAATACATATTATACATAGAAAATACCCAATCTCCGAAACAAATATTTGCAGATCGCACAAACATTTGGTCCAACCCGGGAATCGAACCCGATACCTCAAGCACAGCTGTAGTATACGCTTCCTCTGCGCCACCTATTTAGTAAAATAATATCAGATTATTTTTAGCTCACACTAACAAATGATGGAATTTATATATATACTTAACTAACCGTTAATTTTAAACATAGTTTCTCTGCCATCATCATCATCAGCCTATCCCAGTCCACTGCTGGACATAGGCCTCTCCAATTTCTTTCTTTTAATTATGGTTTCTCTGTCATTTACTTTTAATTATGGTTATGTAAACTACGATTTTTTTTTATTTAAAATACAACTCTCCCTTGTGACGTGATGTTGCTGTACATAAACAAAAATAATTTCCAAATGTTAGTCTAATATCCAACAAATTATTGTCTAAGCTATCTAATATATGTTACTTTCGATTCTCGAATCAACAGCAAATACCAGCTTGAAGAAAGGGAATAACTTCAACTCACTTCGTAGTTAGAGAAAGCTTTAAGAGATATTTAATTTACTAGTAGAATCTTGGTATGAGCAACGTGATTAATTATTAAGACTTTCTATTATTAAGGTACAACAGTTACTACTTCGTGTCTAAACCTCACTAATTAAATCACTTGATTCTACTCCTCTTGTAATTATATACCCATTGATGTGATGTTAAATAAAACCAAGGCTTGTTATACAACAATAATTGATACACACAACTTTGCCTGCGTCGTTTTTCAATCATGCTTTGCTCCTATTAAACTTAAAAACATCCAACGGCAAGATTTACGTAGCCACAACGTATTCTTGCCAGTCCCCAACCCGCACTTGGCCAGCGTGGGGATGTATGGCCTTAACCCTCTCCTGAGAGGAGACTCGAGCCTAGCAGTGGGACATTATGGGTTGTTGATTGACTGATTGCTCCTATTGCTCTAAGCATGATGTTGATTATCCTATTTTAGGCATGCCAGAAGAGCACATATTTTGTACGAAAATTATGCCAACAGAGGATTATAAAATGTGATACAATTAAAACTTATATAGAAAAGGAATACAGAAAGAACAATAACAAAATAAAAAATGATAAATAAATTTTTCGGACATCTAAACACATACCGCCATCTAGTCCCAAACTAAGCAGAGCTTGTATTATCGGTACTAGACAACTGATAGAAATACATATATATATACTTTTTTTTTNGCGATTACCGCCAGCCATGGACACCCGCAACACCAGGCATCACAAGTGCGTTGCCGGCCTTTTAAGAAGGAGTACGCTCTTTTTTTGAAGGTCTATTGGTCCGGGAATACCAGAGGCGACAGTTCATTCCACAGATAATGCGGGTTTCCTGGTTTCTACTTAGAAACTCTCAAAAATTGCTAACATACGATATTTATCATTGAGTAGATGAGGGTACACAAGACAATAGTTGCCCTAAAATAATACTTATTTATGCAATAATTATTCTGTGTAAAATAGTTATATCCAGAAATAAATTTTACATCCATATACGTAGTGTATTCTTTTTTACAGTAAGTATTTTAGGGTAACAAAAAATAATTGATAGTTCTTATTCGTGTCAATCTTTAAGCTTAATTTGATGTATTTAAAGCAACCGATAAAATGTAATCATTAAATATCTATCTCAAGTCTGAAAAGCTTAATGAAAATTAAGACTTCATAAGATGAAATTAATTGACCCTGGATAAGCCCTACAATTTTGTAAAAGAAACATGGCGAAGCTCGATCTACTGTTATCTTTAAATCTGTCAGAATTCCAGAGAGCTGTGCAATCACTTTGATGACCGCAAAATCTCTTCTTTTGATGATATGGCAATCAGCCGGATCAGCTATTTCTGCCAATGTCAAGTATTTCAAGTCTTCAATTCTAAGTCTTCGAGTCTTCAAGTCTTCGTCGTGATGGAATTAATGATAAAAAAATATAAAAAACGTGGATGTCATGAAATGGGGACCGTCTTTCGCAAAAACAAAAAACGATCTCCCGCAAAATCTCATATAGCGGCGTTGGCGGTGACAGAAAAGTTCATTCTAAATATAAAAAAATAATACTTACTTTAGGTAAATATTTATTAAGGAGTTATTAACCCGGGCAAAAAAAGCGTTTAGTATCAGCTCTAAATATTAAAGATTGGATTTGTATACAGAGAAGGAAGAGTTGATATTTGTACACATATGAAAAGTAAATTTATTTGTAACGTGCGTAGATAATTAGAGATAGAATACCTAGTACCAGAGTGGAATTAAGGTGAAATCGTTTTACATAGTACATCCTAATAACTATAAATGTGAATATAAGTTTGTTACGCTTCCACACGAAAACTACTGAACCGATCGTCATGAAACTTTGTACACATCCTTGTAGGTATTAGNCTGATTGCTCCTATTGCTCTAAGCATGATGTTGATTATCCTATTTTAGGCATGCCAGAAGAGCACATATTTTGTACGAAAATTATGCCAACAGAGGATTATAAAATGTGATACAATTAAAACTTATATAGAAAAGGAATACAGAAAGAACAATAACAAAATAAAAAATGATAAATAAATTTTTCGGACATCTAAACACATACCGCCATCTAGTCCCAAACTAAGCAGAGCTTGTATTATCGGTACTAGACAACTGATAGAAATACATATATATATACTTTTTTTTTTGTTAATACATCAAATAAATATCTGAAATATGTATACATAGAAAACACCCAAATTCCGAAACAAACATTTGTAGATCAAACAAACATTTGATCCGACCCGGGAATCGAACCCGAGACCTCAAGAACAGCAGTCGCATCCGCTACCGCTGCTCCACTGCGGCAGTCAAAAGCATGAATTATGATCGAATTTTGGCCTCTGGGCAGTCTGGTCTAGTCCGGTATATATCTATAGAGAAAATTTTGAGTAGGTGTTACTTGTAGCCGTCTTTGCATCAATATTTCAAAAGTTAAGATGCGGTTTCACGCTTGTATATTTTTGACCCTAGGATTTATCACGCTGTATTATACGCCAGTTAATAAATATACGTGTGTGATTAAATAGTCTGCATACTTAATTTCATTATCAATGAGTTTAAAAGCATCTTCTTATTCTTGGAGAGAATTGTTATTTTTGAATTCTGATAAGAATTCGAGTTTGAAAAACTATAGGAGATCGTTTTTTGTTTTTGCGAAAGACGGTCCCCATTTCATGTCATCCACATTTTTTAAATTTTTTTTATGATTAATTTCATCACGACGAAGACTTGAAGACTCGAAGACTTATCATTGAAGACTTTAAATACTTGACATTGGCAGAAATAGCTGATACGGCTGGTTGCTATCTTATCAGAAGAAGAAGAAGAAAAACTATATAAAACTTTTGTCAAAATTTTCTTAACCTATATCGTCCAAGCCGTTACTACCTATCTAGTGACACCTCGTACCTCGTTCATTGAAATCGTTTAGTAATTTAGTCGCTAGAATGGAACATACAAACACAATAGTCTAGTACGCATAGTACAAGCTCAGCTTGGTTTGGGTCTGGATGGTGTTGTGTCAGATGTTCAGAGGCTCTGAAGTAGTCGGAAAAAAAACTAAAACAACTGCTATAACAAAGTTGTTGTAGTAAGTAAATTTTAGGGTGAATTATTTGTTTCTTTTATGAAATAGAGGGCAAACAGACCGACGTATCACCTGATGGTAGGCGATTACCGCCGCTCATGGATACCCGTAATACTGTTACAAGTGCATTGCCGGACATTGCGGGTGGGGGGAGGGGTTACGGTTTATGCCTCCGATATCCTCACTCACTCGGTGAAACACAGCGTAAGCGCTGTTTCACACCGATTTTCTGTGAGGTCGTGATATGATTCCGGTTTAGCCAGCCCTTTCAAGGCGAAGCAAGGCTCTCCAACGATAATGTATTGCATCACAACAACATCTTGGCAAAGTTCTCCAGAGAAAACAATTTCACAATGAACGTTTTTATTCTAAATTGAACAGCCACCAATTCCCAAGAGAATTTAAGATTCCAATATATTTTGTAATACAATGTTTTCCACAAAAGATGTCAACGGAGACTTTAACATATGTACCTATAAAGTAACGGTTTTTGGTTAACTTAAATGTTTTTAATAATTAATATATTCACAGTCAATCTCGAGNCAAAAACATGACAATTTCTTTTTTAAATTAAAGTTGGGTACTTTTATTTTATTGAAGTAAGTCCCTTATTGACTCTACAAAACATAGATATGTAAATCCTTAGGCGGAAGAAAACTATGGGGTCAAATATTCTCCGAAAATGAATTTTTCCCCTAGCGAATAAACAAGTATCAATAAAATGCACCCCTATCTTAATAAAAGGGGAAGAAGACCCTTCGTTTCGTAATTTTGGGTAAAGTACGCACAAAATGCATAATATAGCGAAATCTATTGAGTTTGTGTACGATTAATAAATTGTACACGATTCTAAACATTATTACCATCCGAATACTTTACGTAAACTAAGAACTGTATCATAGTTCTCCTACTCTTAGTATACTCATTTTTTCGTCCTAATCAAAGTGTAGCAATCATTTTTGTAAGTGGTCGCCCAAAGGTCGAAAGTTGATCATACTTCATTTTTTATTTTTTAAGCTTCCTGCTCTCCAACATATAAACACTTGCTGTGCCGCACAATTTTCATAAAAAGGGGTTCAAAGTTCTTTTTTCACGTAGTAATATATAGATAATGAACGTGATTCGCTTCTAATTCAGTATTTATTTATATTTGCCTGGATACGTTATTGGTCTCAGTATTATCTAGTAAATAAATAAATAAATAAATATTTTTTTATCATAATTAGGTTCATTGAATTTAATGGAACTTAACCGAAGTAACTGAGTTCAGAACCAGTGTACAAGCTTTGGGTGTAATATAACCTCAAATATTTTAAATATTCTAGGTTATAGAAAATAAGAACAAAGTGGTTATATCATGTCATTCTTTTTTTTCATCTCATATAAATTAATTTGTTATGAGCAAGTTGAATGAGCCAAGCATTGAAGTCTGTACGCGTTTGATAAAAGTGAATTAATTTTTTCCATTGCAATACGGTATATTTAATCAATATTAATTAATTCATAATAGAGTAGTTTTGGCAGGTAAAACATAAAAAAACAGTGCTTTAGATAGCGAAGATATTAACTGAACACCGAAAATATATTCGAATTGAGAATCTTCTCTTTTCTGAAGTCGATTCGAAGCAAAACAAACAATTTGACACAAATACGTATGTGGGTGTCATATTTTGTGTCAAAATTGACATTATCTGACAGGCGGGGCGTGTTCCGTGGCCAGACGTAGTGAAAGTGTCCCTTCAGAACAGTTAGCGGTACTTCACTAAAGTACCTTAACACTGAGAATACCATTCTTCTGGTTTTACAACGAGACGTTAAACCATTGTTTTGTCTGTGAATGTGCCTAATGTTATTTAGGACTACACGGTTGGCCTAGTGGTTTCAGTGGTCGCCACACCGCTTCCTACTGCGCCAAGTGTTGTGGGTTCAAATCCAACACGGGACAACACTTTGTGTGATCTATAAATTGTTGTTCTAAGTCTGGGTGTACTTTGTGTCCGTTTCATGTATGTTTGTAAAGATCCCCGTGACACAGGAATGTATATTCCTTCCTATTGCGGGAGTTGTTGTTTTAATAATAAATAAAATTAGTAAGGCAACTATATAGTGTTTAGTAACATTTTATTTATGTAATTTATTAGTAGTGCAAAATAGTTTTCTTACTTTTCGGGTTGACCTGTGTCTCTACTCTATGAAATATACTCTATATTGCAGTATTTTTTAAAAACAAGTACCTACTTAAGTCATAGCTAAGTTACGTTAAGAAGTGACTATATTGTAAGTTTAGGGCACAATGGGGCTGACATAGTGTTATGTTATACTACAAACTCCTAATTTTAAAAAAATATCTGTCTGTCTCAAATAATCTATCTTATTATTTAGTAAAACGTGAAAAAGCTCTCATAAAATTTTCACTTATATGTTGTTACGCAAGTTATAAGTTAAAGGTCACATATCTTTGCTGGATCTGCATTTAGTTCTGGAACATTGTAGTAGAATTAAAAATAATTTGTTTTATAAAAGACATTCTCGGATTTTCTCTACTATAATCTCAAATCACTCTAATTACTGCTGATAACTGCATTAAAATCCGCTGAGTAGTTTAAAATATGTACTAACAGCGATAGCGACCTCAAACCCTACGCAAGACCCCAGCTAACAATTATAGTACCTGCGTGTTCGTGTAAAAAATAAAAAAAATATATTAAAAGGCAAGGAAACAAAAAAGAGGGATAAAAAATTATTAGCAGCTTTACTTTCAACCCCACATACCTAGTCAAATATTTACTGAAATATGCATAAAATCTAAATAATTAAACTCAGAGCTTTTCTTTCACTCGCACTAATGATAAATCGATTGGAGAATTGAGTGTCGAGGTTGTTTACACTAATATCACTAAAAACCCCAACTGTAAAAACTTATCCACTGGCTATAGCTATGTAAAGTCATATTACAACCACAATAATAGATTTATTTCACAACTTGCCGGCCTACTTCATTGGGCTTTAAATTTAGTGATGTGAATATTTTGCCCAATCAAAATGACATTTGGCCTATGTCACTCCTGAATAGCATCGCTTTGAAAGAATTTTCAGGATCAGATCAGTACTTCCAAAGATTACCCCTACAAACATACAAACAAAACTTTACACTTTTAATATTATACGTATGTTTATATCTTCCACCATAGCACCTAAAATCCCTAATCGATTTTAATGAATGAAGTGTGAATAGCTTTATAATAATGGCTCGAGTGGCAAACTTCTTAAAACTGTTTTCTTGTGAGCTTAAGCAGAAGTTAATAGAACAATATTTCAAAACTAGTTGTTTAAATCATACAATACCAAGGGTTATTGAAATTTCTAATGTTCTGTTCTTAAATGTTATAATGGACACCCTACTCGTACTTTTCTCCCATGAATGTCACTGGCGATGGCGGGCCGCAGCGTTGTTGGTAAACAGCTTTCAAGCAAAGGGCCGATACGACTTTCGAGTATGATACGACCAGTTTTATTTAAATAAAAGAACTGTTAACAAAAGTGAAAGCAAAAGTAAGCAATTAAATCCAAGATAATTGTGATCATTGAAATAAATCAACCCGCTGGGTTATAAATTTCGAAAGAACTTCGATTGTATGTTACCAACACTGACTCTATTGCTATGTGATTTCCTTTTGAAAATACTTTCATTTGCAAAGGAAACTCTAGCATATGAGTTACGTTCCCAAAAACTAATTTAATATCATTAAATCTTACAGAATAATTCAGATCTGTAAATTCATAACAGTAATGTGTTATGAATCCAACACAAATAAATCAGATTACTGAGTCACTAAGATTTAAAACAAGTCAAAGTATAATACATACAAAAGAGGAACTTTACTGACTAAGATACCCAGAGATCAACGCTCAACCTTGTATTTAAGCAGGTTCTTCGTAAGTGAGCACTAAGAAAAAAATTTTGGAAGTGCCATCACTAAGGGGGTAAAATAGGTGATGAAAATATCTACTTCACCGAGGGAGAAGTCGCGGGTAAAAGCTCGTAAATAAATAAAAGCAATTGAAAATAATATTTATGTATACACACAATGGTTTTTCAGACTTCAAAATTAGTGACCTAATTTTTCACAATGGACTATGGGGTCATGCAATATTTATAACGACCTATACCAATGTTTTAATAGTTTCTTTATTTTCTTTTTTTAATGCAAAGTAAATAAATGAGTATTTTATAAAAATAACTCGTGAAGCAGCCCGACTACTTTCTGACCGACAGACTCTCGATCCATTTTTTTCCCATTAGAGACTTTCTGTGTTGATGTCAGTTGCCTTATATATTCTATTATTTAATTTAGATGTATTTAATGTATTCAAAAAAATGCTTAAAGAACATTACCTATCTTCCTAAGTTCTGATTTGCCTAAAATGTTTTTTCTTATTATTATTATTTTTCATTCATTTATATCGAAAGTGTAGATATTGTATATATTTATGTATTTATTTGACTGTATTAATGTGTAACACTAAATCTTTTATTGTTATTATTTATCTTAATTGAATGATTTCCTTTAATTGTTTATTTTTTCACACCAAAATACCCATGAATTCGAATTTCTACAGTCGATTTGTCCATCTAAAGGTTGCCTGGAAGAAATTGCTTTTTAGCGATAAAGCCGCCATTTGTACATGGTCGTTTATATGTTATGCTCCTGAATGTAAACTGTTTTAACTGGTGTACAATAAAGTTTATTCTATTCTATTCAATATATTACAACAAGTTTATACCTACCGCTATGATATGATATGAATCGACTTCTACTGATGATTTCAGTTCTTTACCATTGATTTTTCTCTACAACCAATCGTGCCAATTTAAGATTGACAATTTCCCAAACAGTGATTGCTTATATAAGGAAATTGTAATGAATGGGGTGGGAACAATACTTCTTCAATTTGGTGACTTTACAGGGAGCATTGTTGCTATAATCACGTGCCAATTTTACCTATATGAGTTTATAGATAAATTTACATAAATTAGATCTTCAACTTTAGTATCCGCTGGGCATATGACCTCTTATTGAAGACACTCCCTTCTCTGACTCAGCCAATATTGAATTACTTGATGTTGACATATTGGATGGAGTCCAGTTCTATGGCCGTTTGGAGGCTAAGGCCAAACTGGCCTCGAAGAAGCTGCTTCATACTTTACATGTCAGTTTTATTAAAGTGTGTCACTTATAAATTATATATTTAAAAAATTACTCGAATAATGTATCTCGTAATTAAACATCCCGATTAGCGGCAATTAACTCGCCACCTATTACGTTTAATATGCCTCTACCTACCCCTTCGGGGAAACAGGCGTGATTTTATGTGTATATGTATAGATCTTTATTTTGAGGAATATAAACACTACTAACATTCGTCATTTTAATCCATAAAGTTACATAAGTAAGAAAATTTCAAACCCTTAAAGTTGCCAAATGGCAACGCACCCCTAAGACAGGAGGTGACAGATTTGGCACACGGCTAGACGACTGGGGTGGCTGCGGTGGCATCGTGCCACACACACTCACGGTCAATGACACTCACGATTTCAGAACCCAATTCGAGGGGCCGACCTATTACAATGCTGATTTTTCTTCGTCTTCTTTTAAAGCCACTGCCTCATTTCACAATGTGCCGTAAACGTGATGAACTAATCTATATGTATAGACTTTTACGCATAAAATAACTGTGTTAAAATCTTGGCCTTCTTAATTGGCAGTAATAAGCTTCCCGCCAGTTACATTTAATCTGATAAAAGCTTATGAAGGGTGTCTCGCAAGTCTATCGACAGTTTAAGTGTATACACAGGTATTTACATCCCAGAACACTTGGCATATAGCGCAACATTTCGACGGCCCTTACGAAAGTGTTCTAGGATGTAAATACATATTATTATATATATATATAAATTCACGAAATGAAGATATTTCGCAAGTTTCGATCGACTATTTTTATTGTTATAGGTTTTTTTTCATCCAATATATTTACTAATAATAATACGGTGCCTAAATCATGACCAATTATAATAGCAGGTAACATTTTCATTACTTATTTTTTTTCCTTTAAAGTAGAATTTATTTAAAATACAACAGTCTAACATTAACTGCCCGTCCATCACTTCATCATGTGAAAATTAAGGTTGCCAATTAAGAGGCGTAATTTGTTGAGCACTTCACCAAATAATTCACCTATACGTGTGACGAACATAAGAGTCACGTCACGAGCATTGTGTCACATCAGGAGCATAAAATGCTTTATAACTGTAGGTATAAAAGTATTCTAAACGTAACCCAGTCCGTATCTTTTATTAACTAATGCCAGTTGTCACCTGTAGCCTTTTTTAACAGATTCATTTCAGCATATGGGGTTTTGTGTGAGTTTAAACACAACTTTTTCATTCTGTATTGTAGAATCGTTGTAAATTGCCTTACTTTTGAAAATTTTCGTCTACCTTTGAAGATACTAGCCTCAGATGTTGGCCTTGAAATACGGGACATCTAGACAACATATGATTTCAAATGAAAACGAAATTTAAAATCGGTTTAATCAATTTCTGTTGATGTAGTAACGTTCATGAAAAGCCAACAATAAGTACCAGAATTACCTGGAACCGTATGCTCACTAATATAATACAAATTTAAGTATTTTAAGATCAAATTTACAGTGATTAAAGTTCCACAACTGGACGTAACGTAGATTTGCATTATTTTACTAAAGCTATTAGATACTACCATAATCTAATTCTAGTAATATTATGCAGGACCTGTCTCACTTAACGGCGATAACTAGGTCATCACAACGTGCCAATAATTGTTACACTTACCTAGTCTGAAGCGGTTTTGCGTCGCACTTGTTTATCGCTTGTAAAACATCTTAAATACATTCTATATCACTGGCACACAAAACAAATACCAAACTAGCAAATGTCATAAGGAATTTATGAAGCAATTGACAGTATTTTGTAGGTAAAATTGTTGATTTTGTCGTACAAAAGTAGTGTATCGATTGAGCGGCGCTCCATCACGGAATGAGCGGTAAGCGCCACCCCATGCGCGCGTTTTCCACGTTTTCCCGCCACCGGCATGCGGCAGCGGCCTAGCGGGGGTGGTTTTGAAAACTCTAGTCGACTCGCAATCTACTGCGCATTTTGTTTGTTTTATATTAACTTATAACATCACCTGCTTTTATTATATTTACGTTTGTTCTCGAAGTATCTTATTACGCAACTTAGGTACATGTTTTGAATACCGTGTTATAAAACCAACCATTTTCCATACAATAAGGAAACAATGTTGCTATTGTACCTTTCCCTTAATCTAGACGTACCAGGATAGGTAGTAAGTAAACTATTACTGAACAATTTACCACATTATAACCGATAATTTGTTTATTTCTTCCTATTTATTCCTTCCTGTGCCGAGCGGTCAAAACCTGGAACTCATTACCAGCGCACGTGTTTCCTTCCCACTATGATCCCGTGTCCTTTAAGCGGGGCGTGAAAAAGCATCTCACCAGGCCGCCATAGAGTGGGTCACCATGCTGTATTGTTCTTTTTCGCATTGAGGATGGTGACCACCACTCTTGGATTCTGCTCATGCTTTGCATCAGGCAGGGCAGAGTCATTTTGGCAGCTTATATATTATTTATTTATTTATTACAAAACTTATTTATTTATTACAAACTTAGATTACAAAAGATTACAAAGCTGTATACATATGTGTTACTTGCTTTATGCATAAAATTTATAGATGAATGAATAAATAATGAATTAATCGTCAAATTCATTTACTTTTTCTACAATTTTAGTATTAATTATTTAAATTCTTTAAATTATACATTTGTCTTCATTCAAATAAACTATATGTACTTCTAGAAATATTTGTTTATTTGTTATTAACTGCACACACTTTACGGTACAGATTTTCATTTAATTAACATTTAAAACAAATTATATTTCACGGAGTTTCTTATAACAAGCCGCAACTGATTAAATCTTGCAAATTAAGAGTAATTACCAAATAATATTAAAACATGTGTATAAATCTTAATCTCATCGTTTGCAGAATAACAAACTACTTATAAACACGCTTTTATAAGGTTTACTTGTAGTTAATTAAATAAACAAATCTATTCCAATTTCTGACCAGGGACTTATTTATTAACAAACTAAACTTAAAACGCACCAACTTACTAAACTTCAAGCTTGATTTTGATTTGAATAACGAATAACAATAACAACACTATAATTTGAAATCATAAACTTGATTCGATCCTAGAGTAGTAAAACTCCTCAGGATTCAGTCATTTCAAGTTTAAGTTGATATTATTCGTTTTAACTTTTTAACGTTTTAACTCTTATAGTAATAACATGGTATGGTTGATAGTATAATTGATTTTTCAACTAATAGATCTACAAATAATATCAATATATATAATATACCTTATTCCCGGTTGTCGAATTAAAAACTACGCAGAGCTTATGCTTTGGTTACCAGACTACTGATAAATATACTTAACTCTATCTAAAATTAATATGTAAATATAAATGAATCACCGAATTGAATAATCTTTTTTATGTTTGTTATTATCAGGACAAGGTTTGTATAGAAGAGTATAGAAGAAAATCAGCAACCCGGAAATTGACAAAAAATAAAAAGTAAAATATTTAGGGATGGGTCACCCTTATCATTTAGGGGTATGAAAAATAGATGTTGGCCGATACTCATACCTACTCAATATGAACTCAAAATTTCATAAAAACCGATACAGCCGTTTCGGAGGAGTTTGATAATAAATATATAATAATATGGCGGTAATAAGTTCGCTTAGTCAACTAGCTACTTGGAATAAAAACCATCCAGCCAGAAAACAAATTACCCATTACCAGCATAAAAGCATAAAATCATCACACACAATATTTGACCTATGTTTAAATCGAAACCACGACTTAACAGCGGTCAAGGTCACTTAGCATAACGCCTAGATATATTGTTAAACCATATACAGAAATAACATATTATTTTTAAATTGAACTACGTCTATGTTTTCGTGTCTGTAAGTAGTAAGCAACATATCTATATGATTTAATCGAATCTGTAAGAGGGGTGTGAGGTCGTTAACGTTAGGGTGGGTTAGGGAGCGCAGTCCCCGGTACTAGAGGGAAAACGAGTGTTTTCACAACAACGTACCCGCTGCACTACGTACTCTTCACAGCTAAGTACATCCTTAACTTCACTGGAGCAGCATAATTACAATGTCGGGTTTTCCTTATATTTTGTTGGTGCATTATTCTTGTTTTTTTAAACTCCGTTAAAGTAACTCTTTCCGGTGGTATTGGTAGCGGTTTTTGTAGTTTTGGAATCGGATATTAATAGTTTTGTTTTCTATTTTATTTTTGTTTTTAATTTTATTAACTCGTAACTGTATTATTTTCTTAAAATAAAAGGGACCTTAGTTACTCCTTATACCTTCAGCTATCTGCTAGTAAAAGAGACGACAAAGTTAGTCCAGTCATTTCAAATATAAACTGGAACAAACAGACAGACTGTCAAAAATTTTAATGTTGATATTTTGAAATAAGTACCGTATATACTTTGAAATGCGTTAAGTGAAAAGCTTTTAATTTGAAACAACAAACAGACACTTGAAATTTATTTATTTGTATAGATAACTACAATGTTACGTGACCTTGGAAAAAAACTATCAAATTATTCTTGACATAGAGTTTTAAAAAAGACAAATCAATTATCACTTACAAAAATCAGCATTAGATTAACTTTTAATTTTTATTCAGATTTAGGTAAGTACTTGAATAGTAAACCAAGACCTAACTTCACAAGAAAAATAGGCATGATGACAGTAACCAAGAACCACTAAAATTATGTATTTATCTGATAAAATGGGATTCATAGAGTATAAAAATCGTATTTATTTTCATATTTTAATTTTAAGATTCATAGTTAATTAACAAAAATAAAACTACAAAATACAGCAATCCGCCATGTTAAGTTGAACACCAATCGGAGCGAGTTACGTCACTTATGTTTAAAGCTCACTTTGATACACAATAGATACAATCGACGATAACTTTACTGTATTTAAGAGCTATAATTAACAAAAACGGTAACTTAGACAAATGGTGACGTCGCGTCTTACACAAACAAAAGCCATGACTCTACCGAACGTTTTTCCCTACAACAAATTTAAAAAAAGGTTTATATAAAACAAGGGTTATATTATCCATGCATGTAAATCAGAAACTGCACAGTAAAGTGCGCCTCCACACAATGTTACTGTTTGCATGTTTGGTTTGAGTATTATACGCTATGTGCTTATGTTGTGCTTAGGTGATTCTAATATATATTTTTTATAATCACAACATCAATCACAACACATGAGTTTAACAC
>PKRV01003811.1:0-10963 GCA_003709505.1 Hyphantria cunea
TGCCCTGCCTGATGGAAAGCATGAGCAGAATCCAAGTGTGGTGGTCACCATCCTCAATGCGAAAAAGAACAATGCAGCATGGTGACCCACACTATGGCGGCCTGGGGGTAGGGGGATGGTGAGGGGGATAGGGGGCGTTGGAATGGGGTATGGGCCTCCGATATCCTCACTCACTCGATGAAACACAGCGTAAGCGCTGTTTCACACTGGTTTTCTGTGAGGCTGTGGTATCACTCCGGTCGAGCCGGCCCATTCATGCCGAAGCGTGGCTCTCCCACGGTAATGTATGGCCTTAACTCTCTCCCGAGAGAAGATCCGAGCCCAGCAGTGGGACTTTATGGGTTGTTGATGATGATTGATGAATACATTTTAGTTTTAGTGCAGGGTGGTGAATGATTATTTTTTTCTACCCCCAGGGAATATTAGACTTCGATTACACCTGCCGTCGGTCGGAACCGTCACTAGTTGCCATCGTGTACCCGTTCACGGCTGATCATAAACAGAAGTACTACTTTGGCAACAAGGAGGTGTTTATACCGGGTAAGGCAGGTTTACATAACGCAAAAATATTAATTTTGTTGACCCTGGAATTGAACCCATGACTTGCCATTATAAAGCCACTGCTTAACTTAACATGTTGTAATGGTTAAACTCTTCACAGTTTTTGTGATACATAATAACCTTATGTATGTATTTATATATATATTTAAACAGCTTTTTTCATTTATTGGTGTCTGATTATTAAATTAACTCAGTTAAAAGCCTGCTATAACGAAAAGGTACAAATGTTATTGCATTAATGGCGCAGTGAATGATGGGGGTTAATATCAAGAAGTTAAAAAAGGATTGTCAAATTAACTGTTATAATACAAAATTTTTGTGTTTTAATCCGTCATTTAACTTATTGAAAAATTCGAAAAAATAATAAACGATAATTCACATTCTGCAATACAGGGTCAACCATTACAACGTACTTCGGCTTATATTCACTGGATGGCGTTGAAAGAAATTAACATGTATGAGGTTTAATTACCATTTAATTATTTTTTCGTTGTTCCAGTGTTCTCTGACATGGACGTAGCCATGCGCAAACACCAAGAGGTGACGGTTCTGGTCAACTTCGCATCACTAAGATCTGCCTACGACAGTACTATGCAGGTCAATATTTTAAAATATGCTTTAACCACTGTTGGATAAATAAACAATAGTTTTTTATTATACAAGAGTGCAAAGATTTGATGACCGAACAAGTGCGAAGATTTTAAAATACCAAATTAGATTTTTTTTTAAATAAGTCGACCAGAAGTCAGCCCTAAAGAGGCCAACTAGTCGGCCGACTAATCGGCTTAGCCGATTAGGGTTTTTGACATTTCCACAACTCTTCGTTTAGAGCTGATTCGCGGCCCGGTCGCAAACGCCGCCTACGGACCTTGTTTCTTATTTTTTGCTTCTTTTGGGTCGGGGTCGGAGCGGTTTTTTAATGTAAAAAAAATATTGGGAATAAACCGAACAGTCGTCGCTTTTTGCAGATTAATCGCCGACTACGAAAGTCGCCGGATAGTCAGCTTTACCTAATAATCACCGACTGATCCACGCTGGACCGATTTCGATGATTTTTCAGTGGAAGATAGCTATTACTTTTTTTAGACTAGCTTCGCCCCGCGGCTTTAGCGATAGCTGTTAAAAAATGATTTATTGTTTAAAAAATAATGTATTCGGTGTAGCCTATACTTGTTTACCACCTTATTGGTATCAAAGCTCGTTTGGCAAGTTAACAGTAGTCACCATATTTATTTAATATAAATGTTGTGAGTATTATCTTCTAGTAACTTGATATGTTTGTTACAGGCTATGCAACATCCGCAGATCAACACAATTGTGATCATCGCCGAAGGTATCCCTGAAAACATGACTAGGAAAATCATCAAGCTGGCAGGCACACGAGGGGTAAGCATACATTAGTTTTTAACGTACAAACTTATCTTTAACATAGTGAACTTGACATTTAAGGGGTAGGGGGTGTATAATCCATCCGTCGCCCTGGCAGAAGCAGGCTCGGGTGGGGGTGCGCGCTTCGTAGCCGGGCAGCAACGGAAACATCGGGGTTCCCACACAGAGGGGGCATCTAGAAACCGTAGGTGGCCCGACGTACGTCGAGGTTCCAGGGTCGATTCGAGTCCGACATGCCACCCGGAGGTGGTCTCAGAGGGGATATCGGCACTGAAAATAAAATTGGGTGTATAATATACCTATATGTATAATATACCTATATGTATAATATACCATGTCTACCACAGGGTNAGCAAGTTAACAGTACTCACCATATTTATTTAATATAAATGTTGTGAGTATTATCTTCTAGTAACTTGATATGTTTGTTACAGGCTATGCAACATCCGCAGATCAACACAATTGTGATCATCGCCGAAGGTATCCCTGAAAACATGACAACTAAAATCATCAAGCTGGCGGGCACACGAGGGGTAAGCATACATTAGTTTTTAACATACAAACTTATCTTTAACATAGTGAACTTGACATTTAAGGGGTAGGGGGTGTATAATCCATCCGTCGCCCTGGCAGAAGCAGGCTCGGGTGGGGGTGCGCGCTTCGTAGCTCCCGCGCCCCCCCCTATCGGGGCAGCAACGGAAACATCGGGGTTTCCACACGGAGGGGGCATCTAGAAACCGAAGGTGGCCCGACGTACGTCGGGGTTCCAGGATTTTCCTTCCTAGGGTGTACCTGATTCCCCGGCTCGTAGTATCCGCGATGGCGTGCGGTTTTAGTCGATTCGAGTCCGACATGCCACCCGGAGGTGGTCTCAGAGGGGATATCGGCACTGAAAATAAAATTGGGTGTATAATTTACCATGTCTACCACAGGGTCGAAGGTAGGCAAGAATTCGTTATGTATTTAATATTTATTTATTATACACTTTAGGTACATTATTGCTTGCCTCGGTGGCGCAGTGGTAGTGTATGCGACTGCTATGCTTGAGGTCACGGGTTCGATTCCCGGGTCGGACCAAATGTTTGTATGATCTGCAAATATTTGTTTCGAAGTTTGGGGGTTTCCTATGTAAGAATATGTGTTTTTACAAAAAAAAGTATATATGTATTTATATCAGTTGTCTAGTACCCATAACACAAGCTCTGCTTAACTTAGGACTAGATAGCATTGTGTGTTGAGTCCGAAATATTTATTAATTTAATTGGTATAACTTTTGATTTTTTTAATTGCAATGAAACAAACTCTAAATTTTTAGAGGAGCAAAACCGAAATGCATTAATGAAAACCGAATTCAAATCGGTTGATCCGTTTCCGAGATTAGCGTCCACGAACAAAGAGACCAAAACTCTAAAAATCATTGTTTTAGTGTCATATAACAGTTTGTTTTTGTTTGTTTTTTTTTTTGTTTTTAGTCTTTCTTGTATATCTTCCATGTGCAGACAGCCACAATTTTATTGTATGTATTGATGATATTTGTCAGGTGAACATTATTGGTCCAGCGACAGTGGGCGGCATTAAGCCGGGCTGCTTCAAGATCGGCAACACGGCCGGCATGATCGACAACATCATTGACAGCACACTGTACAGGCCTGGCAGGTAAAGAGCCTTGCATACTTATACAAAAAACAATACATATATATATATATACCAAATGTTTGTATGATCTGCAAATATTTTTTTCAGAGATTGTGTGTTTTCTATGTATAATGTCTATGGATTTACAAAAAAACGACAAAAGCTCTGTTAAGTTTGAAGCCAGATGGCGTTGCGTGTCCAAAATAATTATTGATTTGTTTTATTTTTAATTATTTGTGAATAAATATCAGTTAATGCCTTCGACATTTTTTTCTAAGCAATTTGTGGATCACATAATATGTTGACCTTTTTGGTGATTGAACCCACAATACTTGGCTAGATGATCACTATAACTACTATGCCACCCGTGCAGTGTACTCGTGAAAAGTCTTGAAAGAAGATATGAATTTTCTAGTAATTAATTTCTGATTTGTGGCATAGTGTGGCGTACGTGTCCCGTTCTGGCGGCATGAGCAACAAACTGAACAACATCATCTCGAAGGAACCTGACGGAGTCTGTGAGGGAGTTGCCATCGGTGGAGACAGATACCCCGGCACCTCCTTCATCGATCACCTACTGAGGTAATTAAACGCAACTTGTATTCATTTATAAGCGCTGAGTTAAAACTTGAGTAACTAAACGCAATTTGTACTAATTTANTTGAGGTAATTAAACGCAACTTGTATTAATTTATAAGCGCTGAGTAAAAACTTGAGTAACTAAACGCAACTTTTAGTAATTTAAAAGGGCTGAATAAAAACTTGAGGTAATAAAACGCAACATGTATTAATTTATAAGCGCTGAGGAAAAACTTGAGTAACTAAACGCAACTTTTAGTAATTTAAAAGGGCTGAATAAAAACTTGAGGTAATAAAACGCAACATGTATTAATTTATAAGCGCTGAGGAAAAACTTGAGTAACTAAACGCAACTTTTAGTAATTTAAAAGGGCTGAATAAAAACTTGAGGTAATAAAATGCAACTTGTATTAATTTTAAAGAAAACCTTGAGGTACCTAAACGCAACTTGAATTAATAGGGGTTAAGTTAAAACTTGAGCGAACTAAACGCAACTGATATTAATTTAAAATGGCGGAGTAAAAACTTGATGTAACCGAACGCGATATTTGTTTTCATATGGTGTCTATTATTCTATCATGTCGATATGACAGTATAGGGTAGATGGCTGTATCGTAAATGAATACCGATGTCTCCTTTATTAAAAAAAAAATATTCAAATATTCAAAACATCTCTGAAAATATGATTATTACTACTACATATTCATTTCTAATATAAATTCTAATAAAATATTGAAAGATATTGCTTAATGAGTAGTCTAAAGCAGTGACGTCACAAGTTTGTATTTAGTAAATTCCTTATACAAAGTCCAGTCCCCAACCCGCACTTGGCCAGCGTGGGGACGTATGGCCTTAACCCTCTCCAGAGAGGAGACCCGAGCCCAGCAGTGGGACATTATGGGTTGTTGTTTGTTTTGTTTTTTTTTTTATACAAAGCTATCGTTTTGACAAATGAGAAAAAAATAACTGATTTGACTAAAGTGTCATCTACCCTATTGTATTAAATATTTGTACTTCATCTGGTGGCAGGTACGAGGCAGACCCTAACGTCAAAATGTTAGTTCTCCTCGGTGAAGTGGGAGGTGTGGAAGAGTACCACGTGTGCAAGGCCATCAGGGATGGCATCATCAAGAAACCCATTGTTGCATGGTGCATAGGAACCTGTTCAGGTATGAAGACACGTATTAACTGTGGAAACTTTTGATTATGTGTAGTTCAGGATGGATCCCCCAATTCCTGCCTTACCCCGAGTAGGGGTACTTCTTTAGTCTATTGTCTATTTATCTATCTTGATATTTTTTTAGGGTCCTGTTTATGTATATAAAGGAGAATCAAAGTTNGCAGTAAAGGACGAAGGAACCGAGCTCGTGGCAAGCGGTCCTAGTGTAGATTCCTCAGACTCTTTTTATCCATGCTAACTGAGAAAGGTTTATTCAGCGTCACCCTTGAAGGTAATTCTGAGGATGGTGGCCGTTGCCTGCCCCTGGGACTGTGGCTTGGACCGGCTCTGTTGTTTTCTTTGTTTTTGTCTTCGCAACCACATTCATTTACATGTTATTAATGTGTTTTCACAGCCATCGTCATCAAATGCTGATTAGCATCTCATTTTATAAGGAGAACATTAAGATTTTATGGTATGTACTTACGTCTTATACCACCAGAATCATAATAGGAAACTTTAAAACATTCCATCTAAGTAATGGGCCTCGTTCATTCTTTAATATTGTAGAATTCATTCTTATCTCCATTTGAATCATCATCGGCCTATCCTAGTCCACTCTTGATCATAGACATCTTTTCTGACATGAAATGTTCCTCGCCGACTACCACTTAAGTTTAAAAACTCTCTAAGTAACATCAACCTTTGTTTGTCGACGTTCTGATTCCCGACTCATTGCTTTTTGGACGATTTTGAGTTTTTTTATAAAGCCCTTTCTGAGTGACTTATGTGTCTGTACCATAAGTCATCACTGCCAACACACACTGGTCTAGAACTTTCGTCTTGAAACACTGGTATTCCGGTTGAGAAAATATCTCGAAGCTTTCCGAAGGCTTCCGAAATAAATCTACATTAAGAATACATTTTACGAAAATGGGCATCGAATCGAATACCTGCATTCATCATCTATGACTGCTGTTCTTGACGGTGTTTAACGTGTATTGGTGATTTCAGATATGTTCACATCGGAGGTCGAGTTCGGTCATGCAGGCTCCCTGGCGGGGTCTGCCATGGAGAAGGCAGTAGCCAAGAACGCGGCCTCAAGGCCTTCGGAGCAGCCGTACCTGAATCTTTTGACACATTAGGAGTCGCTGTCAATAATGTAGGAACTAGCAATCTTTTTGTTCTAGGACTGCATTCATCTTGTTTTATTAATTTAACTATACCCGGCAATGTTGTTGCCATATACATAGTATATTTGTAATTAATTTCGTTGCCAAGACAGTTTGATTTTTCTTGGGACTTCCCGAGTGTGATAACTTGGTGTGTTTGTAGGTCGCTGCTGTTGATCCTGGTGTACAGGAGTTACAGTGATGGACGTGTGGGAGGGATCAGACCCATTTGGCATAATATTTGATTTTAAAATAGATTTATGGTTGTGAATTGACGGGTCTTTTACTTTAGTAGTTGCTAAGCCAAAGGTCGAAGGTTTCCAACCGAACGATATTTGTTCTGTGTCTGGGTGTGATTTAGCTTTGTATTTAGAAATATATAAGTATGTTTATTAGCTGTCTGGTAACCATAGTACAGGCTCTGCCTAGTCTGTGTGCCTCAGACGATTGTGTGGTCTCATTGTGAAGTTATATATTATTTTAAAACTGTCACAGCAAAAGGAAATACCAACGAAGATTTTCTTACCTGTTCTCTGGTGACCAGCTTGTTGATAAGCATACATATCTTATATATAATATTCTCGTGTCGCGGTGTTTGTTACCAAACTCTTCCGAAACGGTTGGACCGATTTTTATGAAATTTCGTGTGCATATCATGGAGGACTGAGAATTAGCCAACGTCTATTTTTTAAGCCACTTAATGATAAGGGTTACCCACCCCTAAATAATGTTTGCTGTGTCAGTTAATACATGACTAAATACATAGGTATTGGAAACCAAACTCAGTCACAAAACAAATAATCATGCTAATCATAAAATTATTTTTCCTAGATGAGAATCCACGACTCCTGGCCTCTTTTTTATAATTTCTAACTCGTACTTCGTGTGTTACAGGTTTATCAGAAACTAGTGAACGAAGGCAAAATCATAGTCAAGGAAGAAGTGGAACCACCCAAGGTCCCCATGGACTACGATTGGGCTAGGGTATGTATTTTATTTTCGACTCGTGTTAGTTAAATGTTAACTATACGGAGTATCACGACCCCTGTTCATCCCTTAATAGCCGACTAAGACAGTAAACTAAGACTTGAACAAAATTATATAATAATCCGTCAGGCCAAATTGGTAAATATTACCGTATTCATAGTGTATAGATGTGATGTATATGTGTATGTATATATGTGTGTTTATATTTGTGTTCATGATGTGTACTGTTGCGTTTGGATATGTATAAGTCTAAGTATTTTGACTATGTAGTGTAATATGAAACCTCTGTGCACATACCTCCCAAAATTTCTTTCTACACCACCCGAAGGTTGACTGGAAGAGAATGCCCTGGGCATTAAGTCCGCCGATGTACAGGTTTAGAGCATAAAATTTTTAAATAAAATATAATAATAAAATAATATGAAAACCTAGATGGTTGACCGCTGGTAGCATGTTACCATGAGCGTCTCCGTGATTCGGAGGTCACGTTGAGCAGTCGGTCCCGGTTGTTATCATACGATAACAGTCGTGATGCTTAGTTGGAGGCCTTCGGGCGGCTTAAAAACATCCAACAGCAAGATTACGTAGCCACAACTTAGTCTTGCCAGTCCTCAACCCGCACTTGGCCAGCGTGGGGACGTATGGTCTTAACCCACTCCTGAGAGGAGACCCAAGCCCAGTAGTGGGACAATTATAGGTTGTTGATTTTGATTAATATTGTATAAGGGAAGCATAAGCTTCTCAATAAGCTACTATTGTATGGGTCACCATACTGCTTTGTTGCGTTGTATGCATTCGCAATGAGTAAGTTGACCATCACTCTTGATTTCTGCACACGTGACGTCAAACAACAAACCTCCTTTCTGAAAAGACGCTTATGTCCAGCACTAAACTATCAAAGGTTTGATGACACTTACTCACTTTTTAAAATGGCTGAACTGAAAATCTGAATGCAACATGGCGAAGAGGCTAGTCCTTATCAAAGAAAAGTTTTGTTGACAAAACCGACTTAATCACAAGCGGAACTTCAAAATCAGTTAGTATATCTATATGTTGATGGTTTTCCAGAAAGTAGGCATTATCTGCAAACCTGCCGCCTTCATCTCCACAATCTGTGACGAGCGAGGTCAGGAGTTGTCCTACTGCGGAGTAACTATCAGCCAGATCTTGGAAAGGCAGCTGGGTATCGGTGGAACTATCAGTTTGTTGTGGTATGTACTGAGATTTATCGTAGTAGTTTCTTGGTCTTTTTTNTCCAAAATTTCTTTCTACACCACCCGAAGGTTGACTGGAAGAGAATGCCCTGGGCATTAAGTCCCCCGATGTACAGGTTTAGAGCATAAAATTTTTAAATAAAATATAATAATAAAGTAATATGAAAACCTAGATGGTTGACCGCTGGTAGCATGTTACCATGAGCGTTTCCGTGATTCGGAGGTCACGTTGAGCAGTCGGTCCCGGTTGTTATCATACGATAACAGTCGTTATGCTTAGTTGGAGGCCTTCGGGCGGCTTAAAAACATCCAACAGCAAGATTACGTAGCCACAACTTAGTCTTGCCAGTCCTCAACGCGCACTTGGCCAGCGTGGGGACATATGGTCTTAACCCACTCCTGAGAGGAGACCCAAGCCCAGTAGTGGGACAATTATAGGTTGTTGATTTATTTTGATTAATATAGTATAAGGGAAGCATAAGCTTCTCAATAAGCTGCCATTGTATGGGTCACCATACTGCTTTGTTGCGTTGTATGCATTTGCAATGAGTAAGTTGACCATCACTCTTGATTTCTGCACACGTGACGTCAAACAACAAACCTCCTTTCTGAAAAGACGCTTATGACCAGCACTAAACTATCAAAGGTTTCATCAAACCTTACACTTACTCACTTTTTCAAATGGCTAAACTGAAAATCTAGAAGAGGCTAGTCCTTATCAAAGAAAATTTTTGTTGACAAAACCGACTTAATCACAAGCGGAACTTCAAAATCAGTTAGTATATCTATATGTTGATGGTTTTCCAGAAAGTAGGCATTATCTGCAAACCTGCCGCCTTCATCTCCACAATCTGTGACGAGCGAGGTCAGGAGTTGTCCTACTGCGGAGTAACTATCAGCCAGATCTTGGAAAGGCAGCTGGGTATCGGTGGAACTATCAGTTTGTTGTGGTATGTACTGAGATTTATCGTAGTAGTTTCTTGGTCTTTTTTTATGATGTAGTGGGGTTTGTAGACTCTAATCCTGATGGTAAACGGCCACCTCCGCTTAAGAGAAATTCATACTAAAATTTAAAACTAGCTGAGCTCTGCGAAATAACATCATCATCGGCCTATCGCAGTCCACTGCTGGACATAGGCCTCTCCAATTTCACGCCACTTAGTTCGATCTATGGCTTCTCGCATCCTGCTCCTGCCAGCCGTCTTGCGCAAATCATCGCTCCACTTGGCTTGTGGACGTCCTACACTACGTTTGCCGAGACGCGGTCTCCACTCAAGAACTCGTTTACCCCAACGGTTATCGGTTCTTCGGCAAATGTGGCCAGCCCACTGCCACTTCAGCTTGCTAATCCTGTGGGCTACGTCGATGACCCTGGTTCTTTGTCGGATCACCTCGTTTCTAATGCGATCCCTTAGAGAAACGCCGAGCATATACCTCTCCATTGCACGCTGAGCGACTTTGAACTTATGGACCAGTCGAACCGTCAGTGTCCACGTTTCGGCTCCGTATGTCAATACGGGTAGGATGCACGCATTGAAGACTTTCGTCTTTAGGCACTGTGGGATCGATGATGAGAAGACCCGACGAAGTTTCCCAAACGCTCCCCAACCTAGCTGGATTCTTCTGTTCACCTCGTCCTCAAAGCTGTTTCTACCTAACTGCAAAGCCTGCCCGAGGTATACATATTTTTGAACAACTTCGAGAACGGTGCCGTGTACCGCAACCGGTTCCGGTAGTACATGTTCATTGAACATGACCTTGGTCTTGTCGAAGTTCATCCGTAGAACGTTGCGCACAGACGAGTCAGCCAGGTCGTTCAGCATCTGTTGTAGGTCCTGCAGTGTCTCTGCCATGATGATGATGTCATCTGCAAATCGCAAGTGAGAGATGTATTCGCCATTGATGTTGATACCGCGCCTCTTCCAGTGCAGCGTCTTAAACAGGTCCTCCATTGCATTAGTGAATAATTTCGGGGATATAACGTCCCCTTGCCTCACTCCTCGATGCAATGGTATGGGTCTTGTATGCTGATCCTGTACTTGGACTAACATAGTAGCGGCTTTGTAGAGACATCTGAACACTTGGATGTACCGCCAATCTACTTGGCAACGCTGCAGGGACTTCAGAACAGACCAGATCTCGATCGAATCAAAGGCCTTTTCATAGTCCACAAATGCTAGACACAGGGGCTGATTATACTCTTCGGTCTTCTGTATTATCTGCCGCACTGTGTGGATGTGGTCTATGGTGCCATATCCGCTCCGTTT
>PKRV01000477.1:0-17910 GCA_003709505.1 Hyphantria cunea
AAGCGTGGCTCTCCCACGGTATAAAACGGTAAAAGTATAAAATCTCATTTTCAAGTTTTTCCCCATTGAGTAATGTCTATTCGCTTTTTCGGTCTGTGTAAGAAACTGTAGCAAAACGACAGACTCGTGGTAAAATGATCAAACTGGTTCACTTTGGGCATATAATTGGTTAACTTATATACAGATGCCAGTCACACCCCCTTCTCAGCGAGTTGTACTACCTTGTTTGGCAGTTCCTAGTTGTATTTTTATCTTCTTTATTAATATTTCAGTATCCGTTGATAAACACCACGGAAATATTTGTGTGGAATAAAATAATATGACTAAAAAGTATGAATGTAGTTAAATACGCTCATATTTTACTGGACTTTACGATATAATTTAAATGCTATTAATTTTTTTCCATATTTACTTGTCTGTTGTCTGTCACGTTATTGAAACTAGGAGTGTAAGAATTATATTACGTTTCAAAATTCGAGTTAAATCAGTGCCGTTTCAGAACTTGCCGAAAGATGCCGACTGCCGATCAACCAATCTGATTCTGGCCCGCTTCAATTAGAGCAACGACTTTAGAGGCTTTTCCCGGAGCGTTGAAATGCAACTGATGAAAATTTTCTTGCAAACTGCAGTAACATTAACGAGCAATTTTGGGGTATTATTTGGCATTTCTTTATGATCAAGCTACTAAAATGACAATAGTCTGCTTGTTGGAAAGTATGAGCAGAATCCAAGAGTGGTGATCGCCACCCTCAATGTGAACGTGGGCCGAGCAGCACAATGACCCACACTATCGCGGCCTTGTTAGATGATTTTTCACACCCCGCTTAAAGGACCCGGGATTATAATGAGTGGGAAACAGGTGTGGTGGTAGTTAGGTTAGGGTGACTTCGAAGGCGAGCACGTGTTGTCCTAAAGAGAAAGAGAGAATCGGGGACCAGCTAGAAGAGCTCTTCAGAACACTCCCCATAATACGGGCGATAGAGGACATAATTTCTCTTTTGCAGTCAGGCTTATCACTATTTTTATACCAACATCGAATAGATATTGACACAAGCTTTAATTCCACATCTATGAAATTAAATGATTTCTTAGATATAAAAATTAAAAATATTTTGCAAAATAACACATAAGTGCGATTTCGTTGCACGCGAGTTTAGTTTAACTAGTGATCACCAAACTTTATGTGTGTCTCTTTTCAACCATATTCGACTTCTTTTGCTAGAGCAAAAAATACATTAGGCACTTTAACAAAACAGTGGTAGCCAATGCGACTGCCGTGCAAGAGGTCTCGGGTTCGATTCCTGAGTCGGGCCAAGTGTTTGTATGATCTGCAAATATTTGTTCCGGAGTTTGGGTGTTTTCTATGTATAATATGTATGTATTTACAAAAACAAAGTATATAAGTATTAATATCAGTTATCTAGTACCCATAGTACAAGCTCTGCTTAGTTTGGGACTAGATGGCGTTGTGTGTTAAATTGTGTTAAATTTAAAAAATAAAATTGACTGTGTCATTATCATAAATAAAGCATATAAGTTATATATATATATATAAATGCGAAAAGCCGTTTAAGCTCTAGGGCGTGCTAAAGAAATACACATACATACAAACACTCGAAAAACATAACCCTTCTTCTTTCGCAGTCGGGTAAAAACAATTGGGTAAAAACGTTAAAATTGGTAAAATAGTTTCGAAGTTCCTCTTGAGCAACAACGTGACATGAGAATTATACTTAAATAGATTGACGTTCACACAAATGAAGGTGTTCTAGAAAAGCGGCTTCCCACGCAACCAACAGCTATATTATGAAATCTCACAATGTAGGATCGGTACGAGTGTGATTGCTATCTACTAATCGATTTGCAATGAGATTTGAATACAGAGTTCACCTAATCTACTAAATAATCTTGAACCATGTCATAAAGAAAGCAAAACTGAGGTTTTGAGGGGCTTTTTCGAGTTAAAAATTAATATACATAATATATTAATATTAATTGTTATAATGTAAGATGTTTTGCTGTTTACCCATCGCGCTTAGACACACACACTTTCCATACTTCCAAATCCATACTAAAGTTATAAATTCTGTCCATCTATTACGCTTTTGCGGCTAAACTACTGAACTGCCCCACAGCCAAGTTGTAAGCGTAGACGTAGACTGGCAGAGAATACACCGGGCATCAATTCCGCCGATGTGCATAAGGTTATAAATAAATAATTCCTCGTGTGTCATTGACTAATCTTAGACAAAGAATTAACTAATGACATACCAGAATTTAGCCGCTAACAATTGCAGAAAGAAAAACACTTGCAACTAAGCCCCTACTCAATTTATTGCATTTTTCTTTTTTAAATAAATTTGAATAAAGTTTAGTATAGAGAAATCTTGGGCTTAGGAGAAGGACAAGGACTGGATAGTTTGTAACAAACAAGTATGTAGTAAGTGTAATTTCCGGCAAGGTTTTCATTGGTTTTATTTTTTATTCGATAATAAAAGGCAAGTTTTGTAAGTGACGACGTCTTTTCTTGCACCAGATCCATATAAGTGTGGATATAATGACTGAGTATCTCTTAAAGTATTATGTGATTGTTATTGACACAATATTAAAGGGCACGACGACGGTAGCGTGATTTTGACACCCAATCCCACCACGAATGACAAGATGTTGAGACCGTGATAAATCAGCAATCTCTCAAGTTCCTTGCTTTGCAAAATATTGTAATAATTATACCTACATGATATAATATAATATGTACTTACTTTTTTTAAGGTTCCGTACACAAACGGAAAAACGGGACCCTATTACTAAAATTTCGTTGTCCGTCTTTTATTTGATGGAATCGCGGGCAAACGAGCAGACCTATTGCCTAATGGTGAGTAATTACCGCCGCCCATAGACATCTGCAATACCAGAGTCGTCACAAGTGCGTTGCTGGCCTTTGGGGGATAGGGAGGCGGATGGGGATGGGGGAGGGGTGGTAGTATGGGCTCGTGGCTCTCTGTCTGTCACCAGGCTATGATGTATCTCATGAACCGTGATAGTTAGACAGTTGAAATTCAGAGATGATGTATTTCTGTTGCCGCTAGAACAACAAATACTAACGTGGTTTTTTATTCGTTTTTGCTTGATATTGATACCGGCAACAGACGCTTGAAATGTATAACACTTTAATAACACTGTATAATCCACAAATTACTGATCTAAATTTGAGTGTTTTTGGATTCGTTTTCTAATGCGAGAATTGTCTTTTAAAAATAAAAAGCAAAAGACAATTTATTAGACAATACAGGTTCCGGGTACGGATCTCTTGTTCTCGCAGTTAGTGATGACTGCTAAACTATATGGGTTAGATTTATACCAGAGCACGTCATTAGAGTTTATTTGTTTGATTGAAGGTGCGAATCTCAGGAAATACTAATCTCATTCGAAAAAATATTTTATTAATAGATAGCCTGGTTATCAAGGCTATATATTGTTACGCTACGACCAAAGTCGTCATTGCTTACTCTCGTTGATTGTTTTTAATCAACGAGTGCAACTAGTCTATGAGCGCCTAAAGAATTGTTCCTTTTTAAGAGTTTCAGAAAAATCGCGGGAGCATATGTTTATTTTTTAAGATTCTCTCACCTGTTTAATAGTAAATAAAATGCACACTATATAACGTTATGCTACTGGCAATAGGAAACGCAGACGAGGTAGTGCGAGTCAACTAGTGAATAAATGAAATTGGGGTGTCTGTTTGTAATATTTAAATAACCGCTTTTTACTAAACGCGGCACATATACACGGTATATATACTAAAATAAAGACCATGACACCGCCGAACGTTTCGGCGTAAATTTTAAACCTAAAATTTGAACCGATTTTTTTTCCTACTAAAACTTTATTTTTTGTAGACATGTTATTGCTTTTGGCAATAAGAGAAACTTCCGATAATCATAAATTAGTCACCCTGCCTATTCAAATGTGAACACAACGTAAAAAGTTTGTTATAATCCAGTTGTCAGAAACACATCAGCATCATCCAGTATCTTCCTCATTAATAAAACTAGAATCAAAATTCATTATGTTTTATATCTAACTTTTGATAGCCCTTTTTACTCCAGTAATTAGCTAAGTGCAAATCGATAATAAGCTTAACAGCATCGTGACTTGAATAGTGACGAACATTTTGATATTAAAATTGTTTCATTGTCAACAATATTTTCGATGTTTTCTTTGCTTAATTTAAAATAATAAGACGGGTGTGTGGGTATAAAAATAAACGAGATGTTTTTTTTTATAAAACAATGTTTTTTGGATCAAATCCAAAACAAGTTTCGGTAACCCAAATCTCAGGCGCCCTGCTCTGAGGAGGACCCGGACCATATTATTTCAGGTCCCCCAGGAACCACGCCTCGTCTATAGACTATCCTAGAGGAAGCCTGGGCTTCCCCATGCCTGTCGGCCCAACCGTTATATATTGCGGCCCCCTTTCGCTGTCCGTATCAATTAATCAGCTACTAGAAGTCCCCACTCTCTGGCAGCTTGCGTTCCTGTCGGTGGCTGGTGTCGGCAGCAACGTCGCCTACGCTCGGGATTGGCCCTTTAAGTTTCGGTAACCCTAACCTGACCTGAAATTTTATGAAATTGAAAACTAAACAGCCTCAATTATCAACAACCCATAATGTCTATATTCATTGTCATCAGCGTGGGGACGTATGGCCTTAACCCTAAGGCCATACGTCCCCACGCTGGCCAAGTCCTCAAACGGCCTTATAATGAAGAGTTTGACAATAAGCGCAAATTTACACAATTTACCATGCGCGCTTTAGTACATAATGTGTGATATTATTTTCTATAAAAACATAGACTTACATAAAAAATTACACGATCAGGTCGATAACCGAGTTAATAAGGTAAACATTTGAACATGGTGTATGTTTTAAAATCTATTACCTACTTGTTCGGCATTGATTTATTTTTAATGGGAATTATCACCAAAAATGTATTCAAACTTTTTGCTCGGAATGTCATTGGCACTGTTTAAAATGCAATTTATTTGGAATAAATTCAAATTTGAAATCCACATTTAAATGTGAAGTTTTTTATTTATAGAGATTTGATTTGGTATTATTTTCATCCCGTATTTTATTAGTTTGTGTCATCCATGTTTTATTTGATTTTTTTTGTACGACAATTGCCATTTGGAAGTCCTTTTAATGAATATTCGTCGCACCTAGCGGCCTCTCTTGACAAGTCATGAATTCTCTGTTGCCTCATTCATTTGTCCAGTGAAGGTGTTTTTATTAGAAGCTTAAGGATAATACACCAATTGTACACCGTGTGTATATCAACTATAAGCCACAATGGTTTCGCTTTAATCTTTTGTGTGACAAGGTCATTCGTATCTCTGATTTTTCGTCCATCCGATTTTTTTTTTAAATAAAAAGGTAATGGTACTCTGTGTGGGCCTGCCAAAGATACTCTACGCTTGCATCTTAACTTGAAAAACATCGAGTAATGTACTCATAAGGATGGAAAAGGGTCATGGTTTGGCACATATTAAATTGGCGATCGGAATATCGTATTTAATGTTATTTTTTTATGCTAAGTTCACATAAAGCGATCTTATTTACGTCAGCAATATAATGCCTATTTATAGATAGAGTAAATATAATTAGTTCATTGACACAATGTACACGCACGTTTTTATTTATTTTTCTTCGAAGAATGTGAAGGGGATTTTATGTTATATATTTTTATTTCACAGAGTACGATAACTGTGTTATTCTTCATATCATTTAGAACATTTTCTTATCAAGATCCTAATGTAGAAGTTGTCTTTTAAGAATAACTGATAAACTTCGAAAGGTGATATGAATTCTTTTTAAATAAAAAGAAAAAAATCGATTGACTTACATTTCCAAATAAAAACTACCACGAAATCAGATTCTCGATTCGATTAAGAAGCCGCAAAACTTCTTCTAACGGTTTACAGTACGAATACTCTTTAACAATTGTCGAAGATCTTGACTGAAGGACTGCCAGATCTCTCTTATTCTTGTGTTCTCATTCTTGTTGAATAGTTTTATTTTTTATTATTTGATTTATTTAAGCTTTTTAACAACTGAGGTCATTAACGACCACTTGCCATACTTAAACTAATTTGTACATATTAATTAACTTTGAAAACATTAGTATTTTAACATATCCTCCCTGGCTTAAGCGGTCTCTCAAATTATCAAGCATGCTACAAATACTTCTTCCTTGTTTATAAGCTACACAATCTTTCAATATATGTGAAACCGTCAAGTCCTGACCGCATTTGCATTCATTATAATATATTTCGTTACGAGATAATGTGAGTTATGTTAGTGTGTCCAATGCGAAGTCTTGTTATTATGACTTGGTCTTTTTTGCAAGAAAATGAAGACGGTGTTTTGTCAAAACCAGATTATCTGATGCTAAATAATTTAGTTATGTTACCAGCTTTCCAATCGGAATCCCAAAATAATTGAATTTCATGCTTAAAATGTTCCTTTAATTAACCTGGACTAGTTTTTATTGAATCATTATCAACAGCCGATAATGTCCCACTGCTGGGCTCGGGTCTCCTCTCAGAAGAGGGTTAAGGCCATTCGTCCCCACGCTAGCCAGGTGCGGGTTGGGGACTGGCAAAGACTACGTTGTGGTTACGTAATCTTGCCGTTGGATGTTTTCAAGCCGCTCAAAGGCCTCCAACTAAGCTTCACGACTGTTATCCTGTGATAACAACCAGGACCGACTGCTTAGCATGACCAGTTTTTATTGATCAACTTTTTATTGGGTTGTTGCATTTTTAGCTTCTTCATCGGCTTTTTCATTATCAATGATTCCTTGGTGGCTTAGGATCCAAATTAATTCAAAAGAATGATTTTTGCCCAAGAGGTTAATAATTGATTGTTTTATTTCTGTGTTAAGGAGGTGCGTATTTCGATTATCAAGTAAAGCCATTAAACATGATTTGGAATCTGTTTATATCATATTTTTTTCTACTTTAGGTTTACTTCCTATAATTTTTAAAACCTTAAGTATGGCAATTAAATATTTTCGGACATCTAAATATTTCGGACAAATACTAGACAACTGATATGAATACATAAATACTTTTTTTGTAAATACATACATACTATACATAGAAAACACCCAAACTCCGAAACAAATAGTTTTTAGGATCATACAAACATTTGTTCCGACCCAGGATTCGAACCCGAGACCTCATGGACAGCAGTCGCGTACGCTACCACTGCGCTACCGAGGCAGTTGTTTCGCAACTGAAAACGGATTGGTAATTATGAAGTCTATATCGGAAACAGTTATAATCTGATACGATCGCGCAACTTGATCCTCCGTTCAGAACCGATCCATCGGTATAAAAGGTTTAATAATTCTCTCTAAACTCTATGATTGTAGTTCATTCCTTTGAACAGATTTCTTTAAATATAATCTGGAGTATCTTCCTTTGGTCTTTTAGCTAATTCAAGTTTAATAGGATGTTTAGGCACTTCCCATGGGCCTACAGTCAAATGCTCTTTTTTCAAAAACTTTTGCTACTCTTATCCGAACTGGTTTTGGAATAGCTTTTTGTTCCTAGGTAATAGTAGACTTGTCACTCGATGGGAAATGGATACCACCGCCTTGAACGCATATACAACTTAAAATAACCAGTAACGCTTTATTTAAAAAACCCAACTGCGTCAATATCTGCCATCTTTATTAAATCCATAGAAGAGTTGAAAAAAAAAATGTTTTTCTTTTTTTAAGTTTGATGTACCCGGTGTCACTCTCACGACTAAGACGATACTATTTACACCACTCACATAAAAATACGTCAAGCCGTTCAGGCTTTGTGTGCGTCAAAGGAATAAACATTCATATTACATACACTCCTAAAACATATCCCTCCTTATTTCGCAGTCGGATAATAAAAGCGAATCGCTAATCGTTGAAGTGGGAGAAGACAAGGAAAAAGAAATGAACGTTATATCCTTAAGTTTTAGAATTATACGTATTCCGAAATTTTTCATTTGAAGTATGTACCTATCTACCAAAAGTTATCTATATGGCATACGTCCAGCAGTGAAATATTAAATGTTGTTGATGATCTCACATCATCGAAACTCCGAAATAAATATTTGCAGATCATTCTAACATTTGGTCCAACTCGGGAAACGAGTCCAAGAGCTTAAGCACAGCTGTCGCATACGGCCCCACTTCGCTACCGAGGCCGTTATTGTTAAGAAACATTCCAACCTCCTGTTCAAAAGCTTATTATTCAAATCAAAATGGTTATCTTAATGGAAAAAGTGTTATTTTGAATACCTAAAATATTTATACATATATTTACAAGCTATTATAGTGACTAAGGGGTCTTATTAACTGCACTCGGTTGACATTAAGCGTTGCATTTGGAAGTCGTGATATGTTTGTATACATTTTAAAAATAAATAATGAGATGCATTAGCTTGTATATAATTCGTCGAGGATATTATTACAAAGTGATTGTAAATAATTAATAAATGTTGAGGACGCGAATGCATTGTTTTTAAACTTTGACATGCATCTTCCATCAACATAGGCAAATCACTTACCTTCGTCATCATTTGTTAGTTTATCATATAAGGTTAGGTTATCTTTCAAAATATTGAAACTGTTTGGATTAAAATTACACATGAACGTTATTCAAGTCTTTTATCTCTGAAGGCAGTCAGCGTTTAATAAAACGTTCATATTTTATCGTCTATATTTCCAAGCCCACTCATATAATAACTGTCAAGTCTTTTATCGATAACTGGACTCACACATTTCTATTTTAATATACATACATATACTGTGTATTTTTTAACATACAGCGAAAATTCCTTGAACAACAATACGTTTCTAACTCTTTTAGTCAAGACGTTTATACCACTCTTTTTTAAAATACTACGTCCAAAAAAAAAGCACAACAGAATAATCCATTCATATTTCTTACAATTACCTCATACTGAAATAAATATACAATAATGAACATCACCGATATTTCACATTATTCAACTACATGATTTATCGAGGGTAGTTAGCAATAAAAGATAGTGTTCAATTATCAGGGTGATATATGATGCTGGAACTGTGTGGTCTCTGATACGAGGCAAACTACTACTTGTGAACACATGCCTTTCTTAATCAATACTGCTTGCGTTAAATGTCAAATCCTCATTTAGCATCATCATCTGGGGGATCATGTAGATATTTAGTAAAGAACCGATTAGGTACTCAAATTGGGTTCGACGAGAAGGCTCAAGTTACCCGCCATCAGTCAGTTAGTGGTTACAAATACATACCAATGATTTAGTCAGTGACTTTATTAACTTTGTTCTTCTGTGAAGAAGAAAAGCGCGTGTTTCTTAATCAATACTGCCTCGATAAACGTCAAATCCTCATCTAGCAGATATAGAAATTATAATTACGCGACTAACTATTTGAGATGTCAGGTTCGATTCAAATGTTTCCCTAATCTGTAAATATTTGTTTGCGAGTTTTGGTCTTTATACAGTCTTTACAAAAAACAAGTATATGTGTATTCATATCAGTTGTCTGGAGGCAGTTCAACTGCTTCCTTGGTCTTGTAGTTGAAGTATGCGACTGCCAATCAAGAGGTCTCGGGTTCAAATCCCGGGTCGGGCCAAAAGTGTCATTGAGTTTTTCTGATTATATAAATACTTAACAACAGCTCAGAGTTTGAAATTTGGGGTCTGAACCTATGTAACGCTGTCGGTCCTACGTCTCTGATCTCTCCCGGATCGTGTCGATTAACCATCCCATCGGATTGTGAGAGACAGGGAACAGGGATTGTACCTGTGTTTGCGCACACACTTGTGTACTATAATATCTCCTGCGTAATCGGCTAGGAGAACATCTAGTATTCATAGTACAAGCTGTACTAAGTTTGGAAGTAGATATTATGTGTCAGATGTTTGACATTTACATTTTTTTACAATTCTAAGGAGTTGAATATAATGCATTCAAGGTTTTAAATATTATAAACGAAGAAAAAACAAAAAAAAAGTATGATATCAAAATATTGAAGATCAAACGTATTTATTGCATTTATATTTACTAACAATAAAGTAGCTGAATATCTGACTTTTAAAAAGAGTGGCCATGAGTTTCTCTGCCAGTATTCTTCTCATAAGGCTCTACGCATTTTGGAAACTGTAAGTTATGGATCGACGCAATCATGCGGTAGATTTTGGTGTTTTCACCTAATTTATCTTGACAATCTAGTACATGCTGTGACGTCAGTTTGTGTCGATCTGCGATTTTTAACTGTAGCTTCAATTTAACGTTCATAAATGACAATTAGTGTCTTTTGAATAAATGACTTTAAATCTGAATTTGAATAAAAAACAATCTATACAAATAATTAAAATTGGAGTCTGTTTGTAATATTAAAAGAACCACTTTTTACTAAATGCGTATGTATGTATGCATAAAATATAACTTTTTACAATTTTTATCTGCCTGTCTGTTTGTCCGGGTAATCTCTGAAACGGCTAGACCGATTTCCCCGGAATTTCACTGGCAGGTAGTTGATGATATGAGGAGTACTTTTTTACTAGAATCGTCACGCGGCGTTGCACGAGGTTACAACAATAAACGCGGGGCTCAGCTAGTGACAATATAAAAAATATATGAAGGTTGGCATATTAGCTCAGAAACGTATTTCTTTGTAGGTGTCTTCACATTAACATTCCTTAACAATCCACTGCTAAACAAAGGCCTCTCCTCAGCAATTTACCGTAGGAGAGCCACGCTTCGGCATGAATGGGCCGGCTCGACCGGAGTGATACCACAGCCTCACAGAAAACCAGTGTGAAACAGCGCTTGCGCTGTGTTTCACCGAGGGAGTGAGGATACCGGAAGCCCATACCCCAACCACTCCCCAATCCCCATCCTCCTTCCCATCCCCCTAAGACCGGCAACGCACTTGTGACGCCTTTAGGCGATACGTCGGGTTATTTGCTCAAGAATCCAATAAAAAAGAGATTTTGGCCAACTATCAACTGGCTACCACACTGGCCACACGGGTTGATTTATGGCTTGTTTCAAGTTTTGCTTCTCTTTGTAGTGATGACCTGCGTAGTTATCCCTTAGTCGCCTCTTACAAACCCACGGGGGAATCCAGGAGGTGTTTTAATTTTTATAAAATGACATAACGACAGACGCAGACGGCTGAATTTTTAATCAGAATATTTTTTAAAACTAGCAACGGACAAAATTGAGATCAATCATTTAAATTTTTGATTAATACAAGCGAATCTATGCAAAGTTATACTGCACGCTACCCTGGCTTCCTTTTACAAACTTCCGTCCCTTCTTACGAAATATCTCCCACATAAAGTAGGAAAGTGAGAGACTTGATACACTTAAAAAAAATTGCATTAGGAACTTCCTCTTCGAATAACATAACCCTCCATTTTTCGCAGTTGGTTAATAACACAACAAGAAATATTAAAAATAAACATAGGTAACCCGACTGCGTAAAAACTTTTATATTATTCATTCATTAAAATCGGCTCAGTACTTTTGTACTTGCTTCCTTCCTTTAGACCTTGCCGTAGTCCCGTAAAAGCTCAAGTTTGTTCTTGATGAAGTTAATAAAAACTACAGAAAGTTAATAAATACGTTTCCTAGCCATAAACCCACTGTGTAAGGCCTTGTAAGGGAAATCCCCATTATACTGTCAGTGTGATATGATTTAAATATCATGTACTTGTCTTACCACAAGGTGAGGCGACTAATAACATGAATGCGCAAGTAAGTTTAACGTCTTAACTGCAGAAACTTTACATATAGTTTCTTTTTTATGTAATATGGGGTAAACAAACATACGTATCGCTTGATGGTAAGCGATCATCGCCGTCCATGGACAACCGCAACACCAGAGGCGTTACAAGTGCATTGGGGGATGGGGAGGAAAATGGATGGAAGGGGTTGGGATATTTAACTTCAGTATCCTCACTCCCTCGGTGAAACAAAGCGCAAGCGCTGTTTCACATCGGTTTTCTGTAAGGCCGTGTTATCACTCCGGTCGTGCCGCCCCATTCACGCCGAAGCGTGGCTCTCCTACGGTATGTTGTAGTTTATGGATACTCCATATCCATATTAATATTATGAATTCGAAAGTAATTCTGTCTGTATAGTAAATCTATCTGTTTCACGGCTAAACCGCTCCACTGATCTTAATAAAATTTGGCATGTACTTCCTTTCCTTCCCTCCTATGTCCTTATGGTTATTGAAGAAGGACATATCTCTTTACCGCGAACCGTCATACACACGTGCGGGACCACGGTAAAAGCTAGTTGATGATAGAATTTAAGCGCAAGACGGCTGGTAGGAGCTGGATGCGAGAAGCCATAGATCGAACTAAGTAGCGTGAAATTGGAGAAGCCTATGTCCAGCAGTGGACTGCGATAGGCTGATGATGACGATGATGATGTATAGTGCGAGCACATCAAAACACTGACTACGGTTTTCGCAGCGCCGTCGACGATCCACTTAAGATGAAATAATAAAAAATATTAACAAAAAAAAACGATTTCAAGAACTACACCTAATTGAAATGGGACCACACGGAAAATACCAGTTTTCAAATAAAAAAGAATCTTCAAAATCGGTTCACACAGTCAAAAGTTCTGAGGTAACAAAAAAAAATACAGTCGAATTTATAACCTCCTTCTTTTTTTGTAGATGGTTTAAAAAACCCTCACTTGATCCCCCAAACCGATTGAATTATTCACCATTGGTCTCAAGGCAGAAGAACAGTTAAGCTCTTGTAGTAACTATAACTAATTGAGGGTCCTGTAAAGATGTCTTTTAAATGTAGCAATAGAACTGGTAAACCCGTATCAATTAGAGCATCAACTACTTAGATCGATTTCATCGGTCCAAATATCTCCTTGATTAGCACCTCGCGGAACCGAACCAGTGATGGTAATGTCACGGCCACGCTAACTGGTCCGCCTGACATTTCTACTGGCCGCTTCGTTCCGTAGGTGTCACTCAAACAAACATTAATCAATTCAGGAATGCTGTTGCGATTAGAGGGCATTTCTTGTCAGTAGCACACAATGAAAAATATAGGAATGTATTTATTTGAGAGTTTCGCTTGCGGCTACGAGGTATGTAAGTGAGTTTTTTATATCCATAGGAAACTTACCGCGCTAGTCGTGCACAAGTTTCGTTCGGGTACAAGTCGGTCGGCTCGACTGGAGTGATTCCAAGGTCACACAGAAAAATAGTCACATTAAAAGTTAGTAGAGCTACGTTGATTGCAGCACGAACGGGCCAGCTTGACCGAGGTGGTACTACCCTAGCTCAGAAGATTAACCTGAAATGATGAATTCGTGCTGTCGTGTTTTGTTGGTGAGTGCGAAACCGGAGTCCCAATGACAGAAGCATCACTAGGCCGACATGGTGCGGCGTTGTTGCATATTGTCTGCATTCGGATTGGCATTCCCTCTTGGGTTCAACTTATGCTTTCCACCAGGCAGGATAGTGCCACTTTGGCAGGCCCATACTTAAAAAATAAAATTCTTTCTTTGCTTTCTATTAAGTATATTACATAACTGGAGCTCGAACCTGCTGTCTGCCTAATTCTGCGACCAAATGCAGCAACCCACGTGTGAATTGCTGATTTGCAGTTGTAGCATAATTGTTGAGTTGTGCATCTCCTAATTTTCCCCGTCATTTTCATTGTAAGGACTATCTCTAGCGCAATATCACACGAAATAATAAGATTTTGAGAGACAAAGGAGAAATATTTGATTGTTTCGGTACTGCACGGCGTGGATTTCGAGCCAGTTATCACCTTAATACTTATCAACAACATTAACAATCTTTAGCAGTCCACTGCTAGACATACGCTTCTCCTATAAAAGGAGGTTTTGACCTACAATACCACGCTGGCCAGACGAGCGATACAGCGATTCATACAGTAAATACAGCTAGCATAGCCATATATAATCTGTGTGGGAGACTGGCATCTGCAATAGGAGGACCTGTAATACAAATACCAGCCACTCCAGACTCTGCACAGTGGAATGCGTGGTATTGGAGCAAGGGCAATAGTAATGAATGATGAGTTTAATTAGTGTGCGTGTGAGCGTGCTAGAGGCATTTGAAATGTGGTGCTAACGTCGCATGCTTTGCATCAGTTGATAGAAATGAAACCTACCTAAAATACTGAAATATAAAATACATCAAAAAGCGCAAAATTGAATATCTCGGCCATGTTCTTAGGCACGAAAAATATATGCTGCAACAACTGATAATGATGGGCAAGGGACGAGACGCACTGGACGAAGGAAAAAATCGTGGCTACAGTCAGTCAGTCAGTCCGGGAGTGGACCGGTATCACCTCCGTTGAGAAACTGTTCCGCCAGGCCAATGACAAGGAGGAGTACAGGAACCTGACTGCCAGCCTTCAGGATTGAAAAAGCACCCGGAGAAGGGAAGTGGGCGTGCGTGTGTATATTTGAGTGTGTGTTCGTATAAAGGTGTATGAGTGTGTGTGCTCATTAAAATAAATCTCTGAAGTAGTTGCAAGAAATAAAACAAACAATGAGGGAAGTTATGAAGGCACAAAGAGAAGATTTTCGGTTTACTCATTATGGAGGAACTTTGGCCATGACGTGGTAGCTATTTTACGCTTACATTAGGTAGGTTGGTAAATTAAAGTTGTTTTATTCATATTTCAAAAAAAGAATATGAAAATGTGATAATTTAATTTATACCTTTATGGAAATGTAGGTGTCAAAATCTTAGTACAGTACGTACAAAACAATAAAGCGAAATATTTGCATAGGTACACTTAATATATTGGTATTTTCGTAAGTAAGGATGCAGGTTGATGTTCTCGGTGTCATTGTATGATACGATCAAGCTTCACCATTTTTAAATTTTATATCACAATACTTGTTAGAGGACGTATATGAGAAGGTCAATAAACTTGAAAATCTACAATTCTAATGAGCTTTGTGTTTCGGAAAAGTAAACCTATAATATAAGTTCTTATATAAATGCGTTTTGGTATAAATTTAGTGAGATGTTTGGTCAAAACATGAGCAGAAGTGGTTTACTAGTAGTAGTGAGGCAATTATTAAAAGTACGTTATTGAAAATTCTTGTTGAAAAATTCCTTTCATTAAAAAAATACCATCGGAACAACTTTTTTTATATCATGTAAATTTATAATTCTTTTTTATTGACTTTTTCTAACTGTTACGAATACATTCATAATTAATACATATTAATATTATTGTGTAGTTTTTGCACTAGACAGAGAGCCTTACCTATAAGAAAAGATGGTGAACCATAGATATCCTGTGTTGCTATTGGGCCGTTTACATATATCAAGTGACGAAGTAATCGACTAATTTTTAAATCGACTCACGCGTGTATACAATCACTTAACAGCTCTTTAGTCATAAGTGGTAAGTAAACGATTTAGTGAATAAGTAGAATAGATTAATTCCCCAGTAGGTGTGGCCTTTACTAAATTCGTTTTTAGTACGCGTATGGACGCAAAATTTAGCGAAGTACATAATAAACTCAAGATGTACATCGTCCATTGTAATCAAACTAATAGAATTTTAGTTAAACATGTGTTAACACTCGACTGCTTAAAATTTAATTAGAATTAAGTTAAAATTAAGTTAACTAGTTGTCTAAAGTTAATTACAATTGAGTTAAAGTTAAGTTAACCACTTGCCTAATAAATACGTGTAAACTAGCCATATCACACTATCAGCCACATTACATAAATGTTGCGGTAATCCTCATTATTACATAAACCAGAAGTGAACATGGCAACTGTGTGCGCGAATTACCAATTACCGACAATGTAGGTCTTATTTCATTCACATCCTTAAGATACACGCAGTTGCAGGGCTTAAACTTTCGAACAAATTCAGGTGATACCTAATTTAAGTTATAGGTTAAATTGCTTAAATCCCCCAAGCTATATATATATATACTCCTAATTTTCTTATCCGATCCCTTCCCAGCTCGTCAACAGTTTGTGAGCTATTATACGGTGTATTGTAATTGATTAGTGCCACCCGTGGCTACATGTAACTAAATCTCTCAGTGAAAATAAAATTAACACTGGTTTTATGTTTTGGTCTTTAAAATAATTGGCAAAATACTTGGCAAAAGTACTTGATAACAATGAATGATAAAAATACTTGGTAAAAATATTTGACAAAAATACTAAACAAAAAATACTTGGTAAAAATATTTACTTTGTAAGAATCAATCAATCAACAACCCATAATGTATCACTGCTGGGCTAAGGTCTCCTCTCAAGAGAGGGTTAAGGCCATACGTCCCCACGCTGGCCAAGTGCGGGTTGGGGACTGGCAAGTATACGTTGTGGCTACGTAAATCTTGCCGATGGATGTTTTTAAGCCGCCCGAAGGCCTCCAACTAAGCTTCACGACTGTTATCGTATGATAACCGGGACCGACTGCTTAACGTGACCTCCGAATCACAGAGACGCTCATGGTAACATGCCACCAGCAGTCACCCATCCAGGTACTGACCGCGCCGTCGTTGCTTGCCCTCGATGATTGTTTCTAATCACCGAGTGCAACTGGGCTATGAGCGCCTTATTTTTTAACCAATCATCTTACAAATACACAATCTTAAGGCGCTCTAGTGATTCGGAGGTCACGTTAAGCAGTCGGTCCCGGTTGTTATCATACGATAACAGTCGTGAAGCTTTGTTGGAGGCCTTCGGGCGGCTTAAAAACATCCAACGGCAAGATTTATGTAGCCACAACGTATTCTTGCCAGTCCCCAACCCGCACTTGGCCAGCGTGGGGACGTATGGCCTTAACCCTCTGCTGAGAGGAGACCCGAGCCCAGCAGTGGGACATTATGGGTTGTTGTGTTGTGGAGGTTAAAATATATGGTAAAAATGCTTGGTAAAATACTTGTTGAAAATATGTAGATGTGAACCTATCTATACTATGGAGTGGTGTGGAGTATATCAGTCTTTTTACCAACTTATTACTGAAATAAAAATTAACACAATAACCCAAAGATTTTTATGACTACATTAATACCATTGCCAATTACAATTTTTATTTGCAACCCAAACATCGACACAAATTAATTGACATGCAATGACACGCATACACCCAGCTGAGATCTCAGAAAAAAAATAAGTAAAAGACAAAGGTTAAGAAAAATCAACTCTAAAATGGTGTCACTAAAGTCCTTTTTACAACAAATTAACTTTAAACAAGGAAAGTAGACATGATTTATAAAGGCTTGCAGTCAATGGTGTGCATAACAAGGCATTGTTTCACTTTAAAGACAATACAAGTCTGACCTGTAGCTTCTGACGGAAATAAAGCAATCCAGTTGTGAGCCAGCGTGGATAATACATGTTTTGACTTCCTCAGGAGTTTTAACACATAATACTTAGAGTATGCGGAAATATAAGGATGCATTCATACTTTAATGAAGCATACATCAACAACCAATAATGTCCCAGTGCTCGGCTCGGGTCTCCTATCAGGGGAGGGTTAAGGCCATATGTACCCACGCTGGTCGAGTGGGGGTTAGGAACTGGTAAGGCAACGTTGTGGCTACGTAATATTGCCCGTTGGATATTTAAGCCGCCCAAGGCCTTTACCTAAGCTTCACCACTGCTATCTTATGATAACAACTTTTACCCGTGGGAGAGCCACGTTTCGGCATGCATGGGCCGGCTAGACCGGAGTGATACCACGGCCTCACAGAAAACCGGTGTGAAACAGCGCCTGTGCTCTGTTTTACCGAGTAAGTGAGGATACCGGAAGCCCATAATCCAACCCTTCCCCTCCCCATTTTTTT
>PKRV01000477.1:18804-121999 GCA_003709505.1 Hyphantria cunea
CCTCGGTCGACACCGTGCGGTATCCGCGTATGGCTCTGACCGCCAATACCCTCTGAGGGCGCCAGAGGCGCGCCTTATTCTGGGCGGTCAGAGCCGACGCCCACACCGGTGCGCCGTACAGCGCCATCGACCGGACGACCCCCGTGAAGAGGTTTCTCGTTGCGACACTGGCTCCACCCAGATTGGGCAAAAGTCGCCCTAGGGCGGAGGCAGTGTCGACCAGCTTGGGAGCAAGCTGTCGGAAGTGCTCGTCGAAGAGCCACCTACCGTCGAGGATCAGGCCCAGATACTTCATCCCCCTCCCCATCCCCTAAGGCCGGCAATGCACTTGTTACGCCTCTGGTGTTACGGGTGTCCATGGGTGGCGGTAACAGGTTACCATCAGGCGATACGTTTGCTCGTTTGCCCAGTGTTTCATTAAAAAAATAAATAAATAGGACAGACTGCTTAACGTAACCTCCGAATCAAGGAGACGCTAATGGTATCGTGGTACTAGCGGTCATCCATCCAGGTACTGACCGCGTCGTTGTTGCATACTTACCTGATTATTGCTCGTCATTTAAATTCAGAGAGTTTCTTAGTCAGAGGTTTAATAGATAGAAGTAATGTGTACTTTATGATACAAATGCAGTTTTAGCAAAAAATACCCACGATCTTCATGAAATTGTGAATGTGTTCGAAACGTATGCAATAAATTCAATTGGCATATAAAATTATAACGTGTTGTACAAGTACATAATCATTGCAAATCGTTCATATCACTATACTTTACTTTTAATCTCTATTTATATTTTAGCTGCTTTAGGATCTAAATTGATTAAACCTACCTTACATACATTTCATTGTTTGATTGCTAGAGGCTAGACATTTTTATAGAGGCTTAAAACATTGACAAGTTCCGTTAGTTCTGTAAAATACTTCCTCATTGGAAAAATATTCATAAACTAATTAAATAAAAAAAAACTAAGCATTCAATTCTCTAAAATATAAATATAATAAACAAAAATGAGACGGTGAGAATTCAACGACCTCTGAAGCGCTTAAAAGCTCGTGGCATGATCTACAAATATTTGCAATAAGTTCTTAAAGTAGAAATAAAATATATTTCTAAGAACTATCCTAAAGTTGCGGTCTCCGTAAGTGAGTACTTGAATTTATATTCACTATTGACAATGACAGAACCGTTAGTTTTTAATGACGTTTACTATTGCCAGTTAGACTTCTAATAGAAATAAAAATCACTTACGTCAAAACTGTCTGGGAAATTTCTGATTGCCTTTTAAATGGTTCCTTTTGTTTTTTTATCGCGCACCGGGAATCGTTTGACTTATTATTAAAACTTTCAACAAAAAACCATAGCTCATTCGACTGGGCTATGGGCGCCTTTTGTAATTTATCATCAATTAATAAATAAAAATTAAATCGATAAATATATTAACTTGCAATTAATTGCTTAGGTAATTAATTTTACATTTTAATGCTAAAGTGAGTAATATATCATCAAATGAAATAACTTGTTGTCAATAAAGATCTGTGGTTTTAAATAGTTGAATGACACTCCAATAATGAAAAGAACTTCACATAAATAGAAGTGAGACAGGTATATATCTGTCGGTTTCTTTCAAGTTTTATTTGCAGTGATGTTGACCGGCGTAATTTGCTCGTTTAGCCACTTCTTACGACACCTAAGGGTGAATAGATGTCTGTCTATCTCAATCCACTGCATGCTCAAACACATCACATTGACTGGCTAAACATTTTTTCAATAACCCGTCGACTTCCATATGTTCAACTTTCTTCGTGTAAATGTCGATACGAAGAGAAAGATGATGTTAATGTTGTGAAGTTATTGAAGACTGTTGTGGTAGAAACCAGTGAAGACAGTATTTCATTATATAAGTCTACAATATAGTCCTGAACTTTGCATCTACTGCTGCACTGGCGTGACTCTTATATTCCTTTTTATGTACTGATTATCACTACTCAAACATACGCACGCACGCACGCACTCGCGCATACATACGCACACATAAAAAAGAAGGGCTCTACATGTTTATTAAAATTAACTTACAATATTGGAAGGTGTTACGGATAACATCAGCTTCCGCTATAATTATAGCTATCGTTTTATTTTGTTTATATGCATGTAATGCTGTTAATTGTTAAGAATTGATGAGGGCAATCAATAAAATGATCACTCTCCGAGTGTGCTATTAGTCAATGTAAAAATAACATGCTTTCGTAACAAGGAAAGCGCATTTAAAAGTTCATGACCGCGTTCCCGTTGCCATCAGAGGCATTGAAAATAAATAGAAGTTTTATATAAATAAAAACTCATTTACAAATGGTGTTTCTTACATTTTCAAAAAAAAGAATACCAACCGATTTTGAAAAATTCTACCGGATATAAGTGCAAAGCTTAAGAATAAAATGAAATGAAAAAAGAGATTAGTAGAGCCACGCTGATTTCAGCCCTTACCGACCGGGGCGGTACTATTCTCGCACAGAAGATCAACATAAAATGACAGCATTTGTGTGTGTCGAGTTTCGTTGATGAGTGCGTGACCGGAGGCCCAATGATGCAGAAGCATCTAGTGATGCTTCTGCATCACTGTGGCCTAGTGGTACTGTGGCCTAGTGGCCACCATGGTGTGGGACACCTTAATTTATTGTTGCATTGTCTACATTCGCAATGAGTATGATGACCACCGATCTTGGATTCTGCTCATACTTACCATCAGGTAAAGTAGAGTAAAAGACAGACATCATTCAAATGTTGCATGCGATGATCTGCGTTATAGAAACAAAATTAGTTTGTAGCGAACTCACAGAATAGAAAAAATGAGCAAGTGATTTTGGATTACGATATAGTGTACACATACACATAGTGTAGGAACAAATGCGTTATACAGGTGTGGAGACTTCCACATACAGCGTCAACATAAAATATATGACAGCGCCATCCACCGAAGATACACTGATCTACGGAATAATGTGGTGCACGAAGAAACTACCAATCCTGCATCGCGCAATTGAAGTTCTCGCGCCGATTAACATATATACAACTTCCCAACCCAACCAATCAACCGCTGGGTAGCCCGCCAGGCATGATCACCTCGCCTAGTCGGAAGATCGTCCCTTTGTGTTGAAGGGACATGACACCCGTACCTCTACAGATCAGATAGGTCGTTTTACGTAAGTACATTAATAATACCTGACAAAAATACAGTAGAGATTAATGCATTCCCCTTACTTCTTCGCAGAAGCGTAGCTGTTAACATTAAATGTGATATTTATTTAAAGATTTTATCATTATACAGTCGGTATATTAAAATCGCATTAGTATAAAAGGAGCAGGTAACATCACGTCTTATTTATTGCAACTATATGGGTATAATGCAGTTAAGATATCACGGTATCATGGTAATTTGACTTCTGTTGAATTTTATAAATAATGTAGGGACACAAAAATATACCTCCAGTTCGTTGACCTTGCTGTTTACGTGCAGCTGACTCAAATAGATAAATGTTAATGCAATTTATTTTTTTTAAACTTGAGCGCCATGACGTCAGCGAATAGTTGTTAAGTTTCAAAAGTTTTAACTATAACCTTTGTATATAATATAGGGAGACCTCGCAGTATAGGAGTGTTAGTAATAATATAAAATAATATTGTATATATTAGCTGTACTCCTATACTGCAAAATTCCCCCATTTTTATCCAACTAAGACAAATAAAATAGGAATAGTTTTGGCAGTCTAGATAAATATGTATGTTCCATAGCGCTTAAAGTACTGAAACGATTTATATGTAAAAATGAGAGTTTGTCTGTATGTACTTTATAGAATCGTAAACTATGCATTTGATCATGTTATGATCTTCAGCAAAGTGTTGTGCAGGAGCCCACAAAGGTTTCTGAGTTGGTACGACCAGCTTTGCCCCGCATCGTTGCCTGCGGTTGTTGTTGTACCGCGGGACTCAGCTAGTTCTCCATAAAAGTTTCAGTAACTTTTATAGAGGATTTACGTATAATAGCTGTAACTGTACACAATTAGGTATTAAAACACTCATGTGATACTATTATCACACTCGGCATCGTGTTTTAATAACCCTTATTACACAACAGTTCCATTAATAACTTTAAAAGTTTAGGTATAGTTAGTATTAAAATCTGATGTGCGCAAGACGGCTGGCAGGAGCTGGATGCGAGAAGCCATAGATCGAACTAAGTGGCGTGAAATTGGAGAGGCCTATGTCCAGCAGTGGATTGCGATAGGCTGATGATGATGATGAAGTATTAAAATCACGTAGTCGGGTTAGTTTTTAAACTTCTTATTGTTTATTAATGGGGTTGAAAATCAAACCCTTTCATAACTTGAAAAACTGAGAAGTGTTGAATCAGTTGTCTTGAGGGTGGCGGAAGTCCGATTGCAGTCGCTCCGATCTTAGGTAAAACCTGTTAAATTAGTAGCCGAGCCCAAATAATATTGGAAATAACAAAGGCTAGGGAGATCCGATACAATTGTTGATGTCTTCTCGAATACATCCGGAATTCATAAAAATTAACCTCTTGTAGTACGAAAATAGTGACTTTCTTGGTAACATTTAATCACCGTATAAAATGACCTTTTAATAAAAGTGAGAAGTTGATAAAACAATGTACAATGATCGATGATTTTGTCAACCAAGTTTTTTCACCAATTATTATTACACGAACTCTTGGCATTCCGATGAGTGTTGTTTTTAAAAGTGTCAACATAATCAATTTGCATCGATGGGTTTTTTCCAGGCGATAAAACATGTGAACCGCACAGGAATATGAGTAATTTCCTTTTTCGCTATCACGGTAAATAGTAGATTGTGAGTTATTTTGATTTTTATTTAAATTACTTACACATAAATCAAAATTACACGTGAACTGTTAACTTAAAGTTTCTTTTAAGCCCGTTTAATAGTTTATACGTAAAAGAGTAACATATGTCTATTATTTTTTCATACATCCACACAAATCTTTAACTGATCAAATCTTGCATGTATATATTTTATAAGCTGAATCTCGAAAACGTCTCCAACGATTTTTATGAAATTTAGTAGGTATGCGGGGGTTTCTGTGACGATAAATAGATCTAGCTAGAATTCGTTTTTAAAAAACGAAGCAAAAAAAAATTGTTTATTCAGGTAAGTACATAATAAGTAGAATAGGACTATGCTTTTCAAAATGTTAAAGAAACCAAGGCTCTACTAATCAAGTGTTTTTCTGATTATAGCAATACTTATTAACAGCTCGGAGTTTGGAAGTTGGGGTAAACGAGTTCTTGAGTGGAGACCGCGTCTCCAGGCCAGGTGAAGTGATGATCTGCGCAAAACGGCTGGCAGGAGCTGGATGCGAGAAGCCGAAAATAGAACCAAGTGGCGTGAAATTGGAGAGATCTATGTCCAGCAGTAGACTGTGATGGGCTGAAGATGAAACAATTCTAAGGTTTTCGTTTTTTGCAACTTGATCTGCGTCTCCCAAAATTAAAAATGTTTTGCAAATTTTTGCAATATTTTTCATTGATTCTCACCTCTTCTGGAGCGTCATGTGATGTTATACGCTTATACATAGAACACGACACGGGGACTACTCAACAATAGAATAATCTTAAAATACCATTCGAATCAGAACTTCGAGATTAAAGCGTTCAAGGAAACAAACACGGATTTTTTGGCTGGAACTAAAACATCTTACGATCAAGTTGAACGATCTATGGTATTTAATAATAGCCAACAGCCATCTCAAAACGAATAGCCCTGTCATCATTACGAGGCAATATGCCAATCGGAAACAGATAGACATCAATAAGACCTGGTGAACAAAAGAGATTAAAATGTTTCTGTTTTACAATGAGATAATAATATGCGAATGTTAAAGGTTTTTTATATCATGACATCATCTTTGAAGGTAAAAATATAATAGAAAATTAATTTATCTTTTCCCGGTTGACCTTTTCATCATTGAAATCGAATATTCTATTTCTATTAATTAATTTTATTGGTTTCGCAAAAATAAAACAGACGATAGTAAATTTGACTTTGCTGGTTTTAGAATACAGTTTTATTGACGGGCTTATGGTAACCTACAGATCTATGTGCTGTAGAATCGAATCACAGAAGAATAAAGTTAATAAGGTCACTGACTAAATCATTGGTATGTATTTGTAACCACTAACTGACTGTTGGCGGGTAACTTGAGCCTTCTCGTCGAACCCAATTTGAGTGCCTAATCGGTTCTTTACTAAGTAGCTACATGAATCCCCAGATGAGGATGCAAGATGAAGATTTGATATTTATTAAAGCAGTATTGATTAAGAAAGGTATGTGTTCACAACAAGTTGTTTACCTCGTGTCAGAGACCACACAGTTCCAGCTTCATAAATCACCCTGATAATTGAACATCATATTTTATTGCTACCTACCCTCGATAAATCATGTAGTTGAATAAAGTCAAATATCGATAATGTTTGTTGATGAATATTTCTTTCAGGATGAGATAATCGCTAAAAATATGAATGACTATTCTGTAGTTCTTTTAATGGAATTGGCGGCAAACGAGCAGACGTTTTGCCTGACGGCAACGACTACCGCCTGCCCTGGACACCCAGGAGGCCAACACCAGAGGCGTCACATGTGTGTTGTCGGCCTTTGGGGACGGGGAAGAGGATAGAAGGGAGGAGTTGGGTTATGTGCGTCCGGAATCTTCACTCACTTGGTGAAACACAGCATATGCGCTGTTCACACTGGCTTATTATTAGGCCATGGTAACACTCTGGTCGAGCTGGCCCATTCAAGCTGAAGTGGCTCTCCCATGGTAAAACAACTACATTTTCTATGTAGAATTTCAATATCGCCTAGTAGGTAGGTAATTAGCAGGTGATTTACACAATATGGTAAAAAATTTGAAAGTCAGCTGGAAAGCCGTCTCCAACCTGGTTTAGGAAAAGGTTCGGAGGAATTTTAAGCATCAATAAATCACAATATTAAGCAGCAGATATTTTTGATCTTTTCTTAACAAGTAATGTTTCTGACGGCTTGACAGCAAATTAATCGTCTCAGGTGTAAATTAAACGAAATAAAAGAAATATTAATAGTACAAATAAATGTCATTTCTCGCTGTCTCATGATCGGATGACGAGATACTGAGTTAAAGCATGTGTTTACGGAGGCAATCATTCAGTTGCCAGGTATGTCTCAATCGCATTGCCTTTCTTTACTTACCATTTTAATTGAAATAATCATTATACTTAGCATAATTTTATTAAATATACCTCGTAATCAATGCAGAAGAGAAATAGGTTCGTGGTCTTCCCCAATCAGTGTCTAGAAGCGATAGAGCAGTGTACTAACCATTCATTTTAAATATGGAAAGCAGAAATGCGATATATCAGAATTACTAAATATTAAAAGAGTGAGATCATCGGCCTTTTACTCGACAGCGAAAGAAGAAGGGTCATGTTTTTCGAGTTGTTATATTTTTTTCTATGTTTGTATATTTCATGTGCACGCCTTAGAGCCTAAGCAGCTTATCGTATTTTTATGTGAGTGGTATCAATAGATTCGTCTTAGTCGTGAGAGTGATACTGGGTACATAAAAAAGAAAGAAAAATATAAAATAAATAACAAAATTTAAAAAGAAAAAATCCAATTCTTTCAATCTTTTCAGTTCTTCAATGAACTTAATAAAGATGGCAAATATTGACACAGTCGGGTTTTTTTCTTCAAATAATTCGTTGCTTGTTTGTACTAAATGTTTTTTTTTTGGGTTTCTTAATATTAAATGTAGTACTAAAAAAGTAACCTATATTCCTTACGATAAGTTTAGAGAAAGTTGCTTTGCTTGTTATACCTGTGGTGATTAATTAACAATACGTAGTGTCACCACGCCTTTTCATCCCGTGGGTTTCGTAAGAGCCTGTGGTGACTTTCACATACAGCGGCAATAAAAACATATGACAACGCCATCTACTGAATATCCATTGAACTACGGAGTATCGTAGTGTACGAAGGTCCTGCATCGCGCAATAGAAGTTCTCGCGCCGATTAACATATATAACCTTGCTAACATCAACCGTTGAGCAGTGGCCACCCAGACATGATCACCTCGCCTGGTCGGAGGATCCTCCCTTTGTTGGAGGAATATGTGACCCGTTTCTCCATTCCTCCACAAGCTAAAGGGAACAGAGTACGAAGAACAATAGAACTGCAAATCACAAGAACAATTTACATAAATCCTATCTCAACCAGTCTCCGTCAGCTTGGTATATATAGACTATACCGTATAGTAGACCAACTCCATTAATAATAGCATCCTATGACTTTCTCCAAGGTCCAATCTATCCATATTCCTAAACTCATTCTATACAATTTAGCGTTTTAGCCAGGTAAGCGTTAAACAGACAGAGTTGCTTTCGAATTAATATGTGAATTTGGATACCTTTGAATAGCTTGCGTGCAACCTGAGAGGATTGATTGACAGCAAGACCCAGTGGTACTTTAGTTACAAGGTTATACTATAACAGAATGTATCCTTATTTGGTTCACTTCTCATAATGTCTTACTTCAAAAGTAATGGTCCAAAATTGTACCACTGTAAAGGTTTCCATGAATAAAACATGAGAAATATCCTTCAGCCATAAGTCATACCTAAAAAACGACGATAAATCTTGGAGTGGGCAAAAACTGATCGTTAAACGGAACAACTTCGATTATTAATTCAACAATCGCTTGTCTTTTTCCATTTAACTTGGATACTTCTTTTTTAATTTCCCCATTTGCTTAAAAAGGTTGTAATATTTCATACAAATTGCCAGTTTTTTAGTAAGATTTATGAACGTAATCAGTAAAGGAAGCCATTAAATGTAGATATATTGATACAAGAATGGTTATTGGCTTATCAATTATTGAAATAAGTTTATTGAATATTGCCAACCCGTCCTGGCCTAGCATGAATTTACCGTAGGAGAACCACGCTTCGGCAAGAATGGACCGACTCGATCGGAGTGATACCATGGCCACGAATAAAACCACACAAACAGCGCTTGCGCTATGTTTCACCGAGTGAGTGAGGATACCCGAGGACTATATCTCAACCACATCCCCCTTTCCATCCCTCTAAGGGTATCGATTAATAAGGGTTGCGCGTGTCCGAGCGATACGTCTGCTTGTCAGGCCCCTTTCCCATACTTTTCAAAAAAATAGGCCTTTGATTGATCAACTTAATAGTGCTACTAACTTTTAAACTTTCGCGTTTATAATAATTGTTCACTGATCAGGGCCTATTTTTTTACGTATGGAAACCCCCTCGGGCCTTCACCCCACCGGGGTTTGCGGTGGGGCGGTGTATCGGAATCGAATCAACAAAAACCACACGGTGTGCCACTCTGCGCCTGAGACGGGAGAGATCCGGGAACCGGGAACCAGGCAAATCAGAGGGAATGTTTTTTTTTTATGTTTTAGCTGCTAAAATAACTCTGCCCTGCCTGATGGAAAGCATGAGCAGAATTCAAGAGTGGTGGTCACCATCCTCAATGCGAAGAAGGACAATTCAACATGGTGACCCTCACTATGGCGGCCTGGTGAGATACTTTTTCACGCCCGCTTAAAGGAACCGGGATCATAGTGGGAGGGAAACACGTGCGCTTGTAGTGTGTACCAGGTTTTGACGGCGGGTTGAGATCTCGGCTGTAATATCGGATGTAATATCTTTAAATACTTGATCGCGTTTATTCCGTGAAAATAATTATTATAGTGCTATAATTATAAATGTGGGATACATTTTAATAAAAACTGTATTTGGCTTTATGTCCATCATGATAAGATAATACATCACGACATGGCGTTAAGTTAGCAAGACCTTTCTCACTTAGCTCGGTACGGTCAGCAGAAAAGAGCAAGGAATTTTTGTTATATCAATCAACAACCCATAATGTCCCACTGCTGGGCTCAGGTCTCCTCTCAGGAGAGGGTTAAGGCCATACGTCCCCACGCTGGCCAAGTGCGGGTTGGGATTTTTTTGTTATACACCGAGACTTATTCCAAATAAAATTATTAAAAAGATTTACTTTCCGTGATACTGGTTACGAACGCGTCATACACAGGTCTATCCGTAACCACGAGTGGGTTATCCATTCGGGACACAGAAGGTATTGATTGTAACTTTTTCTGCTTTCACTAAACACTAAAGTGATTTTTAAGTTCCTTACTAATGGAAAGTTATGCTATCAATGAGTAACCTAGTCTACATCTTGCCTTGACAACCGACATATCTATATGCTGGCAGAATTGGTTATTTAGGTAGGCTGACTAAAAAACTAATTATAATATTATTACAGACTTGATAAATTTAAAAACTAATTGAAACAAGTCACTAAACCTATTAACATATTTTTTATTATTTGATTCTGATTTTTTGAGCTCTAAACGACATTATCTAAAGAAGAACTAAACAGGAAACGTGACAAGTAGCGTAACTTCAGATCCCAGAAACGAAATTAGATCCAATGACATTTTTTTTAATATTATATAAATAAAAGTAACTGCGCCCTGAGGTATTACCGAAGATTTTTGTTGCTTTAGGATCGTGTATTGCTTATTTTCTTGTCGCGTAACCCTGCTTTTTTTTAGAATCAAAGTTGCCTAAGTTACTCCTTATAATACTAGCGATATGCCAGTGAAAGTGCCATAAAATCCGTTACAGAGATTAGCTAAAACAGGGAGACCAACAGACAGGGAGACAGACAATTGATTTGGTGTAAGTACCGTATAAACTTTCTTAAACATTTAGTGAAAAGCTGTTAATTTGAAATAACAAACACATACATGCAATTTTATTTATTTGCATAGATATGGTACCCGTAAACAGATTCTTTGGAAATAGGTTGAGGTGGTAGGAGGGTTTATTCATCTACTAACTCCTCACTCACTCGATGAGTCGTAAAGTAAAAACAATTTTTACAAAAAAAAACCGACTTGAAGATCTGAACCAAATTAAATTGGGACCACACGGCAAGCACCGCCTTTCAAATAAAATAAGAATCGTCAAAAGCGGTTAACGCAATCAAAAGCTAAAGATGAGCCTCCGGTATCCTCACTCACTCGGTGAATAACAACGCAGACGCTTATTCACACCGCTTTTCTGTGAGACCGTGGTATTACTCCGGTCGAGCCGTCTCATACCTGCCGAAGCGTAGCTTCCCCGTGGTAAAATACGGTTGATGTGATGTGCTTTCTTAAAAGCCATGTTGCCGTTAGTCCTGAAGTATACCACATAAAATATTCAACTTTTACTGTGAACAAAAACAATCTGGTGTCTGTACAATGTCGGCGAAATGACATTACAAAGACCTTAATCGTATTGAAACAAGTACTTAAGGATAAATAATTGCGAGAGTGCCATAATTTGTCAACGGAATCGCCACTTATAGCAGAACATCGTAAATTAATGGAATAATGTCGCATCTGATTCTTCCAAAGTTTATCAAGCGCCGTTTAGTTTGAACAGTAATTTAAGATACCATGACTACTAAACCTAAAATGATGATATTCTTCGTTGGCTGTTGTGTTTCGTTGGTGAATGTCAGAGCGCAGGCTTAATGATTTAGAAACAACGCAATAGGCCGCCATGACGTACTACGCCGCCATGCTCCTTCGTGGCATTGTCTGCATTATGATCATGATGATATTACTCTTGGATTCTGCTTATGCTTAACAGCAAAAGAGTAGAGTCACTTTGGCTGGCCGATATTTATCTTAAAAAACTAGGTACTGAGCGTGTTCATCTTTCAGAGATAAAATCAGTATTATGATCAATTTTACGAGATGGTGAGTAAATTTTAAGTTGAACGTATATTTTAAACCAATCAACTTTCCTTTAATGGGTATAGGGCGTTCGTAACACGGTGTAATGAATGATTACCGTCCTATGGGCGGTGGAACTTGTTAATAAGATTTTATTTTCAAAAGCACTTACTGATAATTTTAGAGTTCCGTTTTAATTTGTTGTCAAGTGCTAGATGTTTGATTCGATTAAATTTTTTCGCATCAAACAACAAATGTAAAAGTACGTATAACTTAAATATCACGGTGGCGCAGTGGTAGCGTATGTGACTGCTGAGCTTGATGTCTTGGGTTCGATTTCCGGGTTGGAATGTTTGTTTGATTTACAAATATTTGTTTCGGAGAAAATTTTTGGGTTTTTTCTAAATATGTATGTATTTACAAAAGAAAAAATATATATGTACTTAAATTAGTTGTCTAGTAACACAAGCTCTGCTTAGCTTGGGACTGATGGCGTTGTGTGTCATATGTACGAAATATTTATTTATTATATATTTCTCGGTCTAAAACGATTACTAACGCAAAATAGTTCATAGAAAAATGTGCTTTATCATAAAGTGCAGGTAGCCGGGCCTGGCCTCATCATAATATATACACTACGTTTTTATTGTAATACCCAAGTGTATAAAATAACATGTTTTATAGTATTTTTAGAATGCTATTGAAATACAAAATAATATTCAAATTATAATACTTCATCTTGGGAAAATAGTTTCCGAAGTGCTTAGAGAATACCTCACACTTAGTTGTTTTATTTACATTTTTCCTTTTATTCATGAGGATGACTGTTTTAAAAATAGTTTTAAAATGGAGAAAAATCTTCAATGGTATGAAGCTTATGTTATTAAATTATTACATTAAATACTGACTCATATTCTGACATCACAACTGAAGAAAATCAAAAACCTGTAATAAATATGTTTTGAAAGGAAAATAAAAGAAGATTTTTTTATTATTGTGACTTGTTTTTTTATGAAACCACGGGCAAACGAGCAGACGTATCGCCTGATGGTAAGCGATTATCGCCGCTCATAGACACCCGTAACAATAGAGGCGTATTATATGCGTTTCCAGCCTTTGGGGGATAGGGAGGGGGATAGGGGAGGAGTTGGGGTATGAGTTTTCGGTATTCTCGCTCACTCATTCAAACACACCCACGGGAAAAGGTCTATCATGATCCCTAACTGATCACATTTTTTTATAATGAGCTGCCAAATGGCTTTGCTCTGCCTGATGGAAAGCATGAGCAGAAACCAAGGTCACCATTCTCAATCCGAATAAGGACAATACAGCAGGGCGACCCACCCTCAGACATTCAGACATAGTTGACATACTGTTACTTTTCAATACTAGGAAACAATAAATAACAAAGGTCATGGCATGTCAGCCATTCATTTATTGTGTACTGAACAGGAGGAGCTAATTCAGGTATTAACAGATGCCTCCAGATACAGAGGTAATTACAGCTGAGTTTAAACGACGCAATTATTTATGAGCTTTTATAAACGGCGCCTAATTAAAAATCCGGTAAGACATGACTTGAATTTGCAATAATATGGTTCTGTAACTTGGCATAATACTACTACTAACTCAATTTAACTATGACAGAACTCTACCAGAAGAATAAGGCGTAGAAATGGACATATCCTAGAGCTTCAAATCCTCAAGAAAAGAACTTCTCCTACTTAACAGGCCGGAAACACACTTGTGATGCCTCTGGTGTTGCGGATGTCCATGGACGGCGGTATTCTAAATAACTATCGGATATTATTATGCCTACGATTCTGGAAAACATGGACTAAATCGATATCCCGAATCGTGAGTGATAAGACCGCCTATTGAAATACCACATATAGATTTCCATTTATGTATGTACAATATTTTATAATTTAGTGGTGTTAAGATGTATAAATAAATCATTATCTTCTTCGTAGCCTTTATTATTCCCAAGATTTGGGGTCCGCTACTAGTTCAATCGGTTTCAGTTGAACTCTCTTTTTCCACTGAGGGTGAACTGAATTCGAAGGTCAAACTAGTTGTCAGTATATTCAGGGTACTGACTTCCCAGTAACGATTGCCATGGACATTTATGACAACTGGGACCGACCGACAAGTTGTATAAATAAATATAAAAAATAAATTCGCTAGCAAAAGGGTAGTTTTTTAATAAAAAATATCAAAAAATTAAAAAACTAAAAGCGCTACAAACAAACATATAGGTGAAACTAATGAAAGCGTGTTAATAGGAATAGTAGTTTGAAGTCTGATAGTCATGTGTTTTATTCTGAAAGGTTCTCTCATTTTGACTTAAAGAACCCCGAAGTAACACATTTCCGTGAAACTGGCAAGATCTCAAGATATGGACTATCAAGACACGGACGAAATACCTAATTGTATTCACTATTTAGTCTCGAACAAAAAACATTGAACTTGAAATAAATGCGGCAAGACTGGCTTCGATTCCACATACCTATGTGTGTTTTTGCGAACCAACACAAAGTTGCTCCATATTCCAATTCTAGTTTGACCTTTCCAATAATGACAACAGAGAAAAACTGGTAAGTACTACATTTTTTCAACACAACGATAACATTTATGTATTTTATTTGTATATGTAATTAAAATGACGACAAAAACACATTAAAAAAATAACTTTGATATGACTACACACATTAATGACTATATTTATACTTATATGCGCAAGGGAATCACAACAGAGGTGTATTAAAGGCCACACAATGGCATATTTTGCCATAAATTAACAAGAAGAAGGTTTCAATACTAAACCCCGATTACGTAAAAACTTTTGATACAATTTATATCCTTCATCCATCATCACATTCCACTGCTAGAATGGATATTCCTGATGGATGGTCACATCACTTAGATCGATTCGCGGGTTCTCGCATCTAGCTCCTGCGAGCCGTTTCGCGCAGATTTGACTCTTTACAAAATTTATAAACCAAGACTGATATTAAGAATCTATTGACACCAATCGTTACAATCAGTTCAGTAATTTAGACGCCAAGGTAAAACATTCTCAGTCTGCCTACATTATTACCTTTCTTTTTGGTTTCGACATAGTCGGCAAAAAAATGATTGACGCGCTTATGTCATTACTGTCAATCTGACACTTCGGGGATTACTTGGAAAAATTAGGCGTATGATAAAAAGGGGAAAAGGTAAGAATGTGAAGCAGTTGTAAAATAAAGACATTAATACGATGGATGCGAGAGTGTAAGCAGTTACTAGTGAGAGCAGGGACCCATATCTCTAACCGGAATAATCCCAGATATTTTTTTTTATATTTAAGCTGCCATAATGACTCTGCCCTGATGGAAGGCATGAGTAGAATCCAAGAGTGGTGGTCACCATCCTCAATGCGAAAAAGATCAATGCAGCATGGTGNATTTTTTTTTATATTTAAGCTGCCATAATGACTCTGCCCTGATGGAAGGCATGAGTAGAATCCAAGAGTGGTGGTCACCATCCTCAATGCGAAAAAGATCAATGCAGCATGGTGACCCACACTATGGCAGCCTGAGGGGGAGGGGGATGGTGAGGGGGATAGGGGGCGTTGGATTGGGGTATGGGCCTCCGGTATCCTCACTCACTCGATGAAACACAGCGTAAGTGTTTCACACCGGTTTTCTGTGAGTATGTATTTTATGGATAGTTCTTTGGCACACTTTAGAGCCTGAACGGCCTGTCGCATTTTTGTGTGAGTGGTGTCAATAATTTCGTCTTAGTCGTGAGAATGACAGTTGGTACTTCAAAATAAAAAAACAAAATATGTATAGAAAATCTTTTCAGTTCTTGATAAATATAATAAAGATGGCAGATATTGACGCAGTCGGGATTTTTAAATAATTATTTACATGTGTACGTCAGTTTAACCTTAACCATCGATTTGAGATACTAATGTCATAAAAAGTAGTTTTCACGAAATTAAAATGAGTACCATACCATCAATCTTGGATAGCAAAAAAAATCTAGGGGATACCGTCATTTTTGTTTTAGCAACAATGATTCCATTGACACGAATCAGCTTTCTACAACTCGAATAATTTATTGTTTTCCTATATTTTTATCACAAGCTTTAATTTAGTGCCACTTTATTTTATACTAAATGTAGGCAAGCGTAAGTCGGTGTTACGAATTAAAGATTCAGTATAATATAATATAATATACTGAATCTTTATCACAGTCTGACTGGCGCTTTATACAAACACAAAATATATCTGTATGTTTTAATAAGAAGTGTCTAGTTTATAACCTCTGGAACTGCTGGGACTAGGAGGGCTTACTTCATTAGTACGGTACAACCTTAAACCACAGCTCCACCCGCGTTATGTCGATACCTTCTTCAAGAATCAAAGTCCAACATCAAATCAATCAAAGAACCAAATCTAGTTGAAATTGGTGCAACTGTTTAGCCGTGAAAGCGTAACAGAAAGAGTTACTTTCAATTTTATAATGTAATATACAAAATTCTCGTGTCGCGGTGTTTGTTTCCCAACTTCTCCGAAACGGCTGGACCGATTTTTATGAAATTTTGTGTGCAAATCGGGTGTTTGAAAATGAGCCACCATGTATTTTTAGACCCCTAAATGATACGGGTGGGTGACCCACCTCTAAATACTATTTTTTTATTATTAATATAGATGTATCAAGAAATGATTAAAAACGTCGTTGTAGGTTATTCTATCAAACTGTCGCTTTTCAAAATCTCATAATGATACAGTCTAAAAAAAAATAATAATTGCTTTTTGGAACTGTCCCTTTACAAAGATAAATTCAACTTAATCACTTTAAAACATGTCATTAATTACTTTCGTATCTTTAGTTACTTAGTTATTTTTATTAATGGTAATTAAAAATGCGGTGAAAGTGATAAAATACTAATAAGTCCGCTACCACATTTTATCAGTTTTCTAGAAACAATTTGAAAATTTGTAGGTAGTATGAAGTTAAAATAAAACAAAACATTTGACCTGCCCGCAGCCGTTGTAAAATCCAAGATGAAATTCGATAGACATGCTGTCGAGAAACCTTGACTATTAACCTTACGGAACCCTAAAAAGGAGATAGGTAAACGAGGAGTGGTTTAACTTAATTGTAATAAATTACACAAATTCCGTTTTATTAATAGTTTATAGTAAAAACGGGATATGTTGCCATTTTAAAAATACAATTTAACTGTTTTATTAAGTATACCGAAATAAATCACACTTATTAACATTAATATAATGTATTTTAATACAAATATATCATTAGGAAGTGTGTCAAGTGTAAATGAATTAGGTTAAATATAAAACATGTTTTATTGCGAACAGCTGTGGGGTCCTCAAAGAGGTTTTAGGCTCAGATGAGTTCATTCAATCGATAGTTTTTAATAATTTATACAACACATATTTTTTTATGAGTCAGAAGAAGGAGCGCCAGGAAATATTAAGTGGTGACACGTCTATATTGTAAGCAAATCCTAAAATGTACTAAAAATAAAGTTTTTTTTAAACCTTATATTTTTTATTTTGAAAACTACGACTTTTGCTACTACTTTGACTAATATCTTTAAGTGAACCGAATTTAAAGGCTGACTTGGTGGTGCAGTTGTGGCGATTCTCGGGTCCGGACCAAATGTTTGTCTGATCTACAAATATTTGTTTCGAGTTTGAGTGTTTTCTATGTATAATAAGTATCTATTAACAAAAAATGTATATATTTATTTATATCAGTTGTCTAGTACCCATAATACAAGCTCTGCTGAGTTTGGGACTAGATGGCGTTGTGTGTTAGATGTCAGAATAATTTATTTATTTATTGATTTATCCGGAATAAAAACTGCTTTTGGAACTTCGCACTTTTTTTTATATAATAGTTTGCAAACCAGCAGACGTATCGCCTGATGGTAAGCGATTACCGCCGCCCATGGACACCCGCAACATCAGAGGCGTCACAAGTGCGTTGCCGACCGTGGGGATGGGACGGGGGATGAGAGGAAGGGTAGGATTATGGGCCTACAGTATCCTCACTCACTCGGTGAAACACAGTGCAGGCACTGGTTTTCTGTGAGGCCGTGGTATCACTCCGTTCGAGCCGGCCCTTGCATGCCGAAGCGTGGCTCTCCCACGGATTTTCTTTGCCATTGTGCTACTCTTCCTGTCTGCGCATCAAATACTTCTTATTTTCATAGAGTTTTTAAGCTTAACCTGTATACGTACATACGTAGGAACCATCACTTTTCATTATTTACAAACATATACGACACTGAAAGACTGAAAACAAGACATTGCACTTGCGTGTAGTTGAATACCAAAGATTTAATTACGTTTAGTGGATATTTTAGTAAAAATATTATTGCACAGGTAATTTGAAGCATATCACAAACTTTAATCTTATCCCGAATTATGATACAACTTAGCGCAATAGCTATCAGTCCCCGGTCAAAGATCCAGAAGCAGACGGTAGACAAGATGGGAAGACGTAGTGCTGAGAGACATGAAAGAATGTCAGGTTTCCGAGGACGACGTGACTGATAGGGCGAAGCGGAGGAGACAGACGAAGAAAGCTGACCCTACCACCATGTTTTTTTTTATGTTATAGTGGGCAAACGAGCAGACGTATTGCCTAATGGTAAACGATTACCGCCGCCCATGGACACCCGCAACACCAGGGGCGTCACAAGTGCGTTGCCGCCCTTGGTGGATGGGAAGGGGGATTAGGGGAAGGGTTGGATTATGGACCTTCGGTAGCCTCACTCACTCAGTGAAACACAGCGCAGGCGTTGTTTAACACCGGTTTTCTGTGAGGCCGTGGTATCACTCCGGTCGAGCCAGCCCATGCATGCCGAAGCGTGGCTCTCCCACGGCGACACCCCATGTGGGATAATAGCGTGGAAGAGTGAGAGTAGCACTAAGATATAAGACAGCTGATAAATTAAAAGTACTTTGTTATTTATGATTATAAGATAAAGCCGGTCAGTTTGCCTGGAAGAGATTGCTTAAGGCAATAAGGCCGTCCTTTTTACACTACCTACATATCTGATATTTAATGTTTTATGTGCTCTCTTGTGACTGCATCATACGGTGTACAAATAAAGACTTTGCATCTATAATAATCTATAATCATTTTCTTCAGTTTTTAAATTGAATCGTGAAGCAATCTGCATAAAAAGAAACATATGTCTATATTATGCTATGTTTATACGCCTGTGAGGATTTGGCAGTCGCTCACAAACTATAATATTATTATATAATATTTGTAAATAATACCCATGCATCACTATCAAATTACTTTATAATATTCTAATCTAAAATATGTTCTAATTCATTTCATTAATCTATATAAGTCTTATTTATTGCTTTTAGTACAATTTGGCATCAAAAAGGTCAGCTAATTTAAAATTAAAAGCTCACAATTCAGAGATAGAATTGCCAAAATAAAAAATTAAAACACATCACTAACGTAGGTATTCATATACCAAAATAAGGCGCGAACTTTACACGACAAAGATGGCGAACGAAATTTACATTACGAAGCGTAAAATTACCATTTGCCATTCTTTCTGGCAGGGTTGACAAGTGACAACATCCTGAAACGCTGTCAGCTAAATGTTGATTGGTTATAAAGGTTGAATTTAAGTTTTTTGCTACAAGATGTTGTGGAAAGTTGAACATGTATTTGAGGGTCGTATCGTAGAGTACCTACTCTATACACTGACACCAGCCATACACGCACACAATAGAATACAACATGAATGACGTACCTCGGAATAATAAAATAATTTCTATTTTTTAAATTAAGTAATATGTGAAAGCATTTCATCTGCAAAATCAAATTTTTCAAAACACAAGAGATTTCGTACAACACTGAAACCATAAGTTTAAAAATCGAAGGTAAAATGACGTTAAATGACCCGTTTTTTATATTCTTATACATTTATAGCAATACATTAAAACGAGCGAGCTATGAAAGAGTAATGACCCCCACTTTTTTAAAATTATTGAATATTGTTTTCACTCATATACTTTTAGTAGATTTTTAGCTTTAAAATTCATATACATTATAGGTAGGTACTATTCGTTATTCTGCTATTTACATAATATCAAAACTGTAGGTTTGGCTTTAGTGAGTGTTATTTTTTACAAGGATATAAATGCTTTTAGAATTCCTTTTCACTGAATACCTAGTAGATGGCGTATTCTTAGAGATTAACGCAAATTATAATACAAATATACGAATGAGAAAATACTTCCGATTGTTCTACAGCTTCAATAGTCATAACTGTCTTTTTGAGATTGATTTCTTCGCTGTCAAAAAAATAGTTCATAATGTTGCTTAACGCTTTAAAAAAGAACTGAAGAATAGCTTAAATCAAATGTAAAGACAACGATAATTATCTATTCAAGCATCGTTCAAGTTAAATGGCAAAATCAGTGGGCGCGTGGAACAAGGCCCTTACGTGACAGCCCTACATGATAGGTATCACATCATACGAAACGAACGATATAATCATCTTTTTTTAATGAAAATGTCAGCCACCACAAGTTGTTTTAATATTATTACCAGTCCAACTCAGTTTGTCAATTCTATTATGGTCAATTTTATTTATTGGTTGTTAACAGACCCGGTCCACAGTACTTAATAGGTTCTTGACTTTTTTATTACACTTACGGTAAACTTTAAACTTACTTAAATACATACCTAAGTATTCATTTAACCATATTAGAAACGATATCATGATTCAAAAAAATTTTTTTTAAATCTGTACACGAATTCTAAACATTATTCAAATGACGTGTGTATATATTTTTCTAAGGCTGATAAATTTCCTTTATACAATTAAATTGATAAATTTAATTGAGTTATTTACTAAAACTCTTTTTATAAAATATTTTATAAAAAGATACAACATAAAATAAGCGTGTGACAAGATAATAGTCGAGGCGCCTTTAAATACTCGGAGTCATCGTCCACCGTGGTGCATTTAAATTAATTTTAAAACAAATATGTGAGTGACTACATGGCGTTTAGTATCTACAAGGTGTATTGCGTCTTGGCATCAGCTTACAATTTAAAGAAGATGGGTAGTTATATTTCTTAAATAAGCTAAACTTACCTTGTTTACAAAAGTCCAAGGAAACAAATCACAACCTTTATAAATTCACTAATAATCCCGATCGTGATGCACGTGGTACTGGCACAAGTATTTTCGAAAACACAGATTGTAATAAAAACAAATGTAGAACTATTATAAATTCAAACGGCGCGCGATATCGCAGAAATGTGTCAGTGGCGCGTCGCGGCGGACGGCCTAGGCACTAAGCGTGTGTGGAATAGCAAATGGCGGGCACCAAAATCGAATTTTTCGAAATTTTTGAGAACGGTAATGTCGTATCAGTGGCAGGGTTTTGAATGGCGCGGCGTGCCGCTGTACATCCGAGACTGACTAACAAGACGGCAGGACATCGAATTTATAAATTGATTTTGTCCAACACAACGTAACTATAACTGTACTCTACGTAGAAAAAGATTTCGTTACCTACTAGTTTCTTTGAATACCCCTAAAAATGTATAAGCAATTGATAAATCACAATAACAATAGGTTTTGGGACTGACTAGTTTGTCTCTTTTTTTACATAATAATTAACACGTTGTAAGCAATTATAGAACGACAAAAACTAATGCTAAAACTTAAAATGATGACGAGTAGTGAATTTATTGACTGTTTTTCGTTTGTTAATATGAATATGACTCATTAACAAAGTGTCAACTCTTTTATGTATTTTTGTTATATTATAAAAATGTATTGTTTATATTATAAATGGACTCATTTGTGGCATTCTGTAATATTCTGCATTCTGAGTCCGCACTCGAAACATTCAAAATATTCAAACTTAGAATGAGTCCATAAAGTAGACAGCCTCTGTGCAAATGAAGAAAGAATAAAAAAATCATGTCACTTCTGCCAATTGAAAGCGTGTATAATAATATTATATATAAAATAATAATATTATTAATAATATAATATTATTATTATTAATATTATTATTTTCGAGATCGTTTTTTGTTTTTGCGAAAGACGGTCCTCATTTCATGTCATCCACATTTTTTATATTTTTTATCATTAATTCCATCACGACGAAGACTTGAAGACTTAGAATTGAATACTTGAAATACTTGATTGACATTGGCAGAAATAGCTGATCCGGCTGATTGCCATATCATCAAAAGAAGAATAATATTATTAGCCATCAGCCAGCAAAAATCCCATCAAAATCGGTTCAACCGTTTCAGAGATTGCCTGAACAACAATCAATTTTTTTAAAAGAATTATCAAAATCGGTTCATAAACGGTGGAAGTTATCCGCGAACACACATTATATATACGGTCGAATTGAGAAACCTCCTTTTTTAAGTCGATTAAAAATCGATTTAAGTTTGAAAAGTAGTTTAACCAAATGTTTGATAAAGTATCTGAGCAATTTGTGAATACAACGCATTCTATTACCATTAAGTCGTAAATGTTTAATACGATATAAATTAAAGTTGACTACATTGCTTACAAAATATTTTAGTTTCAGGTATACCAATCAAGATTATCAACTTCTCCAGGCATTTATGTCAAGACTGTTAAGGAATGGCGGCTGCATTGTTATAAAATCTGTATAGTTGACACTGTAAAATTACTAAAACCATACTGATAGCAATCACGGGTTTTAATTAGCTGCACAATCTTTAAATACAAGTAATGAGTTATTAAATAAATACCCGACTGCGTATAATTTTTTTTATATTTCAGAACTAAGACGAATCTATTGACACCACTTACATAAAAATACAAGAAGCCGTTTAGGTTCTGGGACGTGCCAAAGAAGTATAAATACATACATGCATATATACAAACATACACTTGATAAACTTAACCCTCGTTCTTTCGCAGTCGGGTAAAAATACTACTAAATTATTCTATACATTGCCCATTCTATATCAGTAAGTCGTTTGACATGCGAGCCCCCAGATATTGTTGCCAAAGACACACACACATATATATNGGGTAATAATAAATAAAGCTTCATTTATTTTAAGAGACGTTTGGAAATCGATACATAGTACAAAATGAAGTCGCTTCCGCTATCTGTTCAATTAGATCTTTTAAACTACGCAACGAATTTTAATTTAGTTTTCATTACACATATTTATATATTACTATTAGCTTTCATACATAATAGATGGGGTGATTGAAAAAAGTTTAATTGCTTGCATGCATATTAAAATAAAGGAAATTATTAGATTATTTCGAAGACTACCATGCGAAGCCTGTCGCTAGTAACTACGTAATAAACTGGTTAAAGATGGATGTCTGTACATTAAAGATGTTAAAGAAAAACTGATATAGGAGTCTATCATAGTAACTAAACCCAAAACAACAGTTCTTAGAATGTTTGTTTAGTTGTCTGTCTTTGTACGCGCTAATTTCAGAAAGGGTTTTGTGGTCAACCTTATTTGAGATTTAGTGGTTTTAATATTTCAATCGGTTGACAAAGTTATATAAGTTTAAAGAATCATCGTGATAACCGACATATACGCGGGTCAGGCAGGTGCTAGTGTTTTAATAAACATAAAACAATAAAAAGTTCTATGACACGATACGCCAGGCTGTTTTAAAAATCGTTTTAGCTATATTGATTCTTAGATTATTGAAAGTAATTCACCCAACAAAGTTCCATCACTTTTTTAAAAAATTATACTTATCTTGGCGCGTTAGGGAAAAATGATGAGAGTAAATTTTTAGCGCGTTTTTCAAATTTGTATCTTGTTACGCCAAAGAAGTATAAGTCTAACGCGTGTGCATCAGTACACACACTTTTTAAGGTATAGGGGGCAAACGAGCAGGCGTATCGCCTGATGGCCGACGCCAGTGGACACCCGCAACACCAGAAGCGTTACAAGTGCGTTGCCGGCTTTTGGGAGATGGAGAGGAGGATGGAGTTGGGGTATGAGCCTCCGGTATCCTCACTCACTCGGTGAAACACAGCGCCAGCGCTGTTTCGTTGAATCGTAAAGTAAAAACAATTTTTACAAAAAAAACCGACTTGAAGAACTGGACCAAATTGAAATGGGACCACACGGCAAGCACCACCTTTCAAATAAAAGAAGAATCGTCAAAAGCGGTTCACGCAATCAAAAGCTAAAAGTGGGCCTCCGGTATCCTCATTCACTCGGTGAAACATAGCGCCAGCGCTGTTTCACACCGTATTTCTATGAGGTCGTGGTATCACTCCGGTCGAGCCGGCCCATTCGTGCCGAAGCGTGACTCTCCTCCAGTAAATGTATTTAAAGCCCAGTTTTACGGGACCATCCAAAGGCGTGTTTATTTTAATTTTGTGTACTGTGCATCTCGTGTGTACCTAGCTACTTAACTATTTTCTTTGAGTGTTCACCGCTAATGCTTTGAATAAATTTGCTGTCTACATTTTCGAAAGCCCAAGTTTGCTAATAATAAACATTTGAACACGTAAAAAAGGTACAATTTATCTCGTAAGGTAGGTACACTTTACTCTTGTTGTGTCGTGTCCTCGGGGACTTCACAAATATAAATGAAAGACAACGAACACCATGACTCAGATCAACAATTTTTAATCCCACAAAGTTGTCCCATGAAGGGATCGAATACAGAGACGACAACTTAAACCACAAGACCATCCGAGCTATTTATTCATTCAGCATTCTTTCTGCTAATCTTGGGACTAGATGGCGTTGTGTGTAAGATGTCTGAAATTATTATTTATTTATTCATTTTTATTAAGAAAACAGAATCCTCAAATTCCATTTTCTTATGTAGGTATTTATGTTTATGAGGCCCCCCAGAACACATGATATATTCCCTACATAAAAACTTTAAAAAAATACGCTTACAAAAGTAGGTTACAAACATACAGGTGCTGCTAATAAAACCGTGTTAAAAATATATTTAAAGGTTTTTAAGTATAATGTTACGGACTCATTTCAATTCGGAAAACATTTTTATGAATTAACATATACTAGTGGTCGGCCATTGGCCGAAATTCGTCCATTTCTTTTTTTTTCTTTTTTTTTAGCTTTCTACATTGCTACCTTAGTCTTGCCAAATATTATACTCCTCCATTCGCACCATTTTCGTAAACTGGAATACAAAGTTTTTGTTTCCCGTATTAATTGACTGCCTCAGTGGCGGAGTGGTAGCGTATGCGACTGGAATGCTTGAGGTCCCGGGTTCGATTCCCGGGTCGGACCAAATGTTTGTATGATCTGTAAATATTTGTTTCGGTGTTTAGGTAATTCCTATGTATAACATGTATGTATTTACAAAAAAAAAAGTATAAATATATTTATATCAGTTGTCTAGTACCCATAAAGCTTAGGACTTGATGGCATTGTATGTTAGATGTCTAAAATATTTATATTTATAATACAATTAATGTTTAGATTACGTATATTTGAATTACACACGTGTTTTTCAGTAATTGAGTTTGCAAAATTGGTTTATAGGTAGCAACTATTATAAAGAAAATAATGGAACTATTAGTGATAACGTACAGCCTCGCATTAGTTATGTATTAAGAACAAGTACATAACAATCCGGTCACCTAATAAACTGCAAATTGTTGGCACAAGTGCTCCTCATTGCGTAATGTAACAACCAGTATTTGTTACGTTCACATACTTATTCGATATTTTCCATATTTTTCCATTCCATATTCAAATTAGTAATGACGCGTGGGTTCATAAGCTCGACATGTCAATGTCTTCTGTATGGTTAGATGTCTCATAATACGCTTAGGCTGTAATTCAAAAGCTGATAGCGATCATAGCCTTGGACCACGGCCGATGTAACGTTGAAAACTTCGGGCAATACAAAGTTGCTGAGTATATGCAAAGATAAAAGAAAAAGTACAGGTCATCTAAAGAAACCACTTTCGGTACTTTTAAGTGGAAGATTGATTTCTCGCAAATAAGCAGAACCCCGCAATGGACTGCGATATCCTAAGTGTTATCATGGGAGCCCAAGACACAAGAGACAAGTTGAAAATTATAAATAATTAAATTTTGTTATAAATACCACGGATTTATTTAACAAATGATATATTTGCTTAGAGTACAGGTAAAAATCATGTATCTTATAACTAGTATATGAATCTTTGAATACGCAGTATCAATATCCCTATTTATTCATTCGGTAAAGGTAAAGGAGAAAACAACTGAAGACAATATCACTGATAAGATAAAAAACAACATTTGAAACAAAACATATATTAACCGTTTAGCAAGCATAGTAGTCCAATGCCTATGTCTAGTTGCAGGCTATTAAAAGCTATTGATATCCTTGTTTTTTTTTTACGTACAACAACCCAATCAAGAGGCTAAGTGCGTAAATGGACCGGTAAAACAAACAATCCCTGTTTTTTTAAAGACATCTCCGGCATTAGTAATATTCCTGTAGCATGGGACTCAGAAAGAACATCCGGACTCAGATAAACGATTTGTGGATCAAATAACACGTGAAGTTTAAACCCATACCACTAGAAAACGGCAGTCATATTGCTATTACATGCACTCACTCGTTATATATTTTAATTAAATAGGAAGATACTTATTTCAAGACCCTCACACTGTTCAAAAGCGACTTATTTACATTTGTTAATAATGAACGAGACCAGTACTAGTGAGAACAGTACTAGTTTCACATATTATGTGAACTAGCAGTCATGTATGGATACTACATATTAAATTTTATCGCTAGCCACTCTTGACTTGGGCCGCTGCAGAAAAACAGACGAGTACACAGCACACACGACGGCTACGCACTCGTTTTTTTTGCATTAAGTTGTTGCTTGCAATCTAAATGGCCTTTTGTTTTCGTGACGTTTTTTGAACTGAAAGATGACAGTTCGGAGAAAATCTCAAGTTTACCACCTAGAGGAAAACAAACATGGAAGATCGTTTTTTGTTTTTTCGAAAGACGGTCCCCATTTCATGTCATCCACATTTTTTATAATTTTTATCATTAACTCCATCACGACGAAGACTTAGAATTGAAGACTCGAAATACTTGACATTGGCAGAAATAGCTGATCCGGCTGATTGCCATATCATCAAAAGAAGAAGAAAAAACAAACATGGAGATCGTTTTTTGTTTTTGCGAAAGACGGTCCCCATTTTATGTCATCCACATTTTTTATATTTTTTATCATTAATTCCATCACGACGAAGACTTGAAGACTTAGAATTGAAGACTTGAAATACTTGACATTGGCAGAAATAGCTGATCCAGCTGATTGCCATATCATCAAAAGAAGAAGAAGAAAACAAACATATTTATTTGGGCGATCGTTTTTTGTTTTTTCGAAAGACGGTCCCCGTTTCATCTCATTCAAATTTTTTATAGTTTTTATCATTATTTTCATCACGACTAAGACTTGAAGACTCGAAGACTTGAAGACTTTAAACACTTGACATTTGCAGAAATAGCTGATTAACTGGTTGCCATTTCATCAAAAGAAGAAGAACATATTTATTTGGGAATTACCAGTAACAATTTTCGACAGCACGAATGCTGTGGTGATATAATTTTATAAGTTCTTAATATATTTAATAATAATATTAATTTTACAGCGTGGGAGAGCCAGGCTTTGGCATGCATGGGTGGGCTCGACCGGAGTGATACCACGGCCTCACAGAAAACCGGTGTGAAACAGCGCCTGCGCTGTGCTTCACCGAGTGAGTGAGGATACCGGAGGCCCATATTCCAATCCCAACCCTCAAGGCCGCCAACGCACTTGTGACGCCACTGGTGTTGCGAGTGTCCATGGGCGGCGGTAATCGCTTACCATCAGACGATACGTCTGCTCGTTTGCCCCCTATTACATAAAAAATAAGCAGACTCCTCGACACTTCTTGCAAAGTTTTGCTGTTAGTTTCATATTAGAGATGGGTCGGACTAGGTAAATCAGATATGGTCCGGATGGCGTAAGAAAGCGGTTCCCGGATCCCTCCCGTGTCAGGCGCAGAGTGGCACACCGTGGTGGTTTAGTGGGTAGTCTGGCGAGTCAGCCAGGAGTCCCACACGAAGCGAACCCCCTGTACCCGCAGGGGGGGAGCGAAGTGCGTAAAGGCATTCCACCACGACAAAAAAAAAAGGTAAATCAGATATACCTATTCCTAATCTTAAGCAATACCTAATCCGCTTAATCTTCCTAATCTCATTCACAAACCGTTACTTGATACAATCTCAATCTGCCTATTCCTAATCTTAAGTTTTAATATCGTTATTAGGATTTGATAAATGTGATCGATGGAGCATCATATTACAAGCATGCATTACCAAAGTGTGAAGAGTTGTTTGTGATATTTATTTATATCGAAATGTCGACACTTACAATATGTCTAATTACTATAAAATGAAACTAGAATAATATAATCATAATTAGGCCTAAGTCTCGAGATGTATTTACGACTGTATAGTTAAACCCTTAATGCGACCGTTGCACGAATTTGGTCTTCTTCCTGTTATCTGTTGTGTGACCATGCTCTCCTGCGCAAATCTGATAAGGATACGGCGCGTATTGCGAGTGAGCAAAACACGGATCAATAAGGTGTCCATTGTACAGCGCTATATTGCTTTAAACGGCTCCAGATGTGTAGCGAGATGGTAAGATACGTTGTAACGTGTAAGTGAGTGAGATGGTTCAGGAACAGATGGGAACGTATGCTGAACATTCGATTTTATGTTTTGAATACAAAGGTTAGGTGGAACAGGTGGATTAAACACATTAACAAAACGGGATTAGGTGCAGCCTAATCTTATACAATACCTAATGCTCGCATCTGTTCTAATACGACTCATTTCTATTTCATACCCATACAGGAGAAGACGACACATTTTTTGATTGAAATTGTTATTTTAGGTCTGGGTGTACTAACGTCTGTTTCATGAATATCTGTCAGAACTGTTATTGAATGTTTTCGTAGGGCGGAATCTATTCCTATCCTATTTATTTTCCTTGTAACTGTTATTAAAGTGTTATTTCAGTTAAATAAATGAATAAAAAAATTTAAAGCAACACAAATAAATAAAATTGGAGTGTCTGTTTGTAATTTTAATATACCCCATTTTTACTAAATGCATATGTATGTAAACAAGGTACACGAACCAAAATATTTTTTTTACAATTTTTTCTCTATCTGTTTGTTCCGGCTAATCTCTGGGACGGCTGGACCGATTTGATAGGATTTTCAGTTGCAATAGCTGATGTAATAAGAAGTAACTTAAGACTAACTTACTTTTTCTTAGACTAGCTTTGCCCCGCTGTGTTACTAGCGGTTGTAGAGTTACATCAGCACCGCGGGACTCAGCTAGTTAATAAATAAATCTCAACTTTCTCGACCTTCAAACGTTCAAGAAAAGAGCATACTTCTTCCTAAAAGGTCGGCAAAGCACTTGTGACACCTCTGGTGTTGCAGGTGTCATGGGTGGTCATGAATAATGCACACACACACTGATACACCAACATTAGAAGGATAGCATAGTGGTTTAAGCGGCCCCCCCGCCATATGGATAACCCTTTGATCAAAAAATTGTTGCTCTGAATCTGGGTATTCTTTGTGACTATTTTATTTATGTTTGTAATGTCTCCCGCGACACATAATTTATTCCTAACGCGGGTGTTGTCATGTAAAAAAAAGAATGCTTTATACACAGCTTCCCAACTCCAATAGCTGGGTTGCAGCTCACCAGGCATAATCACCGCGCCTGTTGGCAGTATGCTTCCTTTGAATTGGATGGATATGAGACTGGTTCTTACACAAAATATGTAAGGTGATGTCATCAGACAATGCAAGGAATATGGCTCGTGGATAATGTGCACTCCGGCTCTAATCGCGAAATCAACAGGTTTGACGGTGAAGCAGCGCATCAAGGTAGGTAGATATTACACATGGAAAGCACATTCTGATGCTAAACCTGCTTGGAGTCATTTATCATCTGCAAGCGCACAATGCGCATACTAAGGCTCTGCGCACAATGGGATAGCTTGGTTCTACAGAACGAGATGCTTTACCGAAATGGGAGATTATCAATAGCAGAGTTCCAGAAAAAAAAGAACATTCCAGAAGACTAGTCTATCGGGTTGGCTCTGAAAGTTCTAGTCGGTATCTTGAGGCATAGAACAATAAACCTCACGTGAATAACAACGCGTCGAATATATACTCATTGTCGCGCAGCTGGGTTGTATACATTCGACACCGTTTTCTCGGAACCGGTCATTTCAGGAGGTCGTTGAACTTTCCAGAATGATCTAGTAATAGCGGCATATTATATAAAAAATCGTCTCTCGGATCGCAGTGCCGTTCAGATGAGCTACAGCGAGACAAATATCTGATATAAGTGACTAACACAGCGACCTCTGTGATCATTTATTTTTCGTTTCCAATCCAGTCTCTTTTAAATGTCAGAAGGCTTCTTCGTCTTCCTCAAATTCATGAGACCCACAAACATTATAATATAATAGAAAGACTTTGCTAACATAAAACGCGAAAGAAACCATTATCGTAATTGTAATCAGAAAGCTAAAAGCATACTAATATTATTCGTGATATAATAAATTATATATTTGATTCATCATAACAATTGATCGTATTAGGAAAAAAAGTATGATTTGCTTTCTTAACTTGCCAAAGGGGCCCCAAATTCTTGTCAAAGACGGCCCTGCCTCCCCTGATGGGTGTACTGCTCTCTTTACGTTGCATAGACATGACACCCGTTCTTCCACAAAATAAAACAATAAATGGCTTATAATACATTATATATTTAGAAGATCTTGTCTCAATATCATTTACATACGTAAAAACGTCATTCTATTTACAACGTCCATGTTCACAATACATTTACCACAGTCTATATCTAAATCACAAAAGTATAAAAAAATCTGAAATAAAGTTGACATACAAAAACCCTCCATTTACACATATACTCATTTGATCTTATAATACACGAAATGTACACTATTTACATTATCAATACTGCATTTTGAATTTATAAACAATACATTACATGGTTTTGTTTTCATTTCCAGTATTAGGTTCAAGTCTAATGATGTACATCATTGTTAGTAGAATGTATTCATCGTTAGGATACATCCCTACTGGTAGAGATAGTGCCAATAAGCATGATGACTAATATTAAAAAACTGTTTTGTGATGTTCGGAAGATGTTCTATTGTCAAAAACAGTTATATTTTTCCAATAAATAAAGTTTTAGTAAGAAAACATTGCGATTTAGATTTGAAGCTTAAAATTTTCGAAAAAACGCTCGGTGGTGTCATGGCATCTGTTTGTGTAAGACGTGACGTCACTATTTGTCAACCAGTGACCCTCGAAAAATGTGAAAGTGATCGTCGATTATATCCGAACAAAGCGAACTTTATACATAAGTGACGTAACTCGCTCCGTTTGGTGTTTAACTTAACATGGCGAATTGCTGCATTTTGTAGTTTACTCTATGAACCCCATTTTATCAGATAAATACATAGTTTTAGTGGTTCTTGGTTGGTTACTGTCATCATGCCCATTGGGATGTATAGCCCGGGATATGTAGAATAGGTATTGGATATATGGAATGCAATATATAAAACAAGTATTCTATATATGCCGGACGATAGCAGGAATATATATCGGTTGAGAAAATCAGTTATTTATATGCCAAAAGCTTTCAATCGAAATAATCTAGACACAGTCTAGTACGAATCTTTCTTTAACATTATTTATTGCATGGACAATTAAATCATCTGACAAGACTAATTTAAAGATGAATAGCTGTTTAATTGTCATATGTGCAGATGTTCAAGGATTCTTTACTTCATAAAACACATTTGACATCAAAACAAATACTAAAAATGGAAGCCATATCATAAATAATAATCAATAACTTGTACGAAACAGTTATTTTATTATTTTAAAGACGCATCGTCTTTTGCACAACTTAATTTAAAAATTGCAAGTATTTTTTTTTCGAAAAGTTCTGACAAATATCAACAACAACAATATATACTAAGGCTTTAATGTTTATTGCTATGTCAATTTTACACAGCCATAGTTCAATAAATATGGACTAACGGGACTGGATTCTTACTACTCTTAACAGAGTTCGATTTTGGATCTAAGTGTTGGTCATTATCCTACACATAGCGATAACTTGTCAATCATTAACTGCCTTTATAGTCATCGGAGGCACATAAGCCTATCTTTAGAAAGGAGATTTTTGTTTACTTATAACACACAAGGCAAATAAGACGGTTTTGGAAATGTTCCAAGTTTATTACTTTGTAGAGCTGTTATCTTACCTATTTTTGCAATAAAACTAAGTTAAACCAATTCGGGAAGACTTTTAATCTCAAAATATAATAATATATGTAAGTATTTATAGTTAATTGTTCGGGATCAGAGTCGTAGTCCAGTCATATTCTTGCCTTTGAAAAGGTTCTCCCAACACACAACTAGCGCCATTTTTGGAGTCTGAGCTGTACAGTGTTTTGTAGACCACTTTTGTTACAATAAAGAATTATTATATTAGGAGAGTTCACTTCGGCTATAGACTTGTATATTTATTTTCACACGCCAATACTTGTACCTAAGCCGACTTAACAAAAACAAAACGATATATGCAAATATTTTGCAAGCTTCCTATCGGTTTGGACCTCTTTAAAAAACGAAGAAACTTTTATAGACTTAAGAAACATCCAAATTTGAATCAACTTTCTGCAGCAGTTGAAGAAATAAAGGCACTGTTCAAATATTATTCGAAAATGGGGTGCAAATCTACTTAGTAATCTGTAATTCTTTAAAACTGAGGACAATATTGGCTGTCTTCACTATACAGTTCTTGAAGTCAACAAAACTGATGGTTATCAAATCTTCCACTTTCACCTGCAGCAGGTCACCAACATTTCAACCGTGATAATCATCAAGTTCAGATTCGGTTAGGGCATTTCCATAATTTGATGAATTTTCAGAACCTATGACAACAATTATACCATCAGATTTAGAGAATAGACAATACTCTGCAACTGCAAGATTGGTAGTTGCAGTGCTCTTTAGCTTGAGGTCAGTAATGGGACAAGCGTATCTCGATTCTACGCCATATTATAGTGATTAAGAACCTTAATAAAAACGTCGGAGCATATGAAATCTGAGAGGAATTTTAAATTCTACATTGGTCGGAAGACGGTGATGAAGAAGAGAAAAAAATATAAGATTAGTAAGAAAAAAGTTTAAATTTTGAATCACAAGTTTAGAGAATTTAATCCTCTAAAATATTTATCAAAGTAAAAGTATTTTATTGTGTATCATACATACTTAAATTGGTTAGAAAATATGATGGTCAACTATGTCCTTCTATTATATATATATATATATATATATATATAATAAGCATATATTGAGTGGTAATTAATTAATATTTTTTTATAAATAGCATAAAACCCATACAAAACGAGATATTTTTGCAAAAAAATGTGGATTAAATCGATTTTTTGACGTTTGGCCTTTGTTTTTGAGAGTATTAAACAAATCCATAGCTCACTATTGCCAATTCTTAGACATACGATATGACTGGTCTATGGGTCGATCCATTACGCGGCTGACAAACAATGACAGCCTATGGTCATAGCCAATGGCAATCTTTTCGAATAGTGAGGCAATTCAGAGATACTTATCGCGTTAATTCAGAAACGAATAAATTCATCATGGAGCAAAATATCGACAAGAATATCATATAGATAATTCATTGCTTCATAATATTATGGTTTATCATCACAACACAAAGGTAAGCTATTATACGCTTTAAGATCTCAAAAGTTCTCCATTATACTTGATATAGTTGTTGCCAGATTACCAGCCAAAAGGAAGGATAATCCTTTTAGCTGTCAATGGACATTTATATTTTCCACCATAGCACCTAAACTACTGTACCGATTCTAATGAATGAGGTGTCAATAGGTTCGTAATAATGGTCCATATAATGTATTTGATCAAAAGTACGTTAATTTTACGTATTCGGGTTATAGTTTTTTAAATTGTTTCTTGTATACCTCATTCCTTATCGAAACCACGTTGTTTACATATGCAAAGCATGGCAGGGTATACCTAGTACATTATCTTTCATAATTTTACTGTGTCCAGTTAACAAAACCTCTCAGTACACATAAAATGGAGCATCCAATACAATATACATTTGCCTGCACATTAAAATATTTATATTACAAACAAATGCTGTAATTCATAGATTTTTACATTTTCTATTCATAAACATTACACAATCTGAGATCTTTATAATGTAACATTGTATGTTTTAACTTTTTGTGCGTCTAATTTGATTTTAAAAACCTTGTTTTATTTTTTATCTGATTACAAGGTCGATTTTTTCACCATTAGCCTATTCGAGGATCAATTTGCTGTATTTTATACACTCTCTCTATGGAAAGAATTTACTGACCAATGTTGGGTAGGATTGGGTTAAAAAACCATATATAAATAATAATGTTTTATACAATCGCGACTGTTAAACATACACATGGTTTCAACCAACGCGACTAAATGCGGGTAGGCAAACGAAAGAGTCGCTAAGCTCACACCAGTCTACCCGTACCCACAAGCGGTATAACCCGTTCGAAACGTCGAGAAATCGAAGTTATCGTAACATTTTACGCGAATAATTCCCGCTGTACAATTTGAGGATTATTTTCATAAGGTTGGCAGAAGTAACTTATCAAAAACCAAACAATCTCAAAAAACGAATTTTAAAACTATTGATCAATGTGTCACTATTTTCTTGACGCGAACGGACTATTGTTACCCACTAGATGATTAAAAACTAAATTAAAGGAAGCAACTATTAAATAACTAGCAAACAGAAGGATCACATATCAGTTTCCCTTAAACCAGAACAGTTTGCTTTTCAAATCCCTGAAGAACATTTAGTCAGAAGTATCGTAGACAGTAGCTAATCATGTTACGTTTCACGTGCAACACTAATGAGGTCACTGACCGACTGGCTTGGGATGCTGTCCTGTTTCCACCGGTCTACTCACTTGAGCACTGATCATACACACACATTCTAGCTGTAACTAGCCGTGGCACACTTCGACACACTGTATTAACACATTCAGTCGTCCATTTACGATGCTCGTCTCTTTAACGTCACTTTACCGCGAGCTAATTGCGATATGTATATCCTCACACGTTCTAAATTCGTTTTCTTCACCCATATCTGAAATAAAAAAGATATAAAAAATAAATCAGTGTGGTGACATATTAAGAACATGGAGTCTATCCTTTATTCAACTCACGAGTGTTATAAGAGACGAAAACATGAAACAATCCTGACCAATGTGGTATAATGGGCTAAAACCTCCTTTCTAAGACGCAATTTTACAATAACACGAGGAGGCGCTCATAGCCCAAATTGCACTCGGTGATTAGAAAAAATTACCGAGGGTAAACAACGACGACGCGGTCGGTACCTGGATGGGTGACCGCTGGTGGCATGTTCACGTTAAGCAGTCGGTCCCGGTTGTTATCTTAGGATAACAGTCGTGAAGCTTAGGCCTTTGGGCGGCTTGAGTACATCGAACGGCAACATTACGTAGCCACAACGTCGTCTTGCCAGTCCCCAACCTGCACTTGGCCAGCGTGGGGACTTATAGCCTTAACCCTCTCCTGAGAAAAGACCCGAGCCTAACAGTGGGAAATTTTGATTATGAGCGCACGAGGTGGTGCTAAATGTGGGGATCGAACCCACGATAGGAAATAGTGACCAGTTAAAATTACTACATCCAAGCTGTGAATATACCAAGTATAAAATTGATTTGACGAACTAACTACATTACAATTTAGACTTACCGCCTCATCAGTAATAGCGTGTATATGACCGGGAAATTTGGGCAGGTCCCGGCCTTCAACTGAAACACTCTGGCCGCGGTGGTACCAGCGTCTCTCGTACAGAAGTTTGCCATCTTCCACTCGAGTCTCAGTCGTCTCTCCTCCGCTTTCTCTCACTGGAGACTCACCTGAAACATAACGTCGTACTTTTATATGAAGAAGTGAAGTGAAGAAGTTCGGTGTTAAAAGTTTAAAAGACGAATCGGTGACTCCAGGTAAAGTCAATTAGAGGTTCTCGCCAAAGACTGATGGCACTCGACAACTCAATAACAACACAGCTCCGAATAAAAAGCGAATTACAACAGAGCTCCTAAAAGCTGGTAGAATTCCTTTATACTACAGCTCTCAAAACTATTTGATTACGTCATTCGTACTGGCACTACACCGCAGGCAAGAAGCAGGAGCGAGGTAGTACTATTCTTTAAGAAATAAAGCTTGATGAAGAACTACTCGGCTCCTGGAATGCATGAGGAAATGCCTAGTCGAATGCCGACATACCCAAGTGATAAAATGCCTCTATGAACCTTCAACGAAGAAAGTCAAGTTCAAGAATGAAGACAAGACCAATCCAACTATATCGACAGGTAAGACAGGGAGACGGCCGAGGAAACCATGTCAATGGCCATACTAGCGGAATCTGCATAATCTGTAAGAAACTTCTTGATAACTCTTTGAAACAACTGGGATTGGGGATGAACATCGAAAAGACGAAAATCATGCAAAACAGGTATACATCTCAGAGTCTTGGGACCGTAAATGGCGCTACTATTGAGGTTGAGCAAGAATACATCTACCTAAGCCAAACAATTCAACTCGTTCCATACAAATTCGATCGGGAGGCTGATAGGATTACTCTGGGCTGGGTGACGTATGCAACGCTACGTTAGCTACGTCACATCTTCGAGTCACCGATACCGCAATCATTAAACATCAAGGTATTTCACAAGTGAGTTCTACCTGTAATTACGTACGGAGCTGAGACGTGGATAAGTTAGAAGTAACTCAACGTGCGATTCTAGATGGTTTCTACGTTTGAGGTAAGAGAGGCAAAGGTTATACAACCAAGAACTAGAGCACCCGAAATTGCACGGCGAACCAATAAGCTGAAGTGGAAATTGGTCGGTCATATTTCTACATGAACCGATGGTTGCTGGAGTCGAAAGACCGCGATTAGTAGTTTAAGCGCTTTGCGTTACGGTGGACATATGATTTAAAGAAAGTGGCATCAGAGCTTATAGTGGGAGAGCCACGCTTCGGCATGCATGGGCCGGCTCGACCGGATTGATACCACGGCCTTACAGAAAACCGGTGTGAAACAGCGCCTGCGTTGTGTTTCACCGAGTGAGTGAGGATACCGGAGGCCCATAATCCAAACCTTCCCCTCATCCCCCTCCCCATCCCCCAAGGCCGGCAGGGCAATTGTAATGCCTCTGGTGTTACGGGTGTCCATGAGCGGCGGTAATTGCTTACCATCAGGCGATACGTATGCTCGTTTGCCCCCTATTCCATAAAAGAAAAATGTATGCGGACTGCCCAAGATCAGGATAGTAGGCGCTTCTTGGAGGACACCGTTCAGCAGTCAGACCGCTCAATCAGTAAATCTACTCCAGCAACATTGTGAGTGTGATCTCCATTTTTAATGAGGTATTCGAGGCGGAGTGCAAACATGCAGATGAATTACCTGATAGTAAGTAATTATCGCCACCTATGGGTACCTGCAACTCAAAGAGATACAAGTGCGTTGAGTTCGACACAGAATCAGGGGGATATGGGGCCTGTTGAAACCTACTCATAAAAGCAATCAAAATATTGCTTAGCATTGATTTTATGCGTGGCTGTGGGTATCGCTCCATTCGATTCGGCTCATTCAAACTGAAGTATAGATTGAATTCCCACGTACAAAAACAATATGACGAAACAAGTAATGGATAATTTAATAAAAAAACCCTGACTGCGGTCTACTAACAAAAATATGACAAGCACGCAGGCTCTAGGGCGTGCCAAAGAAATATACATACATATATAAAATCGAAAACATAACCCTCCTTTCGCAGTCGGGTAAAAAAGACGATTTTGCTTGCACGGGTAGATATTATTTTCTCAAATATAGATGAGAAGGTGTGTAGAGAAGCAAGATAGAAATGCTATAAACGGCTGCTGATGATACATAGAAACCTTTCTTTTTAGTTACTCTATCCATTGATAAAATCCGCGTGAAACTACGATGTGAAGTTTCAAAGAACTAAGTGTACAAAAGTGAGATGAGACTTCATTTAGACACTTTAATTAGCTTTATATATGCATATGTCTGTTTGCAAGTAACTTTTGTGTTTTTTTAGTTTTTCAAACACTTATATAATGCAATAATTTGAAGCAAACAAATAATCATTACAAATCATTACCAATGAAAAATGACCAATAAAGAAGTTCTAGAAAGAGTGAAAGAGACGGCTGCTTGTTGGATGAAGGATTTGTGACTAACTTCCCTGGCAAATTTAGCGTTGGCATAAACACCAAATAATATTAAAATAAAAAATATATAGTTTATATTTTTTCTCGAAAGCGCGGCAACGACTCTGTTAGCATTTATATTTTTAAAAAATCTGATTCAGATGACGACAATATCAGTGGCATTGAAAATTTGTAAAAAAGTTATTTCGTTTTTTTTTTGCACATCATACAAAACTGTCTGAAGTTGCAGGGCAAAATGGCGGATTTCCATTCCTATTCTTATTTGAAACGCATTGTACTATAGAAATTAAAAGAGATAAGATGGTAGGCCACCTTATACGTCAAGTTAATTTTAACATCATAGAGGAAAATATAGAAGTTAAGAGAGGAAGAGGAAGACCAAAATATAGTTTTATAGGCCAGATTAAGGAAAAAGTGGCGTTTGCGACGTATATGAAGTTCAAAGAAAGCTCTCGACGGGGTGAGCTAGATAAAGTTGCATCGAAAAGAGCATTGTTCTTATGTTAGTGATGATGATGAATGACTTTATTGAGTGTTGTGAAGCTTCGTCGGGTCTTCTCATCGTCGATCACACAGTGCCTAAAGACGAAAGTCTTAAATGCGAGCGTCCTCCCCTAATGACATACTAAGCCGTGGACACTTTGGTGCGGTTCGTCCACAAGTTAAAGTTGCTCAGCGTGCTATGGAGAGGGCGATACTCGGCGTTTCTTTAAGGGATTGCCTCACAAACAAGGTGATCGGGCAAAGAACCAGGGTGATCGACATAGCCCACAGGATTAGCAAGCTAAAGCGGCAGTAGGATGGCCATATTTACTGTGGAACTGATAATCGTTGGGGTAAACGGGTTCTTGAGTGGAGACAACGTTTCGACAAACGTAGTTTAGGACATCCACAGACAGAGCTGGATGAAGGAAACCGAGGATCGAACCAAGTGGCCTGCAATTGGAGAGGCTTATGTCCAGCGGTGGACTGCGACGTGGATATGCAGATGGTGAGTGTTTATGTAGGACTCACGTGGGTTAGAGTTGAGGTGTTTCCGTGGGGGAGGGTTGGCGGCGGGCGCGTGGTGGCGGGGGGGCGGCGATTGGCGGGCGATGGCGCGCAGGTCGGCCTCGATGTCACGCTCGTCCAGCTGGAACGTCAGCGTGTTGGTGATGGGCTTGCGGCGCTTCTCGGGCGCCGGGGCCGGCTCGTTGGCACGCCGCCGCAGGATGCGCTTCATTACTGGCTTCACCTGCGTAAATTTTGATAATTAAATTCAACCCAGGTTCAATTACATAAATAATAAAACCTGTACAGGCAACTTTCGTATAAATTATTATTGATATTATTAAAAAATCTTTTTTGTTAACAAAATTCAGTTTCAAATAAATTTTGTGGAACATCAACAATTTTAACTAGGCCTTTCTTTAGAAAGAAGGTTTCGGCCTCCTACACCTCTTCTTCCTTGCCCACCCCTTTTCCCATTTTAGCTTGGGTTGGGTCTCCTTGTATGTCTGCGCCACAGAACTCTGTTCTGGGTTGTGCATGTGCTCAGATTGTCTTGCTGGATCTCTTTCTGCATATTTGACCACCAGCTAGAGTGTGGTCTTCCTCGTGGGCGGTCAGGCATATTTAGGGCCTTTTTGACTGAGTGCTCATCATTTTGTCTGATGATGAGGCCGTACCAGCACATTTGGCTTTCTTTCAACTTTTCAGTAATTGGTGCAACTTTAAATGATCCTCTGACTTGATCTACTATACCTCGTTAGCCAATGCAGTTGGCATAGTGTTTATCTCAAGCTTTCCTTTTCTTCGTAGAGTTAATTGTCGGCTCTTACTCTGCCCAAGTGATGAATAATAAGGCTGACAGTCTAAATAGTGAGGAAAAATAAAAAAAAATTGAATTTATTACCTCCATAGAATCTCCATTAAGCTCCATATGTTGTCTCTCATTTTCAATTAACTTCCTCTTGTCCTCAAAATCAGTTAGCAAGTTCTCTCTCAACTCTATTTTCTTATCCTCAAACTCTTTAGCAGCAGCCTTCTTTTCAGCTATATATTCTCTTTCTACTACATCATACATGTGTTCTCTGTAACATAAATTATATGTCTAATAGGTAAAAAATCTCCATAACTTCGACACTGACTTCCTCATGGTATAAAATGGTTTTTTTTTTTAAATTTGGAAATAAACGTGAAATAAAAATCTTTGGCAGGGTACAGCTAGTTGTAAATAAAAAAAGAAAAGATTGCTTAAAAATGTGATATCATCAATATTGACAGCTAACATGTCACAGAGAAAAGAAAGTATTCCAACAATGGTGAAACCCATTGATTTGATTGACACTAAATACAGATTATAGTTGCTGAGACTTATATATTTACTAGCTGCCACCTACGATTTCGTACCTGTGGAGTTAGTTATTTGCACATAATTTTTAAATAAAATATCCCTCCTTATAATAGTAATTATTCATTTTCAATCATTTTTATACTTAAATACAATTTCAAATCCTTCTGCCATAATTATTTTAACTCCACTAACATTAGACTTTTATACAAACTACAACACCCTGTTATTTCTTAAGATACATTATTAGTACATCTTCTCATTACAAAATTTCAGGTCTATTACTTCAAAAACCTAGGACTTTCATGCAAACTTCGAACCCCTGTTTTAACCCCTTAGGGGTGGAGTTTCGTAAAACTCGTTTTAACAGATGTCTACACACTATAAGGAACCTACCTACTAAATTTCCAGTTTGTAGGTGTTATAGTTTCTGAGATTTCGTGATTAATTAATTAATCAGCGAGTTATATTTTGCTTTTATATATATATATATATATATATATTTATATATATAGATTTATATATATACATATATATACATAAATATATATACATATAATAAACTATGCAGGCAGACAGTAGTGCTGCAAAACGAAGTAAAACTTAAATAAACCCTACATTGGTTAGTCTGGTATAACATGCCTAAACCATCTTGCTAAGAATAAGCCTATGTACCGGAAATATATGCTGCTTTTGGTGAAATTAAACATTGAATATAAAGCTATAACAATGCATACCTATATATTTTATTTAATCTGAGCCTCTCATTGAGCTGATGCTCTAGTCTCTTCACTCTCCGCAGAAACTCAGGATGCACACCATCTTCTAATTGTTTTAACTGCTTCTTTAAGCTTGCTAGTTTATCTTGGTATAACCTGCAATGTAATATTATATAGTCTTTAATAACAATTACCAAAATTGTTGTTGATATATACATGTATGTTGACAGACCCTGATAAAGGACATACTCTGTATCCTGAAAGCTACAGGTGCAAGTGTTTTGAGTCAATTCTCTTTCTGCAATCACTAATGGCTCTACTTTCTAGTCTTATTGGATAATAATTTAATTTGCTTAGCATTAAGAGACATAATTTGTATACATTTGTTAGTATTCTATTAACATTTATGTTTGTAGAAAGCTACATGAATGGAGAGGCAGATCAAGTGTATTGTAGTTACCAAAACAGACACATGGTCAATAAATACTATTTATAGCAACCACTATTATATTCAAAAAGACAAATATCTATCATTTTTTTATAATTTATCTGTAGAAAAAGACTGTATTTTATCTATGATTCTACCTAAAACTAAATGGTAGCATTTATTTAATACTTAACTGTTCTTTAACTTCTACTGGTTCATTCTCAATGTTTGGTATGTCTGTTTCACTTGCTTCTTCTGTATCTGTAAAAATTATATTTATGTTTAAATTATTGAATAATTCTATTATATTATTAATAATATTAAATAGACAGTAAAGACCTAAGCCAAAAAAAACAGAAAAAAATATAATGCCTTTTTTTACTGAGAATTGGTGTATTTTTTTTTATTTTTTTTTTATTTTTAAGCTGCCAAAATAACTCTGCCCTGCCTGATGCAAAGCATGAGCAGAATCCAAGAGTGGTGGTCACCATCCTCAATGCGAAAAAGAACAATGCAGTATGGTGACCCACACTATGGCGGCCTGGCGGGAAAGGGGATGGTGAGGGGGATGGGGGCGTTGGATTGGGGTATGGGCCTCCGGTATCCTCACTCACTCGATGAAACACAGGGTAAGCGCTGTTTCACACTGGTTTTCTGTGAGGCCGTGGTATCACTCCGGTCAAGCCGGCCCATTCATGCCGAAGCGTGGCTCTCCCACGGCTACTATACTATAATTTTGTGTGAATGTTTTTTTAATCATTTAGGATATCATGTACTACTGTGTTACTGGTATGTATAGGTATTTACATACCACTATACATACAAAACCCTCTATTAAAAGAGAAGGACATATTAGAATAGAATGAACTACATTGCACACCAATTAATACAGTTCACATTTAGGAATATATTAATTTGATATACATGCACAAATGACAACCTTACTGCTAAAAACAAATTTACAGGAAACCTTTGGATGGACAAATATAATGTAGCAAGACAAGTTAGTTGTAGGTATTAGGTTTATTTTCAAAATAGAGTTATATCTATATTGCATATGTGTATGTCAATAACTTGTTATGCTTAAATTTAAAAAACAAATAAGAATTCAAGCTTAACAAAGGTCAAAATATTGAAATTGTTGTAATCCATGAAGGTATTTAGGACTAGTAAATTAAAATGAGAATAGTCAATCACTGAATTCTTATCAAACAGCTTTAAAGAAGTATAAATCCAATAAAAACATTGTCTATAAACAATTTTGAAGCCTAAACGAGGTTAATTGTTTTTTTTATTCTTGTATTTTGTGACACTAACAAAATATGTAAAGTTGAACATATTAAAGACTGCACATAGTAATGTGTTATTTGTGGAGAAAGTGCCATCAATATGATTAAATTACGTCACCAAACAGGTTGGCGAAAATAGGCGGGAACATATCAGTTATGACGATTTGTATGTAAATAACCTTGTTGTAATTACATAACCAATGTTTACATGTCATTTGGCATTGGATAGGGCAATTTGTATAAGACAAAAATCAACTTTTTAAAACGAATACACCAAAACAGGGTTAGATTTAGACCGTAAACAACACATACCTTCATCACTATCTTCTACGGTAGGTTGAGCTGGTAACACATCTTCTCTATCCCTGTATTCGTCCAGATCATCGTACCCATCGTCCTCGAAGTCATACTCGTCCCCCGGGCCAGAATATGGTGATCCTTGGTAAGACATAGCGGAGGCGACGCGTAATAGTTGCATACAGATTAAATGTGAACACCGTCTCAGAAACAAACTCTGACAACGCGTAACCCCGATTTTGACAAGAGCAACAAATGACCAGTGCCACTTATGTCACTCATGTAAAGAATTTATTAAAAATTCCACTTGTAAGAAAAAATGAAATTAGATCAAATTGAAACTGTTTTACGTCAAATCTGGACAAAAAGCATCATGTTGATCTATCGAATGTCAATGATCAACAAGAAACAAGTACGGCGCTAGTAGCATTACTAATCCCTAATGAGGGAGAGAGAAATCAGATAGTTTCTTATACATTCCGAATAAGTTTATTTTTTGCTCATTATAATCATAGATACGTAGAGTATTTATTGCTTTCTTTAAAAAAAACACTCGATATGTTTACTTCATAATCGCCTAGCAGAAATTCTGTTTGGATGTTTTCTTAAGAGTCCTACTTAGACCATTATTTTGTTAAGGTAAGATATCACCATTAGGGCTAAAATAATTACAAAATTAAATATATAGAAAACCGACTCCAAGAACTGGACCAAATTGAAATGAGACCACACAGAAAGGACTAGCTTTTAAATAAAAAACAATAATCAGAATCGGTTCAATCAGTTGAAAGTTTGAAGATATTGATATCAAACATAAAAAATACAGTCGTATAGATGACCTCCTCCTTTTTTTAAGTCGGTTAAATAACAATGTGGGCGAAAAACCCGCACCAGTTTCTTGGAAATCAGTAATTTTTTTTAGAAAACAAGAGACGCTCTGTTGTTTGTTTTGCACACCACTATCATTCTCCTTCTAAATTGTACACCTCTAAGAAGAAGAAGAGAAAGTCTTGTATATAAGAAATAAAAATTCTATGTATATAATTCTAACGGGTAAAAATAACAATCTTATAACTCACTGAATAATTAAACGTGTATTTAATTAATTTACAAATTTCAAACATTACTTTGAGTTTGTAAAATATAAGTAACAGGGGATAACAAATACTCGCCTTTTCCCGAGAGAGCAAATGCGTCAAAGAAGAGTCAAATATTCTTCTTTTCTTCTACAAGGAATAGAGAATAAAATAAATATAAGAGAAATATTCAACACGTTATTTAAATATGATGGTAGTCGATTTTATTAACTAATTCTTGGTTTAATTTTTATCTGTGGATTCATAAACAGCTCATTTAAAAATACATTATTGTCTACTGTTATGATTTGACGTCACGGAGGTGGACGTCATCTTGAATGAAAAATTCTTATTTTATTATTTATTTTGCTAAATTAAAGACGTAATACGGGTTTCTTACTAGTGGGTAACGAATAAATTAAACAACCTTGTTTGTGATGTCTTCTTTAGAGACCAGTTCTCTGTGATTGTAATTAGTGAAGGTGACGCTATTTTCTATTGTGTCGGTGATGTAATTTAGGTGATTGGGTGGCTTCCTAGTCCTAAGTACCACAATGGAAGAGTCCTCATTCACGATCCCGGCCGATGACAATGGCGATACTGAACTCGATCCTAGAATACAGGTCAGTGAGTGAAAAATAATGTACTGAGTATTTTATTAGGTAGGTCCTTGTAACTGCAAAGATGAGTGTCAATTTTGTCGATTATTTCGCCAACGAGCACAATGGGTATGATATATTATATCATAATATGAAATACGGATTCTTTGCAAGCAAAGAGCTCTCAGAGTATCTCAGAGAAAGGTCGAATATAGAAGAGACCAATTCGAAATCATTAGCCAAGTTAGCGAAACAGGCGAATAGTAATTGCACGCAGGGTACGTTCGCGCCGTTTTGGGGCGTTTTGAAATGTTCTGCCGAAAAGCTATCCAATTTACATCAACATATGTTCCAAAAACTGAGTGAACTAGTAAAAGATGTAGCTAGATATGCTGAAGAGCTTCACAAAAAGCACAAGGCAGTCAAAGACTCTGAATCTAATACTTTAGAAGTGGTATTGCTTATTCAGAACACAAAGCAGGCACTACAAAAGGCTAAGGATGTGTACACAACTAAGTCAGCTGAATTAGAGAAGTTACGAAAAGATAATGCATCTGCTAAAGATGTCGAGAAGGCTGAGGTAAAGCTAAAGAAGCTCCATGAAGAATACCGACAGTTAGCTGAGAAGTACAACCTGGTCAAACAGGACTTTGAGAAGAAAATGACACAAACATGTAAGCATTTTCAAGATGTGGAGGAAGCTCATCTTAAACAGATGAAACAATTTGTGAACTCGTATGCTGATATTATTCAGAACAATCATGATCTGATGGGCCAAGTGCATAGAGACTTTAAACATCAATGCCTAGAGCTAACAGCTGAAAAACTACTGGAACAGTTTTTAATAAAAAAGTATAATGCAATAGAAAAAGCAATTATTGAACTTCCTCCTTCTTTACCCAAGCCAGGCTCAGCAAACAATTCAATATCTGAGGCTGACCAGATATCTACTATCTCTAATGGCTCACATAAACCAACCCAACCAGCTAAAGCTCCTAAGAAAGAGCCCTCATTTGCCACTAAAACTTCTAGAAGAACTACTTCCCTTTTGAATTTGTTTACACCTAATTTTCAAAGCAAGGAAGAACCCAGTGGTAGTGCTGAAGGTGCAGCACCATGTTCTGCACCCTCCAGCCCCAGTGGTACTCCAGCTACGCCAGTAGCACCAGACAAAGATGATAATATGGGTCGCACTACTCTTAGAGAATCAAAGTGGTTCATGCGCAGCAGGAGACCTAAGCTGAAAAAGCCTAAGAAGAAAAAAGATGAAATTTCTGAAAATTCGAATCCTGGAGAAAAATCTGATTTGGAGGAAAAAGAGGAAGAAGTACCCACAAAAGAGGACTTAATCAACTCACCAGAAGTTGATGAAGAAGGTTACTGTATCAGGCCAAAAGATGAGAAGGGCAGTGTCTACTCGTCTACAGATTCTGATTCTGAAGAAGAGAGGGAACAGAAAATTCATGTAGAAATAAAACCTATAAGCAATGGTAATCCTATATCTGCTAGTGTAGATGAACTCAGAGCCACTGTTGAGAATATTTCTTTGTACAAGATTGGTACAACCACTGGCCGAAGAGGATCTAATGCCAATACTAGTAAAGCTAGTAGTGACTTACTAGATTTGAACTTCTTTCAGAGTCCTACAGCCAGCAATCCAGCATCCCCACATGGCAATGCTTCGAACCCTTATGCTCCCTTACAAGGCAATCATCAGTCACATTTATTAGAAAGTCCCACTCCAATTTCTAATGCAGATGTAGGTGATCTTTTCTCTGAAGTTGGTGAAATGAACCAATCGAATATACGCACATCCACGCCTACGATATCCACGTCTATTTCGCTGCCCAGACCACCATCACGACGATCCGAAGGCGACTTCCGTACTGCGGGCTCTTCAGGTTCACGCGGTCCGTCACCTCTTACTATTGGCATGGCAGATACTATACCCTTAGCTGTAGCCTTTCACGAGATAATACACTCATACTTCCGGGGTACGGAAGAATCAAAGTGCCAAGTGAAGATGTCAGGAGATATGATGTTATCATTTCCCACTGGCATAGTTGGTGTACTCGCCAACAATCCGAATCCTGCTAAATTATGTTTCAGACTGAAAAACATACATAGATTGGACAATGTCTTACCGAACAAACAACTAATAACAATTAATACAATGATGTCTACCCGCGATAACACGGTCGTTGAATTCAACATGCCCGCTTTAACATCGTTGTTAAAACGACAATCCGAAAAGAATCCAACCGCCCAATATTTTAATGTGGATATACTTAAATATCAGATACGACCGAAAACCGGCGCTGCGTCTTGTCCATTCCAAATGGTTTCTTATTGGAAGTGTGAAAAGGACCATACTGATTTGAAAGTGGATTACAAATATAATCTACATGCTATGAGTCCTCCATCCCCGTTACTCAACGTGTCTGTGTGCGTACCTATGACGGGCACCGTTACCAACGTTATCGCAATGCCGAAGAACACGTGGAATGGCGAGATTGAACAGGCATTATGGCGCTTTACAGAACTATCGCAGCACTCTGAGGATAGGGGCGTAGGCTCGTTAAAAGCTCGTTTCGAGCTAGTGAAAGGTCCATCTAACAAATCTACTATTTCGGCGCAGTTCAACTGCGAGGGTGCGACCCTCTCAGGCATTGAGTTTGAGCTAATAGGTAGTGGTTACAGGCTGTCTCTTGTCAAGCGACGATTTGTTTCTGGAAAATATATTTGTGATAGTGACATGAACTGATTGGTCCAAAACACTTATGAATACACATGTTTGTATATAGATGTTATTGTCATATATTCAAAGTGTGTATGGATGCATAGGTTTTTATACTGTTTGTTCTGATTGTATGTTTTGGTACCTTATAGGACTGTTTCCTGTCCACAAAAAACGAGTTATATTAATGTATCACAAAATAGTTTGTCAATTTTCGATTTAAATTGTTAGTTGTTAATTTGAAAATTGTATTACTTATAAGAAGGATAAGCTTCATCTACTAACTTATTTTTCAGAATAGTTAACGTGCCATTGTAAACTATATTTCGTAAATTTACACTTTAGAGTCCTCAACCGTTACACTTGTATACCTGCAGACGCTTAATACTAAACTGTACACATTTAATTTTGTAATACCTCAGCCTATTCAATGATAATTTTATGAAATTAATCACATAATCTACTATGATTAAACTTTCTTCATGAATATAAACTAATTTTGTATAAAATAAGCAAGTTTAATTATTATTTAAATACAATATAACCCCAGAATACAAAGCTTTAAAGCTAATATAAATACCTGTAACTATAATGTGTATTGTGTCTAAAAATTTTAATTATTTGGAGGTAATTATTATTTCTTTTTCTTTTAATAAACAAATAAAATTATATGTTTAATGAAATCTAACATTTTATTGTGAGATTTACTTTAGATGTTTCTTTTGTTATACATTATATAATAATTCATAGTGGCCTAATTAGTAGGAAATATTAAAATTGGCTGCAAATTTTATTGTTTATCTGAAGTTTGGCTTTATGTTTTCATTTATTTCAAGTAAGAAATTTAATATTATGTTATATGAATACACTGTTTTTTATGCCAACATATTCACATAGAAACGATTATGTTTAATTTATTGTTTTAGCCAAAGTATAATTATTATTCGAAACACGAAAAAATTTAAGTCAAAACTCATATAAACGTTTACTTTACAAAATAATATATTTGGTTTTTTATGTCAATTATGCTTATGTTAATAATATATGTGCAAGTAAGATTCTCTGAATCTCTCAATAATTTATATATATATCAGTACATTGATATATTTTGATTTTAAATTTACTTATTGTATTATTGTAGTGATCATTTAGATTTCAACCACCGGACATGTTGTCTTTATTTTTTTTGCATTACTTAGTACATAATTGTTAGCTTATTATATTTTAACAATTTATATAATCTCATAATTTAATTATAATGATTCTTCAATATCCCTGGGGCCTAATAAGTTACGAATGTAGCTAAGTAAATATTACCAAAAGTTAAGTGTTCATACAGTAATATATAAATAAAGGTTAAACCGAATAACATTACCTACAACTGAACCATTCCATTAAAATATTCTATTGTCTCATATATTAAGTATTATTGTATAATATATCTCATGCTTTGGTTTTTGACATTACTATTCGGCTGAGTCAAATTGAAAAAAAAATCTCTTTCGTTTATATAAAATTTAGATGGAAAAAAAAATACAAAATGCGTAATAAAATATTTTTGTAACGTAAAATTTATCACATGTATGATTCTAATAATGATGTAATTATTATGTTAATTTTTAAATAAAATGTAATTAGCATATAATTAGTTATTTTATTATAGTGTTGTAAACCACAATATAAAAGAAATGGACGTGAAGTTAATGTAAGTAATACTTTTTAGATGGCTTTTAATCGTAGGGGCAGGAAACGTTCGTTATAAGGTACAGTTAGATAAAATGATGTATTGTCTTTTATCTAGACACTCGGTGATAATATTTGTATTGTGATAAACTGTCTCTCGGTACTATAGTAATGTCGCGGATGTTTCCCGTCTCTACATGTTGCTTGCTGTTGCCTTATGTGTGGGAGTACAATGTGCGTGTGCCCTGCGATTGTCTCAAGTTCTTCAAAACGTTTCAGGTGGAATTGGAGAAGCTGAACGCCGCCACTGACGAGATCAACAAGTTGGAACTGGAACTAGACGTGAGTTCATTATTAAAATAATTTTAAAAAAATTTAAATAATTATAAAAAATAAAAAAGTTTTTGTATGTCGTTAGAAAATAATTTTTATCGTTCAAAGATTCGAAACTACTGCCATGACGTTGTGAGTTTTGTGACCCACTTAGAGTTTTGTATTTTTTTATTACTAGTAGTTTCCGCCATTACTATTTTTATTACGATATAGAACACCATTATAAAATAGGAGGTTGTAATATTTTTCATTCGACAAGTTTAAATACTATCTAAATAAATATGTAGTCAATAAAAATACATTTATGTTCCACTTTCGTCAAAAACAAAATAACAACGCTATATAATAAAAATTATTGGATAAAAATTAGGCCAAGGTGAATATCTTACATACATTTTTAATTCTCTCGCACGAACATTGGCTTAATTATTTTCAAGTAGTGGGTAGCTCGTATATTTCAATTTTAAATCGATCATCATCTTCCTAGCCTTTAGTATTCCCAAGATTTGGGGTCGGCTTCTAGTTCAATCGGTTTTAACTGAATTTAATTTAATTTAATTTTAATTTTAAATCGATTAAAAAGCAAAAAACTTACTAATTTGCAGTTGTGAAACTCTGTCACATTAGTATTATAATATCCATCACAAATTCTGTCTCTGTTACTCCAACTAAGTACGAACCCACACAAGGCCTTCCAAACCATGTCTACTCTTTTCACTTGGGGTTGTCAATCCGAACTGGATTTTTAAACTAGAATTTGTGAAGAAATTTAGTGGAAAGTGAAACAATCTCTACGTATTTAGTTATTTACATTTACAGTTACGGTTAACGAGCATAGGTACATTATGTATGCACGCACATCGCATTCTAGAAACTATTTAAAGAACATTTCTAATAAGCCTCGACATGTCCTCATTTTAATTATAATTAGCTATCTTGTACAGTTAAGCTGTTAACTGCGGCTTTACCCGCCAGTATCGTCTATAAAGCATGTTCACATTATTCACGTTAACCGCGCGTTTATCATTATCGCCGAAATGCGGCAAGACGACTGGAGTTCAATTAAAAAGATTGCACCAATACATATAATCCCATTAATTATATTTGAAGTTTATTCTATTTATGTAGGAAATAAAAATAATAAACTATACAAGACAAATGGAGACGAAATAACGGTATATTTAAAAATATTTTAATTTTTTGTTCTTACGCTCATTCAGAACTCGATTCCGAGATGCGTTTAACACTATCCTTGTAACATAGTTTGATCTACGTGACACATGGCTACGAAACCGGAGAAGTAACTTTGAACAAGCGATTTCTTTTTGATTCACCTATATTTTCATTCTTTATATATCAATTTTATCACAAATGAAGTGTGATAGATAATAAATATAAAAATTCACATCTAAATTTGTACCTCGTGAATTCTAAATCAGGATCAAGCTATATTTTAAAGACTGATCAAAGCGCGTTACACGCACGTCCTCCGCTTATATTCAAATTTTAATGCACTCTGTCTAACTGTTGTTTGGGCTTTGATTATTTAATAAAAAAATCTTAACAAGTACCCAGAGTCGAAAATGTATATTAATATTATATTGCCTTAGGAAGCTCTCTTTGTGATGAAACGACAATCACTTACACTATGACATGGATATTAATAGATACATAATATTTAAAAAAAAATCTTGCAGTACCCGCACCGTGTTGTGACGCCACAGATGACTAAAACTGTCAGTGAAAGCTTCGTGGATATACGTAGAATTTTAGATAAAAGTAGGAACTTATAGGTATTTTCGGCTATTAGGCTTTTTGATTTTCAATAATAATAAACTGCACAATCTGAGCTACTCAACGAAATAATCAATTTTAAGTGTAAATATAATTTAAGAAAATTATTGCCAAGGAATCGAAAATGGGGAATATGCAAAAAAAAATATTTTCTCAAATATTTTTTTATACATTCTTTGTTGTCTTTACTATATACTTTAAAGGATTCTTTTTATTTTATTTAACCCAGAACATATTAATTACCAAACGAAAATTAAGAGGGAAATTCAAACTTACAAAACGAGTCACTTCATCGAAATTATCGGAATTAGATTCAAACTGTGTTAGTAGTGATCGTGAGGCAAATTACCTTCTTCCGTGATTTTTTAAGCAATGAAAACTGTAAATAAGTAAAAAATAACTGAAACACTAAATAGTAAACAAACACCAAATGACAACGACGTCATTGGCTGTGTCAAAAGCGCGCGCAAAATGGCGGCGTTTGAATAGCTCAAATTTAGTCAGTATTTTAAATTTCACTTCAAAATTTGTTTTACTATTTTCAAGCCTATCTATATTTTTTTCTATGTATATAGACATGTAAATGATCAGGCTAAGAAATAAAAAAAAATCTCTATTACCGTTTGCGAGTACGGCCGCAATTACGAACTCAGTTACTATTTCGAACCATCGTATCGTATATAAAAATTGTTTAAAAAACAGTGTAATCTTTTTGTTGATGTCTGACCTACCTCAATCAAAGTACAAGGGACTGGCATACCCTGATAGGGTAAAAGTCCCTTTAAAATAGAGAAAATAATATGTATACGAAACAGTAATGTACCCTGTAATATACATACGAAAAGCATATACCCCTTTATCAGACCACTTTCGTATTATCACTTAAATAGTAACAACTTATCGAATGAAGATTTAAAATAATAATAAGATATGATTTACCGGCTAGTTACAGAGCCTCGGATTCCGCTTTATTAATTATCGAAAGGATTATTTCTTCTGGGTCTATTTTAGTTCACTGAAATCTTACTAAAAAGTTTTCTCCAACGTTCCGAGTTAAAACCGTGCCTTGACACGACGTGTCTACTAATTAAGTTAGATCAACACATTCCACATCGGCTTAAGGTTCCTCGTAGTGATGTAGGTAGTAAAGCTTAGAGAAGACCTACTTGTCCATATTTTAATAAGAAAGACCTCATACACTTTAACTTTTGTAGAAGCCGATAACTTTGAAAACCATATGTTTTAGGTGTTAGATTCACACAAAATAAAGACGATAATTCTGTAAAAGGTACTCGTTGAGTTGGGTAATACATAAAACATATACATAAGATCTGTTTTAAAAGATTTGCCATAAGTGTGGTCAATAATAATAACACATCGCTTTATTGTACACCAGTAAATTCAAAAATATAATACTAGTCTTGCAATTGATGAGTACAAGTCTTGAAAGGCCTTGGAAGTCACCACTTCAGAGTGTGGCTTTTTCTTCCTGTGCTGAACAGTTAAAAACTGGAATCCATCAGCGCAAGAGTTTCCAGCACCTCACACCATGATCCCGTTTCCTTGATGCGGTGAAAGAGCATCTTGCTAGGCTGCCATACTGTGGGTCATCATACTCTATATTCTTCAAAGTAAACATGGGATGGAAAAGTCTTGGGTAGTGTTTGGTATATTAGAATATAGATGGGAAATCATTTTTTTAGCGTATTTAAGTCTCACAGTCACTATAACCAGGAGTTGTTGATAGGGTGTTTTGTTGGAATTTATTTGACTAAAATCACCATCAAGAGTTATTCTACTATTACTGCTCATGCAACATAATCTATCTCTTTTCCTCGGCGCCTGTCCGCAATATGTAGTTCAGAAATCACTTTCCACTAACCTCGAAACTAAATGACGTCCGGACACTCAGTCATTGGCGGTCTACCTGCTACATATACAGCAACCTTAAGGTCTTGAGTGAGAGCGACCTTACTATGAGCTATGCTATTAGTGTCTGGTAAAATTGTTTGTATTAATTTATTAAGTTAATGCACATAAAGTACAAAGACAGACTCAATGCCATCAGGCATTATCTAATAGTCAACATTATCATTACTTAAACTTAATCCGCTACCCACTCAGGGGAGAAAAGAAATGTTTTACTAATATTATTGTCGTTGATTTTATTGTAAGAATAGGCTATTCGCTATTCATCATTCAGCAAAGCTCTTTAGTTATTTCACACCATCACAGTTTTCCGTGTTCTCGGAAGCCATTATGTATTAAATTCAGGTCAAGTTTGATAAGTTGATAGATTGCGGTAACGGCTATCTACTGCTGTTATAATGCTATTACAGTTTAATGCCCTGTCCTAAAAGCTTTCTATTAAATTTGATATAATATTCGTTTTAATAATATAAGATTATACCAACGATAATTTTCACTGTTTGTAACTCTTGTAATATGCGACCTATATACTACGAAACAGGTGCTTTGCCGATAAGTAGATTAATTTCTAACTATCAAATCAATATTTCTGAGTGTTTTTTTTATCTTGAATTGTTTACATTTAGTCTTCTCAAGTATTTAAGACGCAGATTTTTTTTAAATTTTAATACCTACATTGGGTAATAAATCAACTTTCAATAAACAACTAATAACTATAACTCCTCTAAAACGTCATTGAATGGAAACTAAAACACACTTTCGTTTCCTTTCATTATTTCAACAACTGTCATTTTGAAACAGAATTCAAAGTTAATTTTAGGAAATGATTGCAGTTTATATTAAACTGCAACATTGAATTACTTTCCATATCAATTATTGAAAGCTAGTTTGAGAACGTAAGCTGACCAATTTCAGACCTGGAATCCCAAGTTATTGACATTAAAGATATGCTTTTGTACTTGACATCAACAAGAGAACAAATACTTTTAAATCTTCAGACATCAGATAACATTATTATATTTAGTATTGAATAATCATATTTAAAGTGTTTCATATTTATTATAAAAATTGTGGTTTTAGGTTAAAGTACCGTTCATCTGTTTTTGAGTTCAACGACATTCTTCGGAGTGTTCCTTTTCGAATTGTATTGAACAAACAAAAGTTTTTATGCTATTTTTAGGAAATGACTGTTATTAGTTCATGCTTTATCTATGAGTCCTATCTTGAGTCCTGGTCCTATCTTGAGGCTCCAGCCTACTCGTAAGCCCGGCGATTGGATTCAAAACTACTTGACGGACTCGACGGACGTTACTCGACACCAAAAGTTTTTCTGACGTATATGACGCTGAGATGACGGAAGTACACAACTATGACAAAAGCATTTGGTCTGTGAGTGATAAGTACATTAAACGTAGAAGTATTGTGTTACCTTTACGAATCAGTGGAGACAAAACATACGCGACTTGATGAGGCTTCTTCACGAATAACCGCCAGTCTACCTAGATCATAGAGTTTTGGCAAACGATCCGGGTTTCCATTTACGTAATCAATACTTTGGGGCTTCTGTTTCCTCAAGCGACGCAATTTGACGGAGTTATTGAAGCCTTATAAAGCCAATAAAGACATTTTCATCTGCTTTCAATTCCGTAACCGTGCAATAAAGTGCTTGCGAAACGTTTTGTAATTTAATTTCTTTCAAATGTTTGACAATTCTGTTAAATAAAAAGGAGCTAGGGCTGTCTTAAGTTATGACAAGCCTATTCTCATATTTACTCTTAGATAACTGCGTTCGTTTGTGTTATCACTCAGCACACTATGATGTTAGTCCCACGGAAGTTTGCACTTTATGATGTCAATTCCATTGGAATGTAGGTACAAAACTATGAAAAATTTTCATGTAATATAAATAAGTGTTTATGAAAGAATTTATTTTGTTAGGTAGTACTAATAGTAAATACAAAATGAATGGGAAATCATCTATTGGGAGCAATAGGCGTCAAGTGGAACTTAAACATGTCAACTCGAGGTAAAATCGATCGATATCATGTCTTAAAATGTTTTTAAACCATATCAATAATTGTACTACCGTTATTAATAGATTAATTAATCTCCATTACTACTAATAGCATGAATGTTAAAGTAACTGTCTTTTCATCATCAGCCTATCGCAGTCCACTGCTGGACATAGACCTCTCCAATTTCACGCCACTTGGTTCGATCTATGGCTTCTCGCATCCTTTTATGTTTTGTAATGTATTTTACAGTCAAAGCTACTTACTGACTGAAGCTTGTTTGTTTGTTTTACTGGGCCATTTCCGCACTTAGCCTCTTGATCGGGCCGTTGTACGTGGGTTTGTCGTCTTCCTACTCCAACTTGAAGTCAACAACGCCACTACATGTTTCCGGGAGAGATGTTGGTCGCACGTTGATCTGCCACACTTTTACAATCTGTGAGAACGTGCTGCGGTGTTTTATCTGCCTCCATGCATCCCCTGCACGTAGGGCTATCTGTTGCGCCTATAGTGAATAGGTGCTTGTTTAGGGGACAATGCCCAGTCAGGATATTTATGACCTTCCTGAGATCGTCCCTTTTCAGTCTAATGAGGGCTAAAGCTTGTTACAAAGTCTAGTTAATTCAATATTTTTACATTTTATCCTTAGTTATACATATTCTAAATAACCCGTGCGACAAATTTACTTACATGGCAGACCTAGGCTAGCGTGCTACAAAATATTTTGTTCGTAGGAATGCAGTTTTTTCTACACAATAATATATTATATATTGCATATAATGGAAAATTGGGTTGGAATATTTCGTGGAATTAAATGATAAATTATTTCCCGTTTGCATAAAAGAGTTTATAACACGGAGTACCTATGTGTAATATTAATAATACTTAATAATAATACTTCATTTTCATTATATAGTATTAACTTTCTCTTATCCCAAGTGCATAAATTTTTTATAAACTTTTTAACCAGAATGAAAAATTCGTTGACGACGGTACTAATTTAAACTGTGCTACAATCGAAAGCGCCTTCCACCCTTAAATTCAGGAAACAGAGAAGAATTATGAACACTTAAAATATTTATTTTTGTCTACGCTAGTAAGTACACCTACCTAAAAAAGAAATAGTTAGAAAACTGTTACATTGTCGATGTTAGTGTGAGGTGTGAAAATAGGTATGGTGGGTATGTGATGTGTGAATATGTGAGCTTGATGTATGAGGGGGTGATTCTGATTTAATATATTTTCAAGAATAGAAATATGATACGTCATCTGTTTGACTATAGTTTAAGCCTAACAACCAATTACGTAGAGTATCCATGCCTTTGACTGTGAGGAAAGATGCTGTAAGAAAACATATGGGGTTAAAAAAAACTTGTACAAGGCTAAGGCGAGGGGTTTCTTCACGTGGAAGGTAAAACAGTAGTAACAAAAGCTTGTTTGTAGAGCTATGGCAGTCAACTGGATATAAATAGTAGAAAAACCTTGTGAAAACAAAGGCCCATAACGGAGCTAGTCACACAGCTCAGATAAGTGGTGCGACCATAACAGGATTTACTTCATCTTATTTGTTACACAATACGACTTGGCTGTAAGTAGTAACAACCCTAGACAGAGTGTAGGAATGCAATTATATAGAAGTCAGCAATGCTTTTAGCGACTTCTTTCATTTGTGTTCACCTTGTAGAAATGTTTTTCGGAACTAAAATATAAAATTATTTTAATTTTCGCTTATTAGGAGATAACCGCTTTCATCACTATTATTTTTGGCAATGTTTTCTAGCTAAATAGTTCAGATGAGTTTCAACTGTAGCAGTAACAATGCAGAGACATGTGTAGTTAAAGGATCTTATAAAACATGTCGATGAGTTCGCCTCTGGTCAAGTTTTCTTACTGTATCTTTATTCAGTTAAGAAAAGTTTCCTATTTGCTAGTGCTTAGAACCTGTCACGTAAAAACAACGACTTGTCTATTTTATTACACATAACCGTTGTTTAACTACAATTTGTAATATCAACGTTGTCGTTTTAATTAATTAGTGCTAATGGACTATGCTTTTTAGTTATAAACTAATGGACATTGTTAATTTATACTAACAAGGATAAATTACTATAAACGCAGCTCGATGAGTTCGCTTTTAATCTGTGGCCTTGAACTATAATCATGATGATGGGTACACTAATAACTTGAACTTGCATCGAAAAAGTCTACTTGCAGCCTCACTGATCTGCTGTTAACATTTAGCAGAGCTGCTGTTAACATTTAGCAGAGGCTAAAGCAGTAAAATGTGACGGGATCTTGGTTTTGGTCTAAACTCGGTAACAATAGCTCTTTGAAGCTTTTGAAGGTTGATCTCTATCAGAATTAGTTTCGAAGCAGTAGGTTAGGTAAGGATGTCTGCCCAATAAACACTGTGCACTACGCTAGTTACTTGTAAGGAAACAGGAACATCCGTAAGAAATCATCCATCCAAAACCAAGGAAACATACGGAAAAATTATCCAATGTGGCTAAAAATTATCCAATGAGGCTAACTCGCGATAAGTGATCGTGTATTAAGAGTAACGATCTCTTTTAAGGCTTGAGAGTGAGAAAGCATCTCTAAATATTCCCTAAATAGTCAATAGTGCCTGTAGATGTAGTTAATCTGTCATGTCTCGGTCGTACTTGGTTAGCTACTTGCAACTTGACATCTGTTGACAACTCTTAACAGAATCGCTGTCGAGTCTGTCCCCAAATACGGCACGATGTATCACTGCTATTCTTCCCATGGGTGTCGAAAGAGTTGACTAAAAGAGCTAACTACGCAGTGTTACATCACTGCGAAGAGAAAGGTTGAAACAGAACTCGTACTAAGCTGTCTGAGCAACGTGATATAGTAGGCCGGCACTGCTCCAACGATTTTAAAGAAATTTAGTATACCGAGGGTTTCGGAAGCGATAAATCTATATGTCGTGTGCAACGGCAAAGGAAAATGTTCAAGGGGAATGCGATTGGCTGATGATATTCTCTGACTGTATTCCATTTTTTAGGTTTACGAATGTAAAAATTAAAACGGTTAATTCTAATGACTATTTACGAACTCTTGGTACTGTAGCTAGATTTACAGTCAAAAGTATTTTGTAACCTTTTAAATGTAACATACGTGTGTTACTTTGGATTCTGAAATAACTACTCTAAGTACAATAAGCCCTTTAACTCTCCACTAATGAGGTATTTATTGAATCAATCATCAACCTCGTTACACTTTAGATTGTCCTTGTTTTCTACAATAATGTTAGGTCATATTGATTGAACGCCATTAGCACCAATAATAGGCAATGTTGCACATATTGTTGCATAATAGTTGTGGAATAAATTGATATTATTAAAGTCTATCAAAGGAGGTGCAGTATGCACTATGCAGTTCATTTTTAAACGAAACTCTAAACCAAATTATTCGCAGTTGATTTCAAAAGTATTATTAAATTCATACTAGCCGGTACGCGCAACTTTGTCTCAATGTCTGAAAAACAATACATATTACCTATTTTTGCCACATTTTTTTATTCCTTTACCTCCTCTTGGATGTAACGTGGTTACATTTCGTCCTTTCTAGACTTAGGAAATATTTACAATATTTTAACTTACTGTAATAAAAAAAAATTAACACGAAAAGATTAAAAATGTTGTTTTGATACTGTCAGTGTCATATATTATTCTATGTGATAACAGAGAATGGTTTGATAGACGTTGTGCACATGTGTGCATATAATATAAAAGTCGAATTGCATGTATCAGCTGAAAACTGCTGGAAAAAATTTACGGAATTTCACCGGCATTAATAAATTGCAACTTCTTTTTGATGTAGGTTATATCTATCTCACTTTCTCTCAATCTACGGAAATGATATCATGAAAAGACGCGAAAATATGTAACAGTTCCTGTACGCTATTTGATTTGACTAATGAGCGCTTGGTAATAGATATTATTGTCAGAAGTTTCAAGTTAGAAGCATCATTTGATTGTAAGATTTGTTTTTCTTTTCTTTATTTCCACTTCTTGCACATTATGTACATGCTTATGTACATAATCCGCTTGAATTTCATGTCTAGATCATTATCTGGCAATCAAGCTGTTTTTATATTTACCACCTATCTTATACACCCCATACTGATGTATCACTACTGATTATTCAATCCATTTCTAACTACCACCTTTTTGAGTAAATTTTGTTTTTATCTCATAGAAGGGTGTAAATTTATTTTTGTTATTTTTAATTCCTGAAATATTTGTCAAAATTACCACTATTGCTTACCGACGCTTTAATAAATCGGACGATAAGGATTTATACCGGATCCTTATCAGTAGCTGCACACGTAGTAGCTACGGGTCTGCCCTTCATTGCGCTTCATCTCATAATTAACCTTTAACAGCCCGCTGTTGGCCTACACCTCTCCTCAGAAAGGCTACATAGAAAAATTCACTTTTCATTGCGGCAGTATGACGTCAGAAAGCCGAGATATTTCTATCTACATAAGCTAATAACAAATATTACATAACTCCGATAGTTATCTTACCTCTCTCAATATTTTTTGGCACAACTATCCACCTTCGTTTCCTACAAAAGAATCTTTAGTAGAAGGAAATTGTAGTGGAATATTTCACTCAAAGTAATTGGTAAACATTATTTAGTAGATTGTGCTTGGTCATTCGTGAGGAATCGCTATATTCTGTATTCTTTTATATTGTTGTACATCTGAAGGTCGTAATTCATTTTGACCGATCACGGCATTACTTAACCAAGATCGCTGTCATAATTTCCAAAATAGTAAAGACACTAAAATTGAGTGAAGATTTGTTTTTGAGTTCTTTTTTAAGGGAAAAGACGTATCGCCTTATGGTAAGCGATTACCGCTGCCCATGGACACCCGTAACACCAGAGGCGTCACAAGTGCGTTGCCGGCCTTTGGGGGATGGGGGAAGTAGTTAGGGTATGGGTATCTGGTATCGTCACTCATTCGGTGTCGGTGTTTTCTGTGAGGCCGTGTTATCACTTCGGTCCAGCCTGCCTATATTTATGCCGAAGCGTGACTCTCCCAAGGTTGTTTGATGAATGAAATGTAAAATGGTGTTTAGTTAATGAAAATATAGTATAGACACTTCCATGTATTAGGAAGTTTGAAACAGCGTTTGACCTTGTTTCATCTTTGTGGCGACTTGCATATCCAATGGAAAAAAAATAGACTTTAATACTATCTGAAGAAGATATACTGAATTGCGCATTATCTACTAATCTTACATCACACAATTAAAGTTTTCGCGTGGATTAGATATGCTACTCCCAATATATTTACTGTTAGGCTGCGGTCCACAAGACACGATCACTTTGTCGAGTCGGAGAATCCTTTTTGTATTATTAAAGAACAATTTTTCACATTTTCTTAAACTTCCTCATTTCTGTCTTTTTTTTATATATTTCGAGTTTCTTTAAAGTCCATGTCTCTCCTATGCTACAAATACATTAGCAACGTAGATGGTTTATTTTACATAATTATTTTGAAGACGTACACCTATCTAAGTCTATTACTGACTATCTTGCCAATAAGATGACGATTGTATCTCAAATGATGGTGAGACTGAGACATCAGAGCTTTATATCTTTTGACTTTGGCGACACCTTGCTGTTCTTGATAGTGATAGCGGCTAGAGAGTGCTTTTGGCCAATATAAAAAGGTCCTTTTTATAAGTTCTACATCTTATTGAAAAAAGGGAACTAAAAGCTAATTGTTGGCAATTGAACTTTGTAGTTCAAGTAGGTACTGTACTGATGTTTCAGTATCTAATACATCATTTCAATTTAGATAACATTTAGGGAAAACCCTTCTTTAACCAGACATCTTAACTAGGTTATCTCGTAGATAAGAAATCGACTTCATATTTATCATTATCTTAAAAATTTACATGACAATATTTATTTACTAGCTGACCTGCGCAACTTCGTCTCATAATAAATTTCCCCCGTTTTCTCAACATTTGTCATTGATACTAGGCTCCATTTGGTCGCAGTGTGAAGTTACTATGTGTATTCCTTCCACATCAATGGTTATATAACACCAACATAATTTTTCACTTCGATGCCTTAGTTCCTAGCTTAATAATATTAGTATACATTGAACACATAATCAATTTCACTCACATACTTCTTCACTATCAATGAAGCGACCTGCCAAGTAGGTGTTGTGCACCTCTTGGGCTTCTTAAAAATCAATTTGTGATTAAATCTGCATCTTATTCATTCATATTTCTATCAGGGAATTTTGTAAGTTTAGTGACAGAATATATTTTTATATCTTAATATAGTATCAATTAATATACATTTGTTAATAACATCAAAAACCAATGCTCATAATTTCGACTTCGTCTTCGTGACTTTCGCTTTTATCCTTTTGTAATTTGAGCTGACTATTGTTGCGTATCCTTTTTATATGTAGTTAGATGTATGTATATATTTTATGCAAATCTTAATATAGTTTTTGTATTAACAAACGTAAGATGTTAAGATAAGCCAAGGTCAACCCAAATTTAGAAAAAAAATACTAGCGACCTGGCCCTGTTTCGCACAGAAGCCTTTGAGATTCTCGTATTTCCGCTTTTATAATATTCTTGTATTACACATATAAACATACCTCATGTCACTTCACAACAATCACTCTATCTATTGCTGTAAACTGCATTACAATTCGTTCAGTAGTTTAAAAAGTCTGATCTCTCTCTATTTATTTAAGCAGACAGCGAAAGCGACGTCATTTTTATATTATGTAAAGATAACGAGTCTTTGTGTCACTTGTGCCATAATTCTAGATATATATTTTCTTAAATTGGGCAATCCATCTATGGTATTGTCAAGATCGGGATGGTTGGTGCCTCTTGGGCAAGATTTTCGTTCAGCGGTGGACGGCGATTCCTATGAAACATTCATGTTTATTAAATATAATGTCCGAAAACGTACTTTCAGTTGCATCTGGACCTTATATTTGTAGAACACTTCTATAAATACGAATGTTGAAATACTCACCCAAGTTCTAAACACATATTTTACTGTTTCATTTAGTCATCTGTGTCCGTAGCTAATTCTAAGTCGTATTCTTACGCTTATGGAATCGAAAGTTAACGACAGGAAACCGAATGGGTTGAGTTAATTCGACTCGCACACCTCAGATGCCTTCACGTACATGCAACTAATTTTAGATTATCGAAAATTAGCATAATAATGTTTTAACTTATGTACAATTTGCTTTTCATTTGTTCAACATATTGTACACAGTAATTTTGTATTATACTACAACATTTGAACAAAAACATGTTAAAATGTAGTAGGGCATTACAGTAAATACAACCGAAATACTTTTACGACCAAAATATACATACGTGTACTTGCTGTCTAGAACGAGAGCAGGTACAGATACTGAGATTTCCTTACGTGTTTTCGAGTTAGAGTTCCGCTGAACTTAAATCTACGCTTAAAATATATAAGTATACATATATTCTGTTGTTGTAATTTTTATTTAAGCAATTTGACACTTTTAGATGTTCATTAAATAGTGAAATAAAATAATGTGTCCACAAAGTTACCGCATTGTAAAAATACCAAAGATATAGCTTTCTGAAATTTCAATATGTGCAGAGGACTCGAGGAGGTGTGTGTGTTGGTCTTAATACGAGACCTTCCTATTTTTTTCTAAACACTTTTAGGAATGGGTAACGCGCCACTTTTCGCGTTTCGCGTGTTCCATTAAGAATTTTCTAGTACTTCCAGCAGTAGTAGAGGGAGAGGCCTAATGCTTTGCTTACTGAATATGATATTTTACATTTCATTACTGGCTAACTACAGAAGGCAGTTAAATATAAATATGTAAATTACTTATTGTTTTAAGCACACCATTAGGTTTTATTTTGTAAATAAACTAAACAAACCAAAACAGTATGCCACTGAACAAATGAGAGAAGGTGCGTCAGCGGGCGATAGCGCGAGGTCGGCGCAAGCGCAAGTGGCGCATAGATTAGGTCAATTACAGCGGCCCCGCGCATCACATACATGTTAGCAACATGACGTAATTCAATTGAGAGATTATTTTTATTGAATAAAAGTACACCGTAATACTGACATTTTAAATTCCAATATATGTTAAAGGTAATCATCTTATCGAATTACTTTCGATATAGCGTAGTAAATTAGTAGCGACGTAAATGACTTACAAGTTGAAAGATACCTGTCTTTTCTGCCTAATCATAATGAGTAATTCGGCGCCTACAATGAACATCTGAAAGCCAGCAGATATGCACTTCTTAAGGCTTCAAAATTATAAATTATCAAATAAAAAAACCTCTTGAGCCGTGTCACCGTTGTACCGAGCTCTGTCTGCCTCAATCTAAAGCACTTATGATACAGCTCCGCTGAGCACTTTTTTCCGCTATTGAACGCCGTTAAAACTCACCAATTCTGATGAACCATACGGATGTAGGTCAAAACACAATTGATGGCTATTCATTTATTACAAGTAGAAGGTAACATTATTCTAGCTATTATTTGTTATAAGCAGATGATTGCATTTGAGATGATATAAATTTTGAATATCATTCGCAACAACAGTTTTATGTTTATGTATCTACTCACATAATTAAAATAGTTACAAACACTCTTAATAATTAATCTAAGAAATTTCAAGTTAATTATTTATTACAGGAGTCGATGAAAACGTTTCATCTGCTTCTGAACGAGACCTCTCGGAGGCTTCAGGCGTGGACAAAACGTTTGGGCACGTGTGTGGACAAGTCAAGACCGTATTACGATGCTGTAGGAGTAGCGGCCACAGCCAGGCAAGAGTGTCAGAAGGCAGCTGTTCAATTCCAGAGGGCTAGTGGTAAGTCTAAACTGTAAACTTCTGAACTTTCCAATTTGTCAGATTTTCGTTAAGATATGACCGAGACGATTTAGAAAAAAATTTACGAAGAGTATTTTTTTAGATCTTTGTCTATTAAAAGCTCAATTATTGAGGATAATACTTAATTATCAATTATTGCTTTTTTCGACTTAATAATTTAATATTAAATGTTTTCTTTTTAAGCTGATGTAGTGTCATTTTCACTTATACATGTGTCGAAATGTATAAGTGAAAATGACGGAAGATATGGATCCGTCCCAAAATCATTTTTTTAATTAATATATTTACACCGAACTTCTGTAATCCGTGGATGTAAGGATTTTATTAACATACCAATTTTTCAAATGGAATGAACATACCAATTTAAATCCGAAGCATTTATGCCTACACATTTCGAAAGGTTTTGCGAGAACATTTGAGAATCATGTATGTGAAGCAAGCTGATTAAATTTGATTATCTAACTACCGTCATATATAGTTGATATAGTTCTTTCGTAAATGTGCTAGTTTTAGTCAGTTCTGTGTTGTTATACATATGTTACATTTTCGCATTGCTCCAGTGTCGCTGTTGTGAGTTAGGCACCGCTTCTCAAATTGGTATTATATTACCATAATTACGGAGTGCTAAAGTGTCAAGTGGTGTCAGTAAGGCCACGTCTATAGTAGCAGCGTTAGTATGTCACTGTGGATACGGCTGAATTTTGAACAAAAACATCTCATTCTCCGTACCTTTTGCGTTCGCTGCCATTTAGGGCAGAACCGAAGTTTGTTTAGCACTAGTTGCTTTTTGCATATACACATATATAATACGTTACACAAAAATGTGCAAAAGTAACAAAAGAGTATATAAAGAATTCAATAACGTAGGAAGGAATAAGAATAGAAATACAGGTACCAAAAAAGTTGAATGATAACATGTTCTTTGATAAGCACACCGGTACCAAAGAAAGTTTTAATGGACACTGAAGCGATCTGACTAAAATGCAAATTTAAAACAAAGAAGTCAAGGTTCTGTAGTTTTTGCAAATGTTCAACATGACACGAAATGGTAAATATTTTCACCATTTTTTGGAACCTTTCAATTTGAGTGATGAACTGATTCTCCATGACGAAGTTCTAAAATTCGTATTCGGTCGTGTGTAATTTATTATTAGATTTAAATAGATCCAGTAAAGATTCCTTTCGTAACTCCGCAGACATCGCCGGAACTAAACTGTATACACATCAGCAATTTGGCATCGTTGCCAAAAGCAGACAATGAAAGATGCGGAACTGGAAAGAAAAGATCTAATCCAGCTAACATTTTGTTTTGTAACTTTACATTGTTATTGAATAACCTTCGCGATGAGATAGAAAATTCTACAGATCTTTGATCAATAAACACTGTGTATACTTCTATACTATCGCCTTCTATGATGTTTAGGAAATCAGTGATGCGCACATAATACCTATCGTGCACTGCTCATTTATTATTCATGTTACTTGTTTGAAAGTGTTACTTATCTTTAGCTAAAACTTGATATCGCAGTTCCTTATTAATAGCAGTATCGATCCAATTCACGTTACAGGTATGTGATCCTGACATGTTCGGAGTATTAAACACATCCCTCAATCTATCTTTAAAGCAATGATTGTAGCTTACAATGTCTCTTTCCAAAACTTGCATGGGATTGAAACGCTTCGGCATGAGTTGGCCAGCTCGATCGGAGTGATACCACGGCCTCACAAAAAACGAATGTGAAAAAGCGCTTGCGTGATGTTTCACCGAGTGAGTGAGGATACCGGAGGCCAATATCCCAAACCCTCCTCCCATTCACCTCCCCTTCCCACAAAGGCCGGCAACGCACTAGTGACGCCTCTGGTGTTGCAGGTGTCCACGAGTGGCGGTAATCGCTCACCAAACGTTTGCCCCTTACTCGATAAAAAGCTATATTATTATCTGTTCAATACTTATCATTTTATTTACTTTTTTGTTCAATATACTCCCAATTTGCATTTAGGTACTATCTAATTTTAGAAGAATCTGCTCGTCGACAATAGACTATGTATCGTACCTATGTAAGTGGATTAATTTAAAAAATAATTAGTTGTGACTGTGTGTGTGCGTGGTCTTGCTGGGTAGTAGTAGTGTAGTAGCTAATAGTAAATAAAAAAAATCCGCATTTCTATCAATTGAATCATGGACACATTATTATGGACATATCATTAGCCTTTAGTTTTACTGTAGTCGGTTACACAAATACGTACATTAAGATGACTATATCCCGCCCAAGGAAACTAACACTAATTGGTGTATTTAACTATGTCTAAAATGCCTTAAATCAATACTAATGTCGAAGTAATTAGAGCTTCAGTTATTATCGCCTTCTATTTTGGTCCCAAGTTACCGATAGAACAGTGTACGGTAATTTGGACGACCTCGGTTTCAAATTTTGCCTGTTATCTGAATTTATGTTTGCCTTTAATTAAAGCTTTGGAGTCTTAGTAATTAATGTATTAATTTGTCTCGAATAGGCGTGTACTAACTTTGTCTTATCGGCACTTTCCATTACTCAATAAGTTTACCTTCAAAAACTGCTGAAATTTAGTGAAAAGGCTCATTTAATAAGACAATCTGTGCTTACTTATATTTACCATTTACTATAGAACAAACGTATATGTTTTATTATTTAGTTGTACATTTATGAATGCAGCTCTCGTTTTAGAGCTGAATTAAAATGAACCTAAATATTAAAATAATGATCTCAATGGTGTTTTATATTGAAATATCCCCGTATTTCAGGAGCTACTGACCAAAGTAATTTAAAAAGAACCATGCAATCCCAGGCGATATCTGTTTAACTTAAGCTAGATTACTGCAAATTGTTAAATCAGCAAAAAAAACTTTTGATTGAGTGATTCCGTAATGTTATTTATTGTTTACATTGTCCAATTTGTTTTTGCTGTCTTGAAAACACGTATTGTATTTTCGGTGTTCGTTTTGGGTCGAAAGGTGAGACCTACGATTAATATATCAGTTCTACGAATACATTGACACTACACAAATTCGCGATAGCAATTATGTTTAACAACATCAATGTGAGGTTAAGTAAAATGGATAATATCAGTCAGGTCATTTGTGTGTCTATCATTCTCTTTATCAGTAAGTCGTACTGCAGAACTACTCACACCTCTTAATATTATCCAGTCTGGAACCACCGTACAGCTCCAAGAATTTTCGGATTGTTATTGTTCGTCAAGAGAGCGTTGCCTTTTTAAGTTTTGAGATCGTTTTTTACCTAACAGCTCTTGTGTCTTCTAGAAAATCTTATTAGTGCCATGACACTAATAAGATTTTCTAGTTCGCATTTCAGGAAGCATCTGAGTATAGAGTTTGCCAAACTCTTGTTATGCCAAATAGATACATATTTGGTCTTTAGACACTGGTAACACATATCAGCCGAGAACCAAATAAAACTATTTCAGACGTCTGTGTTTTTTATCAAGTTCCGTTTTTTGGAGAATTTTACTGTTTTACATAGCAGCTATAATAAACAGTCTTACTTTTGAGTGTTAAATTTGTTGGACTCTGATAAACAATACTTTAAATTCGCAAGATATTAAAGGATACTCTGTAATCTTGATATTTATTTGGTTTGGCGCAGTTTTACAACGTGTTTTACTTTACTGAGCGATGAGTCGATTTTCTGTTTTGTATCATGTTTATGATACAAAACAGAAAATCGACTCGTATTTGTAGAATCAGAGCTCACGAAATTCTTACACAGAGTTTTACCAATTTACTATTTCCTGTTTCTAAATATTAGTCCAGTAATTTTGTGCAAAAGCAAGGGGTTGCCTGATAAGTTTTCAGGGTGTTTTCAAAATTGATGATTTATAGATTTTGATATGCTCTTTACGAATTTCAACTTGGCCACTTCATATCATTTCTGCTCATCATTATATATTTTGTGGCTGTATGTTTTCTTCCCTGTTTAAATTCTGACTATCCTAGCTAGCTGTACTTTATCTATAGTATTGAAATAAATGAATACCACACAATTTATATTCTTATGATATTTAAAAATTACTCGTTTCGTACTCCTCTTTAAACGTTTTGTTATCGCAGTCACTTCCTAACGAATGAGTAGCATTGTCAAGGGCATGAGGCCACGGCCCTGAATATTTCATTATCTGTGAGAGTCAGGAGCATTTTAATTAATGACTGCACAGTTGACCTAGAGGTATAAGCGTTCGCCACGCCACTTTATACTACGCCAAGTATTGTGGGTTCATATCTCACGTGGAACAACGCTTTGTGTGATTCACAAATTGTTCTTCTGAGTCTGGGTGTTCGTTTCATATATGTTTGTAAAGTGCCTTGTGACAGGATTAGGAATCTAAATGCAGGAGTTGTCTTTATAAAAAAAAAAGAAAATTTATGAATTACCATTGAAAGAAAGGTATTCAATGACAGTCATTCAAATCAAAAATACAAGTCCTTTTATGAAGTGAACCATTTGATGTACCGTTTCATTGTTTTTTTAAAAAGAATTCATCAGATTGACGACTGTTGATTTAGTGGTTAGTGACCCTGACTGCTAAACCAAGGTTCAATCTCCACCGAGGACAAATTATTGTGTGATGAGTACAATCACTTGTTCTGTGTCTCTAGCTGACCTGGCGAACTTTTCTTCTCTTCTATATTCAGTTTCGTGAAAAGTTTCTGAATTACCGAAGAACTTATTTTAGTAACTTCCCGTAGGGCGCAGTGTATACGACTAAGCGGAATAAGAAAATATAATACCTGCGGTTTTCTTTTCCTTTTTTTTCTATACAAACCTATACCTATGTACCTATATTTTTATGTATTTGTTATTGTCTTGACAATAACAAACACGTACATACATTTTTGGGATTAAATAAAATATGTATGTTTCTATTTAGAAATATATAAGTACGTTTATCAGCAGTCTCATATAGTACAGGCCTGCCTAATTTACGATCAGACGGCCGTCTGTGAGATGTAACAGCCGTATGAGTAGACGTATCGCCAGATGGTAAGCGATTACCTCCTATGAACACCCGCACATCAGAGGCGTCACAAGTGCGTTGCCGGCCTTTGGGGATTGGGAAGGGGAATAGAATAGAGGTTGCAGTATGCGCCTCCGGTGTCCTCACTCACTCGTTGAAACACAGCGCATGAGCTGTTTCACACCAGTCTTCTGCGAATCCATGGTATCACTCCGGTTGAGCCGGCCCATTTATGCCAAAGCGTGGCTATCGCACGGTATTTATTTGAAGTCGGTTAAAAAAAGGAAGACGTTTAATACTTTCCGAAGCAGATGAGGGAGTACGAAGCAGAATGGCTTACTGAGATCGTCTTCAAACCAAATGTAAGTAGAGGCTTAAGTGTAAGGGCCGACCATCAAAGCGTTGAGGAGTATTGGAAGTGTTGGCCAACTTAATACCTTTTTTCCGTAACCGATATGGCACGCACTTCTTTTGCAAGTGGACAATTGCATGTTCCTATAAAATAGAGTAGTTAAAAAATTCAGTAATATAATTAACCTTACCTAATTACGGATAGGGTCCTTATCTCGATTTTGGTGTGCGTGTGAAAATGATCGTTGTGGCATATAAGTTAGTTAAATAATGGAATTCCTCAACCAAGAACTTTCATTCATTTCATTTCAATATAAAATCAACAGACGTCAAGCTAATGGTTACCTTTGATATACCTTCAATTTGATTAGGCTGGTTTAATCTACACCTGCTATAATAAAGCTTATAGAAAAATTACCATCTTGAAAAATAATTTACTTATTTATGTCAGACTGCGACATAAGTTTTGACAGAATGCCAGTGGAAAATAAATATACGGACACATGTCCCAACTGGAAATGTTATCTAACAAAAATCGACAGGTGTCGTGGAATTTCAAAACAGGCCTTGATGTATTTCTGTACCCTATATTACCAATCAATGATTAGTAATTGGGTACATTAGAAATGGATGGAATAACTCACTATTAATACTAAATCGATAGCAAGCGTTACGGGATATCTACTCTATCAATGACTGTAACTTTTGAAGAGTAGGTTCTATAAGGCATGGATGAAAAAAGGGTGTTAAAGCTGCCGAACGGCCCTTTATTCACGTTTTGTAAACGCTTAAGACCTTTGACCTAAAAGTGCCGACCAGTAGAATCGAAAACAGAGTAATATGACTACTATGAACTTTGAACTATAAGACGACTTTTTAATTCGGTCAACAGTTTCTCAAGTCAAGGTAACTCAATGTACTTTGTAAATTAAAAGCAAAATGATAATATGTTAATAATTCAATGAAAACTGTTACTCAGCTACGTATTTTTTTTATTTTTAAGAAACTATTGATATCTCTTTCATTAAAATCGACTACTTAATTTAGACGCTACGTAAAAACGTATATTTACTGTATATATATTTTTACAAAGTCCAAACATCCCAAACTATTATCTGTTATTTTGGCTTCGCCCTTGTGGGGTAAGAAGAGATAATAAGTATTTATGACGGGCAAAAGTGAAAATATCTGTCTGGAAAATCACATATCCTACAAGACATAAAATGGGGCAGGAAAGTCAGTTTTATATACAGCCGGAAATGGAAACCCGAGCGCCTTTGCCTCAGGATGCGACCTTTTTTAATCAACTGGTTTTGATGCGCCAGTACTGAAAGGTATAATAATTCACTTAATGTTGCCTACCTCGTCTGTTTAATTTTAGACTTGGCTTAAAAAAAATAAACGAGGTGTTAATAAAGCTTAGGCTGTTCAATTCTGTAAATAACGGGTGATAAATAGTAGTCTTTAAAACGTTTATTTTTAAATATGAACCTGCAAAAGTGACTCTAGTCCGCCTGATAGAAAGCATGAGCAGGCTCCTATCTGGTGACCCACACCATGGCGGCGCATTAAGATGCTTCTGCATCATTGAGCCTCCGGTCTCGCACTCACCACCGAACATGACAGATGAATGCTGTTGTGTTCGGTTGGTCTTTTGTGAGAGGGTAGTCTAGGTCAGGATCTTGGAAAAGGGCATGAAATAATTTAAGTGTAATTTTATAAGTGAAAGGAATTTCTGTTCGGTTTCCCACCTCGACTTCAACCAGCTATATGTTACGCTTTAATTCTACTGAGGTGAAGCAAGACCGAATTCCGAAAACTCATCATCATCACATCGGGTCTCCTGGTGAAGTGATAAGTTGGAATCCAAGACTAAAACTACACAGCATTTTGCTACAAGTTAATATATTGAAAGAGACTCGGATGGAGGTAAGAAGTTCCAAAGAACTCTGGCAAATCTGGGTCGTCTCGTCGTCTTAAACAGAGTAAAGCCATATGGTTGCCTGATAAGTCTTTTACCTTCTTCTGGTTAGAGGGCCACAGAGGTGAAGGTTGCTTCTGACAGCGTAACGAACCTTTTAACCTCAGATATTTCGCACTTTTGTGACATCTCGTAAGATAACCTCGTGACCTTTACATTTCTTAGCGGAAATCATATACTAACAAAAAAAATGACGGAACCATAATCGCTACAGAAATATAATATGCAGATACAGGTTTATTAATAAACACATGTTATTTTTTTGTTAGTGCCATGAGATAACTCAGTAAGACGTGATAAACTCTGTTTGTACACTTTGTAATACCTATTTATGTACTTGTGCTAATTCTCACGTTTATGTTGCGACCATTGAACCACTAATAAGTTCTAACTGCTTACTGGGTTAATGCGTTCTTGATATTTTTTAGCGTTCCATAAATCTGATAAGGAACCCTTTTAGTGTTGCCATGTGGGTTTTTTACGGAGAGAAAGAGGTTCAGCAGTGCAATAATTCTTATTTTCGTTCAATGTAAAGGTGGGATATTGATAAAAAGCTTTTTAAAAATTATTTAGTGAGTGTAAAAAGTATTTTTGATACCGTGATCTATATGTTTACTGGTGAAATTTAATATTTACATTTTAATTATAGTGCAGTATGTTTGCTGTAGTCAGCGTGGTATAGCAGGACAAGACCTCCTTTCGAAGATACCTAAGTGGCCTATTAAAGGCTGATGAATCGTCTTATTATTCCCAAGCTTATTTGAAGTCTGCTACTAGTTCAACCAGTTTTACTTGAATATCACTCAGGGGTGACTGGCATCGAAACTCCGCAACCCTGAGGCTGAACTGAATTCGAAGATTGAACTAGTTGTTAGTATATTCAAGGGCACTGACTTCCCACTAACGATTGCCATAGATGTTCATGACATGGTTGTCATGAACATCTATGGCAATCGTTGTCCTGGTGGACCAACGCTTTAATTTGCTCTCTGAGGCAAGGGCGGTTAGTAGTATACTCCGGGTTACCATTAAAAATTTATTGTAAGAAAATCCCAACAGCAGTTCAACCCGGGAATCAAAACCGAAGCCTCTTGATCGGCAGTCGTTTACTCCAATCACTGGATCAACGAGGCAGTCGTAAAGACATGAATAATGAATGATAAATAATAGTAGAATAAATAAAGGAAATGAAACTCTAAGAGGGTCCCAGTTGCCCAATGATTGTCCAATTGTTACTCTTTTCAAATTACAATGAGTAAACCACGGTACCCTTCATGTTCGTGATACACTTGGAGTATTTATATATGTATCAGAGTTTTGAATTTGATTTGTAAAATGAACCTGTAAGTACTGATTATTTTCGTTTTATGATATAAGAAAACAACTTAACGCAAGTTAGATAAACAGCAAAAAGATATGAAGAAAAAAAAAAGTAATTGTAAGCAATACCTTACAACATTGAATTATTGCTCAAAGGCACACTTTCCTCGTAAAGGCACTTTTCGGCAATCCCCATTTTTATTCCTGCTTATAACAGTTTTTGTATAATTGTATACTAAATAATTATTAGCTCGACCGAAAGTCTTCAACCAGTCGTCTAAAAGGCTCTGAATAACAACCGGTTCTATGGTGCCTGCATACAACAGCTTTTCGTCACCTTCAAAAAGTCGTTGGATAGTCTTGTAGGGGGGTCTGCCACGCTACATCTCACTTCAGACGGTCGACACTTCAAAGATTTTTGACCCTATCGGCCATCTTGTCTACGACTCGCTCACTGCCACTTAAGTTTGGCAATTCTTCGGGCAATGACAGTGGCCTAGGCTCTTCTGTGGAGCTTCTCATTTCAAAAGTCATCATCTTCCTAGCCATTATTATTCCCAAGATTATATTGAGGTCGGCTACTAGTTTTAAAGGATCAGAACTTTCGACTGGGTCAACCGATTTTGATGGTTCCTAATTCAATTTGGTCCAGTTCGTCAATTCGGTTTTTTTTTGTTAAAATTTTATACAATTATGAAAACATAAACAAAATGTGTCCGCAAGACACTCGTGGATTATTAAGGGTATTTTATGGACATCTTTCTGTAAAGCTGTTTTGGGTGCTAATACATGTGGTAAATAATTAAATTTGGTGCTCCAAAAATATCTGCCTAAAAGTTTTTAGTACTGAATCCAGATATTGTCAGTGCCTAAATGCCTAGATACTAAAACGGGGACAAAAATGTTTGTATGAAATTGTTATAAAAAAAAGTTTAGCTTTTAATAACAATTTTACATTTCTTCTTTATTTTCTTTTGGTTTTTTGCTGTACTAGTCAAGTGTGTGTAACAGGAAGGATAGCGAGGGTTTTTCAAAAGAGTATCTATCTATATGGAAAGTGTATCTGTTAGCAATAATTTTCAGTATTAACCTAATCTCATGATCAGCTATATGAACCCAAGGATCCTTATTCCATTTATGCACATTCCATTCCTCCGAATTCCAATTACTCACCGCTTACTACCACAATAACTATAAACCTAGCAATATTATTATTAACTCAACACATAACAGTACAATATAACGATATCGGAATTAATTCTAGTTTGTGCTCTTGTATACCAGTTGATTATTCAGTAGGTATCATCATAACTATCTACAACATTGTGGATGGGCTTGTTCAAATAATCGTACGTCAGATACCTAAAATATCTAAGCCAGATGCCAGTTGAAATACTTCCATTATTTATTAACTTGTTTCGAATAGTACTTTTGTGGTATGGGCTGTAGCTAACATCAAGTATATTCGGGTATATACTTAAACGTTTTTAAGGAGATAAGAGCTGAGAATTTCTTTTTATTCGGTTACGGCAAATCCAAAAGGAAGTGTAATAGTTTTGGCGGCCTATGTATGTTTGTATGCTCAATCGTAGCGTAGCGTCTTAAACTACTGAACTGATTTGAATGTATGTGGTGTCAATAGATTCGTAATAATTCCCCAGGTGATATAGGCTAATCTATAGGTATTGTATATAGTCGGGCTTCATAGGATTTTAAACTTTTCTTGGAATTAGATTAAGTGAATACATTTTTGTAGTCACAAGTTTGTTCCAGCCAGAAATGGCGAACAATAATGGAGGCCTAAAAAATCTTAATTTAAGCGCTGATCTAGGTTGACATAATATCAAAATATAGTATGTTTAAATACCTAGGAAATGAAGGCCACAACTAATACAATTAAGATTACCAATAGTATACTAATACTTAGAATAAGTAGATAAACACATTCCACAGAGAATGACGAATGAATGAGCAGTGTTGTGCATATTCTAACAGGAGATCTGCATTATTGAATGCCTACTCATTGAGAATAAATAATATGTTTAAATATGAAAAAGACGCAGGAGATATTATAGTTCACTAGTGTGTGCGCAAACAATGGTGCACTCTATGTTCTCTCTCTCTCATAATCCGATGGGACGGTTAACCGACACGACCGGGGAGAGATGGGGGGGACTGATAGGTTGATAATGATGAAATGTTAATATATGGGAATGACGTCTCTCAACAGCATCATGACCATAGACAAAGTGTTATCCAATAAATAAGAGAATGAAAACATCGGCGATTGTAGTTAAAGAATCGACGCATTGCATTTTGGTTAAGAGGGCTGTTTGTTCGTTTGACCTTAGTTTGTTCAATAAATATATCCATTTTTATATTCAGTAATGTAGTATTTTAACTAAAATCGGTTACTCCAAACCCTTTTTAAACGTGACCTATATTTCAGATCTGACGCGGCCACTCCTGCGTAGCTGAAGTGGCAATTATATTGTTTCGACGGATAGTCGTGTTAATTGGGGACTATCCATAAATTACTTTATCCAAACCCTGATCTTTTTAAAAGACCTTGCTTTTGACAACTCATATTTTGCAATTCCACGATGCATAAGATTGATTAAATTCAATTTTCTCTGCATAGTATGATTAAATTTTTTTGTAAAATTAAATAATTAAAGTTACCCATAGCACTGTTATATTATAAACATTAAGAAATAAAATGTATTTCAAAATGTACTGACTGGACCTTGCATGGTACCTTAGTGGACATATCATAAATGGTTCCAGTACTACCAAAAACTTATTTCGTTCTAGGCTTTGCCCTTGACCCGTCCGAATGAATAGCGAGTATCACCAGCATTGCCAGATTATTTTTGATCAAATCGGGATTTTGAGACTTTTTAGTAAAAAATGACGGGATTTTTTCGTTGAAACCGGGGCTACGTAAAAAAAAGTGTCAACGCATCGCATATAACCAAAAATTACGTACGATACATGAGTATGAGTGACCAAAACAAAAGATCATTCGCAATATTTTTGTTTTTCTGCTACATCATCCCTAATTCGTAAAAGAACTAGAGCCATTTCCTTTTTGTTATGGTGTGTGGTGGAATTTTTATATTTTTATTGCCTGCCAATTTTATTTACGATACAGCACTGCGGCTCACTAACTAACTTCACTTTGGGCGTTCGGCCAGTTATCCCCAAAAAGTGGGATAAAACCTGTCCCGCGCGGGACATACAATTTTGATACAAAAAATGGGACGACCCGCCAAAATCGGGACAACTGGCAACCCTGGTTATCACGGTACGCAGTAGCCCTTATTCATCTTTTTTTATCAACCTGTCTCTATTCCAAATTTCATTAAAATTGGTAGAGCGGTTTAATCGTGAAAGCGTAACAAATAGAGTTACTTTCAATTCAGTTACCTTAAAAAAAATAATTGTAATGTTTATTCAAATTTAAATTTTCTTCCCGGATTACGTGTAATGAAACATTTCATAGCGTGAAAATTTATCTGCTTATACAAATACAATACTATCGCAAAATAGGTACTTAGTACAGCAATGGACAATTCTGCATGTGATTGGAGCTCGTTCAACGTATTGTTAGGCTCAAAGCGAGCGAGCGTGTAGGCAGATGTGATCGGCAGGAAGTCGATTATCAGCCTGCGTACCGGCTAATAAAAATTATGTTCCTATAGACTACGCTATAGGAGTTCGTTTGGGGTAATCCTCTTTTTATTTAAATGCAGTACAGTAATTAACTTCGAGGACGAGATGAACAGGAGAATTCAGCTGGGTTGGGCAGCGTTTAGGAAACTTCGTCGGGTCTTTTCATAATAGATCCCACAGTGCCTAATGACGAAACTCTTCAATCAGTGCGTTCTACTCATCATGACATAGGGAGCCGAAACGTGGACTCTTAGTGTGCTATGGAGAGGGCTATGCTCGGCGTTTCTGTGAGGGATCACATCAGGAATGAGGTGATCCGACATAGAACCAAGGTCATTGACATAGCTCTGAGGATTAGCAAGCTAAAGTGGTAGTAGGCTGGCCATATTAGCCGCAGAACTGATTACCGTTGGAGTAAACAGGTTATTGAATGGAGACCGCGTCTTCGTAAACGTAGTGTGGGATGTCCACAGGTCAGGTGTATTGATAATTTGCGCAAGAGGGCTGGCAGGAGCTAGATGCGAGAAGCCGAGGATTAAACCAAGGGCGTGAAATTTGGAGATGATGATATTGTATCTATCTTTTTTTGTTTATAATTTTAGAGTTTTATATTTGTGTGTATATTTTTTAAGTGATGTTCCTAAATATCTGAGTACGATAACGGATTAGTTTGACGCATAGAGCTCCCGGAGATGTACTTCTTATTGTATAAGATGAAAACGAGAAAGCGCGTCACGGCGGTGGTAAGCACTTATCATCAAGTGCTTACCACCGCTCACATACACTTGCAACTCAAGTGTGTCGTCCTCTTCCACCGTCAGAAAGAAGTAGAGTTTCTTACTCACTCAAACACACAAAAGGAATGATAGAATTCCTAAATAAAGATTTCATTTATTTATTTGGTTTAGAATCACCAACAGTCCTTTAAGCGGGGCGTGAAAAAGCAACTCGATCACTAGGTCGACATAGTGTGCGTCACCATGCTGCGTTGTCCGCGTTCGCATTGAGGATGGTGACCACAATCCTTGGTTTCTACTCATGATGCTTTCCATTCCGGGCGGAGTAGTCATTTATGCAGGCATTATTCATAAATTGAATAAAATACTTTTGCGTGAGGTCGTGGTATCATTCCGGCCAAGCCGACTATCTCATACGTACAAAATGACTCACCCGAAGCATGGGTCTTGAATTTATTTGAACGTTTCTTTTCGTAGTTAGTCATAAGAAACTCTACGGCACTAAGGACGTAGCGTTAGTAACTGAAAATACTTATTTAAGAAGTTTCACAAATAGATCAGCTACAAACTTTGCTCGCGCTATGTTTAAACACCTAGCTAAGCAACTGATTGACGCTTCTCGTGACCAAAAGGCCGGCCTTTTTCTAGCACAGAGAATTACATTGCCATTATTAGTGGTAATGCTGCCGGCCTTTTGGGAACGCTACCAGTAGGCGATGATGGATTTGTATGTAGATATTGTTGTTTTTTTTAAAAAAAAAATATGATTTCCTAGTACATATTTTAATTTAATTCTATAATTAAATGTACTTTGTGATTAAGTGATTACTTATCATTTACAACAGAACTAGCTTTTGCTCGCAGCTACGCTAGCGTGTACGTCGTCATCGTGGTAAAAAGAAGCCTATGTTCTTCTTCAAGAATTAAAGTATCAACATGACGCATTTCATAGAAAACGTTGCAGCGGTTTAGTCTTGAAGTTTACAGATAGACGGATAAAATTTCTTTCGAATTCATAATATTAATGTGGAGTTACAATATTTCACGCAGAAAATTCAGTTCGTGTTTGAGCTGCCTGACCAGGGTTGTAGCACCCTGTAGAAGGTCGTCGACCTCTATTAGTTGTTACTTAGGCTTCAGCCGCAACTTGTCCATTATAGTGTGATAAGTCGTCGCCGGTTAGTCGTTAATGGTTACTGCCCTGCCATTAGGAGTTCCAGCGTGATGTTATATCGCTTATTACTTCTAGTAACGAATACTCTACGAGTGTTGTATTAGATTATTCTATAGAACACGTATAACGATTATTGTATGTATGTCGGTAGTTTAAACAAATATTTATTTATAGTGTACTAGCTTTTCCCTGCGGCTCTGTCCGCCTGTACGTCGGTAATCGAGGTAAAGAATCAAAGTGTCTCCATACCAGACAGACTTAGGTATTTTCGAATTTATAATATCTTTATGTACCAAGTATAAAATGACATCGCTTTCGCCGTCTTTTCGGTTAGACCCTTTAAACTACTTAATGAATTTTAATGCAGTTGTCAGCAATAGATAGAGTGATTTAATAGGAATGTTTATATGTGTAATTCATGTGCAAAGCCGAACCCGGTCGTAAGTTATAGTATATCTATATAAGTATATTAGTATGAATAAGAACTTCCCCAATTATTTAATACTTAATAATGATTTATAAGCCCATAAATAGAATATTTGTGCAAAATATGATTGTAATAAACATATTTCGGCCACAAATACATCGCGCTCATCGCAAACAAACTCATCGCAAAACTTATTCTATTCTATCTAGAAATAATAGGCGATAAAATGTAATTTTTATCGAAGGGACTTCCGATACTGATTATTCTTCGCCAGTGCAGGGGTATGAATGTGCATGTGAGCATAGTTCCTCGTTTACTCATGCGTATCGGGAACTAGGGTCGCTAGTTACTACACATTATTAACCATCAGGATACTACAATTTAGAAACGATATATTTTGTTCTCTAACACTCAATTTATCTTTCGAATAATCGTAATATTATACATAAAAAGCTTTTTCCCGCGTCTCCCGCATGCGTATATGTCAGATATCGCAATAATTTGTTTTTGTATAGCCGCCTATGACACGAATAATCTGGTTTTCTATTAGTAAAATAATTTTCAAAATCGGTTCATCGATTTAGAGATTACGCGCTACAAACTCACAAACTTTACTCCTTTATAATATTAGTATAAGTAGATACAAAGTATATAGCAAATAACTACTTTTTAAATGTTATACTATTTTGTATTTTTAAGGAATATATAAGCCCTTTTAACGATTATTCTTTTTGATAATAAAATTAGTACATTCAAGAACGAGTCCTTGCGAGATGCGGTTGTTATTTGGTTATGGAAACAGGAGCTAAACCAATTCTATTAATATAATAACAATATAAGTTTTATAAGCAAATGCAATAAACTAGAATTATCGTCGAAATTCAACCACCAGACGGTTTCTAGTTACAAAACCTTGTCGGTATTCTGGTTATCTGAGTTGCTCTGTTATAATTAATATTTACTATTCTGACATAATTGTAAATTCAGTTCTGAAATATTTTGTTATTGATAGACAATGACCATAGAAATCTAAATTGTTTAAGCATTCTATCTGTCAAACTATTCAATGGTCCGACAATCCATACTAATATAGGTAATAAATTCGAAAGTAACTCTCGTCTGTTTAAGCTTTTACGGCTGCACCAAATTTAACGAAATTTGGCATGATGATATTTTCATTCTTAAGGAAGTAGGTACATAGGTCACTCATTACTCAGACAACCGACATAAAAGCGGGTAGAGCCCCGGGCAAATACTAGTGTGTAAAATACAATTCGTTAAGTTAATTTTACAAGTTCATCAATAAATAATTTAAATGCGTAATTATCATGAATCAAATAATAATTAAATATCTGTATTAATGTAAGAAAAATTTGAAAAAACATGTAAATTAACGCAAAAAAAAATAACTAACGAACAAACTCAAGGCCGCTCTTTGAGATCAGAGACAATTTAGGAAATCATTTAATATTTATTAACGTGGTTTTGTTTAGCACTATTAAATAATTTCGATGAAAATTGTCGGAGTAAAGTTTAATCACAAATTTCATTCTAAATTCAATATTTTTCAAAGCTAAGACTAGTGTTGTAATGTGGACCAAGGATTTTTTTTGTGATATTTTAACTTTTTTTAAAAATGTAACGAATGCTGTTTACCATTCAAAGTTCATTTTTACTAGTATTTATTTTGAAACTCATTGCCTAAAGTATGCTCATTGAAATCGTTTTTATTCTGTATAGAGCTCCACGCGGCTGCCAAGGAGACGGTAACGTTAGCTGAGCAACGCTTCGTGAGCAAACAGGACGAGTGGCAGTTTGACAGCAACTGGCAAGAGGTGCTGAACCATGCAATCATCAAGGTACGAAATATAAACACGCAGATAAAAAGAAAGTACCATTCACTTAATTACCCTATTTTAAATACAAAATGTTTACTTGCTCCAAACTTTCTAAATTGTTCTGCAACTAATTGATTTATTTAAATATATTCAATCACACAGTAAAAGAAATGTTTTTCTCACAATAAGGTCATGGATGCTGAAAAGCGGAAGGCTGAAAGTGGCAGAGAACACCAGAAAAAAGCAATGGCGTATATTGCTGCAGAAAAAAAGGTAATTAACAATAATATCTGTCTTAGGTTGGGCATTTAGTAGTAATATAGTAGAAAATGAGTTAGATCACAAGGTTGTTGTGAAAGATATTCGATTTCAGAGATGAGATGATATTGTATTTGTTGTGATTAAATAAGAAAGTAATAATTTTCTTAATCGCATGCTTCAGGTAACCCAATTAGAAGAAAATTTAAAACGAAGTATTATAAAGTCCCGCGTGTACTTTGAAGAAAAGAAGCTCTGCGACGAACAATTGCAGACTCAAAATGGAAAAATTGATAAGTTACAACGGCTTATCGCTGACGCCAAGTTCCGTTATTCAAAGTCTCTCAAAGCATTGGAGAAAATATCTGAAGAAATTCATAGAAGACGAGGAGAATATCCACCCGGAAAAGATACTATCCCTGTCGGGCCCAGAGAACCTGGCGTGGGTGCAGAAAGAGATGCAATACACGATGAAGACACAGCGAAAGCTGAACATGAAAAAGACGAAGAATCTAGTCTGCAAGAACTCAGGTTGCGTGTAAGAGAACTTGCTTCTAAACCAATAGAGAAAGATGTGGAAACCGATGAAGCATGGGCTTTGGAACTGAACGAGACTATAAATAAACTGGACCAACTGTTGATGATGAAAGAGACCAACCAACAAAAAAGATCTAAATTTACGGCGAGCAGCCCGAGGAACTCTAGTGCACCTTCAACTAGCACAAACACTGGCAAATATAGCCAACCGCCAAGCGACACATGGAAAACTGACACAAACCTAACGAGAACTAAATCTGTAAGTAAAGATGTCGTCTACGAACCCACGAACCCACCAATAAGCAAGACTGAAAAATCCAAATCTATGATGTCGTTGGATGTCCTCGCTTTAGCCAGAGATACAACTATGATGGATAGAGAATCATACCTCAAAGCCGTTATTGAGGATAAGTCACCGACAGGAACGTACACAGAAAGCAATTCAGACAGAAATGATACTCCAGATGAGATTCTAATGGTAGAATGTGATTCTAGTGACTCGAATCAGAATCCGGTCATACGTATGACCAGTTCCACAGTCTCTGACAGTGATAACAGCTAGACTTGATAGAAGAAACTCCTCAACCGTATTGTGTTTAAAAGTTGTGATCGATTACTTGGTTGTGTTATTTTTTCTTCAAATTATTATTATTTTAATCGGCAATTGAGTTACTAAATTGTTGTGAGAAGTAAATTTTTATTACTGGTTTTATTACGGTCATGTAATTGATTTTTTAATACTTGTTCCACTTGAACATACATATTTATATTGAATGTCAATTTGAGTGTTTAGATCATTAAAAAAATATCAATAAAAATGCTTAAATCTAATTCTCGTATTGATTGTTAGATTCGAATTGTGTTTAGAACAGCGATGCTAGTATTTAAAATAAAAACAGTAATGACTACCACAGATAATAAACAAAACAAAAACGATTAGGGTTTATCGACAAGCGGCCACCTACAAACTTTTTATCTTGAAATTGTCTAATAAGTACTCTACATTATTTTCATATTTTTTGAAACTGATTATCTACTGTTTGATGGTACGTCATTTTGTTTTCACCAGTTTTATCATATTATGACGTCATGACCTAAGTCCAATCTGTATTAAATAATCAAGAGCTATTAGTTTATAAAATCTTCCTAATTACTTTTGAAACCTTAAGTTTTAATTCACAGTATTCTTTATTTTTGAAGAGTAGAGAAAATATAATAGCAAATCGTTCAAAGGAGTTTACCAGAACAGCTTTAGACCTTACAACTTAAAAAAAACTCTTAAATACTAGCATTACTGTAAAATGATTTAGATAAAGATATTTTTAAGACCTGGCACGGTCGATGTTGCTTATAGTTTCATAGTGATCACTGATCAACAAATATGATCTAACCAACCAGAGGGTATTATGCGCTTTAAGTCAAGACAATGCAAGCCCGAAATATAGACAAGTCTCCTTTGGTAGCTTTTCAATATTTGGAGATTGTTCATCCAGCCGACCTTAAATAATTTTGGGATACGGTTAGAAAGGAAGAAAGAAAAAGCTTCAAGATTCAGATACAGGTACATAACTTTGCTACACTGTGACTATGACTGTACTATACAGGACTCTTTAATACATAAAGGTGCCCAATATATATCTGTTGTTCTGACCTATAAATCTGGTAGATAAATTAAGAATATTCTATCAGGGACTTTTATCAATAAGTGGTGAAAGTTTCTGTTAATTTTAACTGGCGTTGTAAGCCATAACAGTCCACCGCGTTTATTCACAAAACTGATTTACGAATTGTAAAGTATATTTACTGTGTGGACATCGAATATTGAGCAGATTTGTTCTGATAGAGAGTCTTGAGAAAAGTCACATATCTATGGTATGAAGTATTTTATTTCTAATACCTTATGCAACCTTAGTGAGTAATTATTACGTCAATTCTGCATTCTACTTGTCGAGGCGGAAAACATGAATACCGATTAAAAAGATGAAAAAGTATGTATCTCAAAAATGTATGCGCATCAGTTTGTGTGAAGTAAAAAAAGAACTTAGGCGAACAACTAAGTATAAAGCGATATAAAATGGCAGATTTCATCAAATAATAAAGACCCGACTAGAACTTAGTCATCAATACCTAAGCAAAAATTATGCTGTACCATGTTTAGGTACACATCGTCCCCTCTATACGCACGGGGTTCAATAATCCAATAATTCCTTATTACACAGAGGCTGTTCGGGTATTATGCGAACAGGATTTCAGCAATTGTTAATCACATTGACACTGCCCCGATGTTACCAAACGAAAGGAGTGTTCTAAATTTTCCTTCGAGCTTATTGAGAATTACAAGTTCTAAGATTATTGAATAGTGTTTTTTGTTTGTTGTTGTGTTAAATAAAAATGAAGAGTATACCCGATTAGAACTAGTCGGGTATACTCTTCTATTAAACATAGACAAAGTGGGTTGCATATAAGATCATTGTAGAATCCACTAAATTCAAAACGCTATATAAATTGTATAACTATTGAAAATTTAAATAAAAAGAGTTTGTAACATTCATGATAGTTGTTCAGAAATCAATTTTATAAAAGGGTCGTGGTCAAAACTCATAAAAGATCATCGAGTGTGAACTGTGATTGCTAAACCAAGACCAGTTTAATAAACACAAACGTCATAAGTGCTTTATTACTCTGGCCCATTATTTACTTAGTGGAAACAAGTTTGTTTGTCAAGAATAGAGATGCATCGATCATGTCCCGCCCTTGGACCAATCAGCCCCCTGACCAAGTTGACATTCTACAAACGTAAACGTTAGTAGAAAATAAAAATGTATGGCAATGACATCATCTCAACGCTAAGCCACGTGATCAAAACAAATTATTAGCCAGTAATGCTAGATAACTGAGGCGTTAGAAATTGTAGAAAGAAATCGACGTAAAACACGGGGCTAATTCCAATAAATAGTCGTTTCATACAAAAGTTTACCCTGATTGGTGAAGGGGCGGAGCTTAATCGACGCGTCACTATTTAGAACTCGAATGAACTAAAGGTGTCATTTAGTGATATTAATGTTTTAGATACACAATTTTTGTCTTAGTGCACTACCGTCTTTAGTGTCAGTGTTGTGTCTAAGCGTTTCAAACTAAATGTGATTAAATATTCATAATACTTTTAGATAATATATGTATAATAATGTCACACATGTAATTTCGCACACTTATCAAAGTGCCTGCATTTGTTGGTTTAGTTTTTTTTAACAGCTCAAGAAGACTGGATGTGGTTGGTACTTAAGATGGTTGTTAAAATAATATTTAACTTTAAATATGATTTTAATTAAATTTAGTATAACGAGATGAGGGTTCAATAACATACTCATAAGGTTAAGAATATTAAAAATATTTTTTCAATATCAATTTATTGTTTTAAGTGATGCATTTATAAGAAGTTAGAGGTACGCCCCAAGTAGGTTTTAATGGTTATGGTATTGCAAGTCGAAAAAAAGTTTTTAAGATACGCAAATGGAGCAACTGTACTACAATTAATAATATACTTTTAAGAATATGTTGGTTATTTTTTTCTACAACTCCATGAAATGTTAACACTTCACAAGACATATTTTGACCAGTGTAATTCATGCATCATTACATGAACGCTGTTGCTAACACCATAAGTACTATATTAACAAATTAGTTCAAAATACAATTTGTGAAGCGTCAACAAGAAAGAGAATGGTTGGACTTTATAGAATAATTTTTATATTTAATATTAAACACGGGTTGTCCTAAGAAACTCATGTCACACAGAACCATAGAAAAAAGAAGATATTGAAAAACTACGACATCAAACTTATATAAATATTTAAAACAGCAGATAATTAAAAAAAAATTAGTAATTTACAATTTTGTTCAGAAATTTTTTTTAACTCTTAAGTAATGGTTCCGAGTTATTTTTAACATTTCAGAACCATTGCTTAAGTAAGGCTGTTAACGTGGAAATATTATTTAATTTTATTTTGTAATACACTTAAATGTATTTCTTTACATAAACAATGGCAGATAATCTCTGTATTATCAGATCTTAGTAAATCGATGTCTATTTCACGGCACTGGTTGCACTATATCACTTTAGTAGTTCTTTACGTACCTAAGAAATGTTATACAAACTTACTGTACTCGTGTTTGTACGCAATTTAACCATTCTCAGTGTTTTCAATAAAATCTGTGTTCTAAAATGGTGTTTTATTTATCTGTTTTTTGTTAGGAATAGCACACATGGCAAAAAGACCCGAGGGTCTAGTGTTTACTTTTACTCGAGCATCACAGTAACCGCGTTCACGTTGAACCCTTGTAATAGACCGTTACGAAACTGTTCACCAATGACGATGCAGAAAGCTATGGCCGACATCGAGTTGCTGAGAATTGAACTCACACTTGGCCATCTAGTAAGATTTACGTGTGAGTAAAAATGCGACTGCAACACACTTGGCAAGGGAGGGAAATGCTTAAGTGAAGTCGCAACATTTGTTCCATTTTACAAGTAGTTTGGCGGTACATCCAAGTGTTGAGATGTCTCTACAAAGCCGCCACTATGTCCGTCCAAGTACAGGATCAGCATACAAGACCCATACCATTGCATCGAGTAGTGAGGCAAGGGGACGTTATATCCCCGAAATTGTTCACTAATGCAATGGAGGACTTGTTTAAGACGCTGCACTGGAAAAGGCGCGGTATCAACATCAATGGCGAATACATCTCTCACTTGCGATTTGCAGATGACATCGTCATCATGATGACGATGTCATCTGCAAATCATCTGCCATGGCAGAAACGCTGCGGGAGCTACAACAGATGCTGAACGACCTAGCTGACTCGTCTGTACGTATCGGCCTACAGATGAACTTGGCCAAGACCAAGGTCATGTTCAATGAACATGTACTACCGGAACCGGTTGCGGTACACGGTGCCGTTCTCGAAGTTGTTCAAAAATATGTATAACTCGGGTAGACTTTGCAGTTAGGTAGAAAAAACTTTGAGGATGAGGTGAATAGGTGAGTCCAGTTAGGTTGGGCAGCGTTTGGGAAACTTCGTCGGGTCTTCTCATCGTCGATCCCACAGTGCCTAAAGACGACTTTGCGTGCGTCCTACCTGTAATGACATACGGAGCCGAAACGTGGACACTTACGGTTCGACTGGTCCATAAGTTCAAAGTAGCTCAGCGTGCAATGGAGAGGTATATGCTTGGCGTTTCTCTAAGGGATCGCATCAGAAACGAAGTGATCCGACAAAGAACGACCAGGGTCATCGACGTAGCCCACAGGATCAGCAAGCCGAAGTGGCGGTGGGCTGGCCACATTTACCGAAGAACCGATAACCGTTGGGGTAAACGAGTTCTTGTGTGGAGACCGCGTCTCGGCAAACGTAGTGTACTACGTCCACAGGCCAGGTGGAGCGATGATTGTGTTGTGCTTAGATAATTTGGGTATTAGACTTTTTGCTTTGGTGTGACCATCTTACATTTTTGGATGTCTTTATTTTTAATGTGTAAATTACTTTTAATGAACGCATGCCTTTTTTTAGAATTTTTTATTTTATTGCCATTTTAACTACTCTAATAGTATGCAACCGGCAGACAAATAAATTGGATTTGTGTTGGTTATTCTTTTTGTACAAACTTTAAGTTTAGTATAAATACCTATTTTGTATTTATTTATGTATTTATAATAAAATGCATATTGATGACGTCATCAACCACTCATAGTGATGCTGATGAATACTTCTCAGCATCTAGTGATGAAACAAGTTTCGTTAGTGTTCCTTCGCTAGTAGATACACTCTCGCATAATTTCTCCAATGTTCCCAGGAATTTCCATGTCGTTCATATCAACGCGCAAAGCATTCCGGCACATTTCTCTGGTATGCTGACAACCTTTGACTGTACGAACGTCCACGCAATCCTTATATCGGAATCGTGGCTCAAGCCATGCCTGTCTACGTTATAGTATACTTTACCAGGCTTTCAGCTGGTAAGGAACGATCGTGTCTGTGGACGTGGCGGTGGAGTTGCCATGTATATCCGATCTCACATCAACTTCTCAATAGTAGATATGTCACCTCAGCCCCCGCCCACAGATGCCGGCGAGCATTTATTCGTCGAAATCTGTCTTCACAACATAAAATTACTTCTCGGTGTATTTTACAGTCCCTCCTTACGAGTTGATTATTTTTCTTCGCTTGAAGTACTTTTAGAAAACCTAACTCCCTCGTACAGTCATACTATAATCATGGGTGACCTTAACACCTGTTTAGTAAAAAATGATTCCCGTTCCGCAACCTTCTGATCCGTTATTGATTCAAGTAATCTTTCCATTCTTCCACTAAATCCCACACATAATCTTCCAAATCGCAACTCATCACTCCTGGACCTTATTCTTGTATCCTCTGTAGAGCACGTTGCCAAACATGGTCAGTGCTCTGCAGACTCATTTTCCTATCACGATCTTCTTTTTCTTTCCTATCTCATTCGTACTCCTAAATCTAAATCCAGAATCATTTCGCACCGTAATTTTCGTAACATGAATATCGAATACCTTTGCAGAGATGCTGAAAACATCGATTGGAGTCCTCTGCTTAACTCTCAAAGCGTTGATGCCAAAGTTGATTACTTCACTAATAACTTAACATGCCTGTATGACAAACATGTGCCGCTGCGACTAATAAAGGTAAAGCATCTCCCTGCACCTTGGCTTACTGAGGACATAAAGAAGGTACAGAGAAGGAAAGTTAGGGCTCAAACTAATTTTAATTTTAACACCCGACAGAATCAAACTGAGAAAAATTTGTGCTTATTAGAAATCACTGCAATAAGATGTGTAGAAATGCACAGCGCCGACATATCCACAAATCTGTTGAAGATGGCGACCCAGCTAAAGTCTGGAAATTTTTGTTGATATTGATTTCTTGAACTCACAATTTTCTGCTCCTTCCGGTTACGGAGGAATTACCAAAACTTCGAAAATTATGTTTCTTCTTTCCCGATCTCTGAATGTTCTCCGTTCCTTTTCAGTCAATTTGCTGCATGTGATGTAAAGAAGAGCATAATGTCAATAACCTCTAATGCTATCGGAAACGACAGTGTCAGCCGTACTATGGTTCTTCCTATCCTTGTACAAATCCTACCTATAATTTGCCTTATTCTCAATTACTCCATATACATCAACACTTTTCCATCTGCATGGAAAATGGCTAAAATTATTCCTCTCCCCAAGAAATATAATCCGTCCTCCATTTCAGATTACCGTCCCATATCTATCCTTCCATTTGTCTCTAAAGTCCTCGAGCGTCTTATTTAAACGTAAATGACTTCATGTCTTTCAAGAAACTGTTTCCTTAATTGTTTCCAGTCAGGTTTCCGTCCAGGCCATAGCACTACCACAGCCCTAGTCCATATTACGGATGACGTTAGGTCGGCGATGGACGAGGGAAAGCTAACGGTCTTAGCTTTGCTAGACTTTCGCAACGCGTTCAACACCGTTGATTTTGATGTTTTGTTGGGCATACTGCGCTCTCTTAACATATCTCCATCGGCAATTGACTGGTTTCGTAGCTACCTGTATGGTCGCCAGCAGTGTGCTTGTATTGAAAATGTTCACTCCTCTTGGCGCACAACATCTGCAGGTGTACCTCAGGGCGGCGTGCTATCCCCTTTACTTTTCGCAGTTTTTATTAACTCAATCACAAAACAATTACTTTCTTCCTACCATCTTTATGCAGATGACCTCCAAATTTATTCACAAGCTACTCCAGATAATCTGACTCAAGCGGTGGACGTCATTAAGACTTAATTTAAATTTGCAACTGCAGTAGGGAGCATGTACTAAACATAAACCCAACCAAAACACAAGTCATGATAGTGGGTAGTTCCGGGTTGCACTGCAAAGTTAACTTTCACCAGATACCAGTTGTGTGTTGCAGCGGCACGGTTATTCCATATAGTGATACGGTGAAAAACTTGGGAATCTGTATAGATAAGTGCTTATCCTGGAACTCTCAGATAGGCGAGGTAAGTCGCAAACTATTTGCTGCAGCAGGATCTCTGCAAAGGCTACGTAATTTCCTGCCAACTAATACTAAAGTTGCGCTCGCACAATCACTTCTACTCCCCATCCTTGACTATGGCGATGTCAGCTATCTGGACCTCACCGAAGACCAATTGAACAAACTTGAGCGACTTCAAAACTTATGCATTAGATTCATATTTGGATTACGTAAATATGATCGTATCTCAGAGTTTCGTTTTAAACTCAAGTGGCTACCAATACGCTTTCGCCGAAATCTGCATATTCTTACTCTTTTATACAGTGTTCTGTTTCATCCTCACACACCCCCTTATCTCAAAGAACGTTTTCAATTCTTAAAAAGTACACATTGCAGAGGCCTGAGGTCATCGGAGAATCTAAAACTAAAAATGCCAGCACATACCACTCAGTTTGCAGATAAGTCTTTTATTGTGCAAGCGGTAAGGCTTTGGAACAATTTGCCAGATAATATCCGACAAGCAAAAACCTTGCATATGTTCAAAAAGCTGGTGAAGGATTACTACTTATCATTGTGAATATTTTTGTTTTATTTGTACTAGTCTATATGTGTATGCAAATATATATATCTTTCAGTGTGTATATGTATTTGTGTAGGTATAAGTATGTTTGTGTAATATGAATAGTGTCTGACATTTGTGTATATATCGCTACTATTTCTTTTGTATTTTTTTTTCTTTTTCTTTTATTTTTTATATGTTTTGTGTGTTGCCTGTATGTAAACTACCCCTAAATTTTAAATTTTAAAATTTTTGAAACACATTTCCGTGTTATGGTTGTCTGGAAGAAATCGCCGAGAGCGATAAGCCAATTGTTATACATATTGTGTAATTGTTCCTGTTGTACCATTTCGTACTATGTATATACAATAAAGACAAATAAAAAAAAAATGACTTGCGCGGGACGGCTGGCAGGAGCTGGATGCGAGAAGCCATAGGTCGAACCAAGTGGCGTGAAATTGGCGAGGCCTATGTCCAGCAGTAGACAGCGATAAGTTGATGATGATGATGATGAATACTTCAGTTTAAAAATAAAAGCCCATATAATTTATTACTCCATTTATATTTCACATTTTATCAACGGTCCCATATAAACAATAGCTTACATCTATACATCACGAAGGTATATTAGACAAAGGAAGGCACTTCTAGGGAGTGATACAATCGATAGGTCTAAGACAATAAAAGGACCATTGTGGTCTTTAACACTTTTTGATATTTCATCTACAGCCCACTAAGGCAAAGGACTTGAGACAGTAAGACTTTAAAGGGTAGCATTAACTAGGACATAATTACAATGTTACCAACTCTTAAAATTGCTTAGATAAACCTAAGCTTTTTATTGTTTTTCTTTTTTAATGATCATTATAGTTAATTTTTTTTTTAAGAATATTAGTCTTTTAGAAGTAGGTATATATAATACTATGGTATTAACATGTTTTCAATATTTTAAGTAACTAGGATAGTTCTACTTAAATTTTAATTCAACAGTATTGTCCATATTCTAGATTCAAATTAATATTCGGATTTATTATTTTCTTTTTATACTATATAAAATGCAACCAACACCACTTTATTTTTTAACGCTTTTTGTATCATTTGATTGTATACGCTAGGTACAATTAACAGGTACAGGTAACTACGACATCTAGAAGTAAACAACAAACAACATATTTCTATTAATGAAATAACATGTAGGTAAGAACCATATCCTATATTATGCATAAAATATCTAGTAACCAAGGTCAACATATTGCCCAATAATGCAGAAACATCTCAATTGGCCGCCATAGTGTGCGTCACCATGGTGTATTGTCTACATTCCCAATGGGTATCTCACTCATGGTTTCTGCTCACGATTTCCATCAGGCAGAATGCATGAATAAAAACAAAACATAAACGTCAAGTCCTAAAGCTAAGTTACTTTTTAGAACATATTAACACCTTGTTTCCCGTAAGGTTGGCAGTGAAATGATCTCCACTTACTACGGTTTTGACACACCTCTTTTGCTCCATCTTCATTCATCAATCGCTGCATGCATTTCTGGTGGCCCTTCTTCAGAACATACCAATTTAGTCAGTAAATGTTCGCTGTGGATATTTTCCGACACTTCCGTTGGCGTTCGCTTTATAAACTCCTTTCATGAGTCTTCTGTCGAGCATCCTCTCAAGTTGCCACAAACCACCGAAATATGTCCTTTATAATCCTTGTCACTGAACCTTTAGTCACTATATTTCTGACTCTGTTATTGACATTACTTCTTAGGAACCAATCTGTACAGCTTTAATTGTATTTTCGTGACTCTCCTACCAAGATTCTCTACCAAATTACGTTTTTATCTATTCCGATTTCACTACTAGGACCCTGAGGGTCAAGTTTAGGGCAAAAGCCTCTAGGTTGGTATCGAGTGCTATTTATTGCAAACATAGCCTATTTTTATAACTAGGAGACATCATTGTTATATAATAATATAAGTATAATAGTTGTTTTTAATTTCACTGAACGTGAAGTTTAGAATAATTAAGACTCATTCGAATAAAATTATTATACAAGTCCTTTACCTTTGTAAGAGATAAAAATGTATAGTTACCTTTCTTTGTAGACCTAAATATAATATAGCCCGTCGTATCTGGGGGTTCAATTTCATTTACAGATTTTCAAGAATTAAATAAAATATTTATTGAAATAAAAAAAATCACATAAAATAAATAAAAATAATTATAAGAAATAGTACACATAGAGTTATGAAAATACACGATCACAAGATACAGTGAAATCTGGATTAACCAGACTAGTTCTTGTCGTTAGCGATTCGGATAATAGAATGTATGAAGAAAAGCGGGTTTACTTACATAATGTGAATAACAACGAAAAGCAATGTCAATTAGGATATTATCGAAAACGAGGGGCGCGGGCGGGGTAATGCCTAATATAAATTAATAAACAAATAATTTGTTTTTTTGCCTGAATATAAATTAGTTATTTAATTGGTCGCGGTTGGTAGTCCGGATAATCATGAATCCGTATAACAAAGGACCGGATAATCCAGTTTCAACTGTACACACAAAAGTTATTAAAAATAAATAATTCGATACTATTTTATGCGAATGCGAATAAAATTCTCTAAAATATATTAGATTAATAGACAAACAGCCAGTGACATTATAAACACCATGGAAGGTATAAAGAAAAAACTATATCAATAATGACTGTCAGAATGTACGTACCTATTTAAATATCCATAATTTGTACTGTTAAAACTAAAAATGCAACACCGACTTTGAATAGACCTTTAAAACAAATAAAACTATTATCTATACATAACTCAAGGCAGTTCTTTAAGGCAGGTTTTATACAAAGAAACTTGTCTATTCTTTAAAAAGACATCCAGAACATATATCAATATAAATAAAAAATGAATCACAAAAATTTTACATACATACATTTCGCGCATAACTTTAGATCGACTCATCCAAATTGGATAATTATTTTTTTCATGTCCTGCGGGAAGTTAACACGAGCTTACTAAAATAAGATTTTCAGTAATTCAGAAAAAAATACACGAAAATGAATATGAAGCGTAAAGAAGTTCGCCGGGTCAGCTAGTAAGCAAATATTTTTTTGAATAAACTTTACAAAGAAAAAAATATTAGACCTTCCACAAAACATATCAACGATGGAAAAGAAAAAGTCCTAAGCGACAGTTAGAGCGATATTGAAAAAGAACTTTCTCGACCTCAATATTGACTTGACCATCTTCTATTATATTTTTCCCTTACAAGGTTGATATTTTATCATCAGTAGTAATGTGTACAATACCTGGGCCATGTTTATTTAATATCTATAAACAAGCAATTCTTGTATATACATATGTATAATCTGAACCTCGGAAACGGCCCCAACAATTTTCGTGAAATTTACTATACTGGGGGTTTCAGGGGCAATATCTAGATCTAGGTATTGTACACATTGCCTAGTTATTGTATAGAATATCGGAATTTTACTGATGAATGGTACCAGATTTATACCTTTTAATCATATTTCACAATATAGTTTGGGAGTTTTCTACATATAATATGTTTTTACAAAAAAAGTATGCATGTTTTTCTATCAGTTGTCGATCGTGTTGAGTGTTAGATGCCTAAAATATTATTATTATTATAATAAATGTTTGAAAAATACAGTTATATTATTTAAAGGTTACTATGAAGATAAATATAACATATATAAAATTCAATAATAGGATATTTTGCTAATGCCTCAGTAACCATTAAACTAACATCTCAAACACGACCATCCGATCCCAACTAGAGAATGAATTCCAGTAACCAGACTACTATCAACATATTTAAACACATTCGTATTATACTAGGTGTTCGTATTATATTAGGGTGGATATGACAATACGACATTTATTTGAACTAAACATACCTATTACATACATTACTATATATGTTAAAAGTTCCACTTACAAAATTTTAATGAAATCGGTTCAGTAGTTTAGCCCCGGCACACTTTTTTTTGTTTCTTAAATTTACTACATGATGTTTCCAATAAAACAATATCATCAAGAGGTTAACGACCGTAGGTTAACCTACTCTAATAATTGCCACTCTAAAATATGTCTTATGTCTTAGCAATAAGACTCACACACGTAATTACGTAACAGTTAAACACACGCAGGGACCGGCACCGCGTTTGCTTTGTTTATTTAAATAGGTATTTAGTAGCAATTAGTGCGAAAAAACGATTTTATACTGACACATTAGTTAGGTTTGTTAGTTGTGACGTAATTTTTGTGGGTTTAAACAATGCAATTTGGTTATACGGTTAGTGAATAATATATGGAGCACACCACTGAAATGAAAATGCTGAGGTGGTCCGGGGGAGTAACGAGGATGGACAGGGTTCACAATGAGTATATCCGTGGTACATTTAAGGTGGCTCCAATACAGAGCAAGTTAACGGAGAGAAGATTGAGGTGGTATGGACATATAATGAGAAGACCAGTACAGGACGTCGTGCGAACAGCTCTTAGCTTACCGGAAGGCAAAAGAAGCCGCGGAGGACCTCCGTTGATATGGTGGACCAGTATGACCAAGCTCCTGAAGAAGGAGAATTTACCGGATCCGGCAACACTTGACAGAGTGTCTTGGCGCCGTGAAACAAGGAGAGCCGACCCCACTTAAAGTGGTAAAAGGCTAGGAAGAAGAAGAAGCTGAGGAAACGTCGCCCTGGCATTACGTACGTACATATCGTGAACTATCCAGAGCTATCCAGAGGATACGAGAAAATCAATCTTTGATTCCTAATAGTGCTAAATTAACACAGTTATATAGACCACGGTTTCATTTAATGTCGTATTGTCATATCTACCTTGTATATAAAATACACCCATATACAGAATAAATACTTGTGTGAGCACAATTGTATATTCTGGATGGGAAACTACTTATTTACCACTGAACTACAGGGCTAGTCACGTGACGATAGCGAAGTTTGGCGAAGCGAAACTGTAACCCGACTATGTAGAAGCTTGATAACATTTGTAGTCACCTGGCTTATAGGGATGTTGACACTTTATCATCTGTCAAAACGATAACTTTGTATGAAAAATGTACTAAATACAAACTTGTGACGTCACTATTTTAGACTACTACTGAATTGACCAATATATTTCAATGATTATTTGATTAAAATATTACTACTCATCTATTAACACTTTATTTAGTAAAACCGGTTCAGTAGCTTTGTCAACTTTAATAAACAACATTCATACATACATAGATTGCTAAAACTATCTTTTAGACTTCGCAGTCGGGTAAAAATAGATTTCATTTGAAAACTATCAAATATATTCTTTTAACTCTCTCCAGAAACGGTAGAAAGAAACTACTTAGAAGTATCTAATAACAACACTGCCAGAACCGAACCTGGAACCTTACAATCACAACGAAACAATACTAAAAAAATAACATAATCTCATCACTCCTTATTATTCTTATATTATAGTATGTAAAATAAACCTATTTTTAGTCATTTTTAAAAGAACACTTATTGAAAAAAATAACAACAAAAATAATTAAAAATGTATAAATAATTCAATATTGATTCATACATAAAATAATGATTCATTAATTTTAAATAAGGAAATGAATTGAATCGATATAAATTGAGCGATTTTACTGTGTCATGAGCTGGATGAGAGAAGCCGAGGATCGAGCCAAGTGGCTTGCAGTTGGAAAGACCTATGACCAGCAATGGACTCGAATAGGCTGATGATGATTGTACAAAATTATTTTTAAATCATATCAAGATTTTTTTCAGCTTCAGAATTTGGCTTGTGGAATGTAACATAACTTTGTATGGTTGTGGAATGGCAAGCTTTATATATATTAAAATATATACATATATATTTTTTAATTTTTTTTAGTTTAGTTACAGAGTTTTTGAAGCACGTCCTTATTCCACCTCGGCTGGCCATGATATATCGAGCCCTAATCTCCTTTCTAAGGAGAAGCTATGTCCTGTAGTGGACATTGGATAATAGTTTTGTTAACTATAAAAACCGTTAATTGTTAAAATATTAATACTTCATCGAGGTAACATAATTATTAAACATTTTCATATACTTATACTTAATATTTTCCTACAACATAACCGAATGTACGTGTATTACATAGAAAATTCGATAGAACAGTATTTCTACCTAAAAGTATTATTAATATATTTGCCAGAAATTAAAATTATAATGCAAATAAATATTCTCACTTCAGTTTTAAGACATAAAAGGCAGTTTTACTAAATCAATATTTTTATATTTTTTTTTAGACGATACGTGACAAGAGCATGGTTAGTAAAAGTTCAAACTGATAAAAAAGTAACGTCAACGTAAAAAGTATTTTCAGATTATTTACGATCTAAGCTCAAAATGAACCGGTCAAAACAGTTAAAACATTTTTTCTTGAATTTCTGCTTATATAGCGGACAATAGCACTGCAAAGAGAACAAATCTTGGTATAAATTAATCCGTACAGCCAGCGAGGTATAGTAGATCAAAATCTCCTATCTAAAGAGAGACCTACGCCGCAGTTGACATTAATAAGTTGTTGATAAACATAACAGTTACGCTGATTAGCGTTTAGATTCAACCCTGACGGTTAGTTTGTCAACTATTTATCATGTTCAGACGCTAACAAGTCGTAGTTACGCTAACACATTAAACACTATATTGGTCTAAATAATCTAGTGTCATTGGTGATCAGCTAGCTATAATAAATTAAGTAAACATTAAAGCTTGGAGTGGGGTAAGTTGACAACCTCGCGCCACCACGCCGCTCGCTCGAACACGCCGGGGTGGTTGAAGAAAGCTTTTTGAATGTTTTGGTACAACTGAAACAAGTAACAATTATAATTTCTCATATCTCAGGGCAATTAAATCCTAAACTAGGCAAAGCCTGGAATGTGGTAACCAGTCTATTTAGGTACTGAACTGAACTTACAATCCTCTAAATCAGGTTTAAAAAATCTGTATTGTGGAGCAAATGTCCAAAACCTTATATATTACAATTATAGTGCTAATTATGTTGTTTGAACTCTAAACCAAACTAAAAATCACTAAAAATTAATTTTATCATGCCAAACGATGTTTTAAACTGGTAATCGCTTCACTAACATTAAAGAATAGAAGATAGTTTTTTATTGGTTTAGCGACGCAAAGACAGAATTAGCACCATTGTATTATTTTTAATTTTGTAATAGTTTCTTGTTGACACTATCGTCAATTTTACATATTTTTTATAAAACAGTGTGTATTTAATTTTGTTGCCATGTCAGTTGTTTCTGGACGTTAATAAAGAAGTTATATCAAGAAGAATACTCACATTTCCGTCACTCTTTCCGAGAACAGAGTTGAGGACAAAGTCAGTGGGAGCGAGCGCGTCTACGACGGACACCACCTCGTGCTTCAGTTCGCCACACAGCTCCAGGATCGCCTCCCGAAGTAACCTCGCCAGAGATTCACCCTGGAATACAATCGATGACACCTTAGTCAAATTACTTCCTTTTTTATCTGTCAAAACGATAAGTTTATATGAAAAATGTATACAAACTTGTGACGTCACCGTTTTAGACAACTCAATTGAGCAATCATTTTAATGTGTATTTGATAAAAATTTGTAATAAAGCTAAAAAGCTGTAATTATGAAATTTTCGAGATGTTTTGTAATATTCGTTTTAATGAAGGAGACATTATTATTATTTACGATACAATCATCTAACCTAATAAATGCAACATATTAATTTACAGCTGAGAATGCTTAATAGAATTAGATACCTCTTCAATAGCTAGCTTTAACAAGATAATATTAATTAAAAGTAAAAGAAAGGAACCACCTTCTTTTTGAAGAGTTTTTAATTTGTCTCTGTGTTTCTGATTTTATTGCCATAAAACTGAAACAACTCTTACATGCGCATAACCTCCTTGATACAACTCCACCAAATGTTGATCTAGCGACCAGAGACCATATAAACAGAACAGCTTCAACAGCACCGGCTTCAAGGAGTCCTCTTTCTTTTCCAGACACTCGTAAGAGAACATGAGCGTGCAGTACTCTGCGTATAGTTTCGTCAACTCTCTCCATTTGTACACCTGCGACCTGGCTCTCGCTTCGAACTTTGAAAAACCTTTGGCGACTTCTGATTCATATTTTTCGTCTGTCTGTTTTAATAAATAGCATATTAGCCATTTATATGTGGTTGTTATAACTGTAAGCAAATAGAAAGGAGTATTTTATAGAATCTGCAATTTTTGGCTCAAAGTGGAATCATTGCGCGAATGTGATGAGCAAATTTCTTGGTCATTAATTAAAACTTATATGATATTAAATAAGTCTAGGGCAAACAACTGTTGATTGCGGTTGATTAACAGTTAACTTATTAACTGTTTTTATTTGTGAACATTGAAACTACACACCAAACACACGTGGCAAAGCACCAACACGTGGTCCTTCGAGCCGACGAGTTTTACTACATATTAATTTATACGTTTAGCAGACAACTGTATTTAATAAGATAGATTGATTGATAGATTTTATTTGTGAACTTACATTCCCTATTCTTGAGTTCCTCAGTCTTGGTACATTTAAACCTGACTGCTAAACACCTCTCCCAGTTCTTCAAGAAGGTGACACTATTAAGTGGAGAGTCCAACGAGCCACCGGTCCTAGCTATGTGGAACTGTCTGAGTAGCCAGTTGCCCGTCTGCTGTGATAGAACATTGTTGTCGCCTTCGTATGTTACTGTTGCTTCATGATTGCTACGGATGTCGCCTAGGTTTGCACACTAGATGGAAAAGAAAAATTTCATTAAAACTTATGTTGTTAATTAGTTCACGCAGTGACTTTGCTTATACATTCATGTACAAATGATATTTCCATGCACAGGACTCAAAGGTGGATTGGATAGTTAAAACGTGAATATGTGTTTGCATGTTATACTCCTGCAGTAAGAATATGTACTGTGTCGCAGAATACTTAACAAATGTATATAAAACGAACACAAAGAACACCCAGATTAAGAACAAGAATACACACAATCACACGTTGGGCTTGTACCCATATTACTCAGCTTAGTGTAGTCACGATTTAACCTCAAATCACTACAAAATATATGCAGACTGATAGTGACGGATAGAAGAACATCAGATAAGACTTATTGCTACTAACTTTCAGGTAGCCATGTCCTCCACAGGCCTCCCTGCACTGCTGTGCGGCGGCCAGCACCGTCCAAGTGAGAAGAGGCTTGCTGCATGACACTATTGCATGGATCTCCGACACGGCCTCGCTCTGGAATTGCAATTTACTTTTTATTGTTGCTATTCAGGTCATATTGTAACTATTGACTATATTATATTTTGCTTATCTTTATAACGAGTTTTTTTTAAAGGTAATTGAACATTTACAATATAATAATAAATAAAATAAACCACGCTGATTTTAGCACGAATGGCCAGTCTGCTTGACCGGGGCGGTACTACCTTTAACAGAAAACCAACCTAAAATGATAGCATTTTAGTGGTCGTGTTTCGTTGGTGAGTGAGAGACCGGAGGCACAATGATACTAACGCACCTCTATAAACCACCATGGTGTGGGTCACTATGCTGTATTGTTGCATTATCTGTACTCTCAACGAGTATGGTGACCACCACTCTTGGATTCTGCTCATGTTTTCCATCAAGCAGAGTCACTTTCGGAGGTTCATATATATAAGAAAAATAATTTTAATTTCTTATAATTTGTATATAAGTACACATACACAGTATTGATACATATAGTGATTTCTAATATCTAATATGCTATCTATTTATTGGCATTCGATTCTACAACTCACCAAACTGTCAACTTTTATTCCCGCATTCGATTTCTCGACAATATTCAGGTATACCCGTGTGAAGTTCTCCAAATACATTTTGAATACTACTGCTGCGGCTACATATCCGAAGAGACGCCATTGCTATAAAATTAAAAAAACATCTTATTACTCTCAACAAGAGAAGAATTTCATAAAAATAAATGAAAATGACTCTTATGCCCACTGTTTTAAAGTTCAATTTAGCTCGTAAGCATTCACATAAATTCTTTTAAAGTGACCGCCTCAGTCTGTGAATGGGACTAACTATTGCCATTAGTCAACCATGCAATTATATTGTCTATGAATCAGCCCAACTTATGATACAATATTGCGGGTACTACAGAATACATAAAAATGAATAAAATTGACAAGAGGCATATACTTTTTAAAAGAAAATCGTCGAAGCTTGATGTGATTTTGTTTTTAGTTTATCGAAGTATTTTGAGTGTATGTTACTCGGCCGTATATTAAACTGAGTTCGATTTTAGATTAAAACAATTGAGTATCGAAACTGTGTTGGTCTGGTTGTTTTGATGTTTATGCGGGAAACGAAATACCTGGTTAGCAGTGTATATGTTTATTTCGCTAAAAAGGTATATTAAACGTTTCAAACAATTATTTTTTATTAATTTTGTGAAAATGTTTGTATTTGATCATTTATAAGAATTTTTATCGGTAGTTTATCTATCATAGCGCAGGCTCTGCCTAGTCTGGGACCGAACGACCGTGTTTGAGATGCGATAGATATTTTTTTTTATAAAAACAATAAGCTTTTTTTTAGTAGGAGTGAAAAAGACTAGGCTGAGAATATCTACTGTAGAAATTAAAAGAGGCAAGACGGTAGGCCATCTTGTACGTCACGACAACTTTATAATTAATATAATAGAAGGAAAGGGAGGAAGAGGGAGGCCGAGACACGTTTATATAGACTGGATTAAAGAAAAGTGGCGGTTGCAGGAGGCCAAGGAAACGGCTCCCGATAAGGAGAGCTGGATAAAGCCGCATCGACAACAGCGTAGCTCTTAAGTTTAATAAGCTAATAAGCTGTTTATACTCACATGTAATTGATATTCTATAAGCGGTATCTCGTTGTCTTTGTTGCCGAACTGCTTCCTGGTGGCCGCGTACCGTATCGCTATGGTGACAGCGCTCGCTATTGAGTGGCAGCTTTCTTGCATTATACCAATACGACCTAAAAACAATAACGTTCATTACATATTAACATGTAAGTGATATTACTTAAACGACTGAAGGAAATTAAACAGTAAAGAACAAGGTGAAGATGATTTTTTATATTTGGGGAACAAACAAGGATCGCTTTCATTTTTGCTATAGCTAAATAGTTGAATTAAAGCTTTGATGACGCCAGAAGGCGAAAGCGGTCAGGTCTTAAAATAAATAAATAAAATAGTTTAATAAGTGGAAGTCTAGTTCTAGAATGTACTGAACTAAATCTTTTGTGAAACAATTCCTAGTTAAAGTGGTCATAGTCTAGAATAAATTGTCCACCTGAGCCTGTTTTTCCTAACAATTATATTTCTGAAATATTCAAAAAAAATTATGAAATAATTTTTCTGAGTAAACAGAAGAATTATTTCCGAGATACCTACTCGGAACAATTCTTCTGTTCACTCAGATGAATTACTTTTATACATAGGTCGGATTTAGGTAAGGAGGAATAATGAATGTATCAATAAGTATTATTCCTTCTTACAATAAGTATTTCAGTATAATTTAAAAAGATATTTAAAATTTTCGAACATATTGGCTTTGCTAGATCCAGAAACACATTCAGGCCCTCCTTAAAATTGTTTCTTAATCTTTTCGTGTCCTTTGCTGTCGATTAAAACCTACATAATCATACCCCATACAAGCAAATTGTTATCATACATGCACACATATACAGATTGGCTTCTCGACTTCCACTATAATGTAAATTATAAGTTATAGTAAATTAGTGTCACATGTATTTTGTAGGAGAACATAAAAACATAATTATTATTATTCAACGAATTGATTTCCATGCTGATTAACATCATACAAGTATACTATTGCAACTGGCTAGACAACTATACCTGCTGATAAGTTCTCTAGCGCCGCCCCCAATATTCTAGAAGGATCTGAAAACGAGGACTCGTACACACCGTCTTCTGTGACGTCAGCTGTTCTGTTTAGTAAGTTCTCGCGAGGTATTCTGTATTGGTTGAACATTATGAATCTGGAACAAATTGTAATAGCAATGTTAAACATTATTTTAAAAGTAATACACTAGGGAGCAAATAATCCGGGTCAGATTGCAGGGTAGCACGGATCTTGAGTCGATGTACTAGAAGATGGGTACTATGTACAACCTCATTATTAACCGATCAGGTTTCTAGATCTGAAAATTTTCCATGGAAGAATGCTTAACACCATATAAGAAAAACAGTGTGTCATACAGTATAGTCGCAGTAAGGTCAGCATATGAAAGTAGCCTACAAATCAATTTTTAACCAAATTCAAAAAAAGGAGGTTGTATGTTCCACAGTATGTATTTAATTTTAAGGAATCCATTGAACGTAGAAACAAACCTCTCAATTAATGTAATGTAATAACATATCATCTCTCTTGAATTATAAGATAAAAAAAAACAAAATTGAAACCGATTTTTAATCGGTATATCTTTTTGACAGTTAGAGGCACGTCACATCCACAGACATTAACAGTCAATTCATGGATGTAGGCATCTTCTCAGAAAGGAGGTTTTAGCCTTTAATAGCACGCTGGTGAGACGGGTCTGTATAGGGTTTGTATCAAGTTTTCGTTCTCCTTGCAGTGTTGTTGTACCTGCTTTAGTCACCTTTTATGATACCACGAGATTACTAGGGGTGATGAGTCTTCGTATTCTTAATCACCTCACAGATGAGTTAAGATACCATGACG
>PKRV01000477.1:126384-152607 GCA_003709505.1 Hyphantria cunea
CCGCGTGCAAAAGTCTGTCGGTAAATAAATGACAAAGTTGTAAGGTAACAAACAAACAAAGAACTGCTTTTTATTAGGGTCCGTTAAAACGTCGATGCTATTCTCGAACGTAGACGGCTAAAATATTCATGTAGAAATGACGTAATAACTGATAAGAGAGATAAAAGAAGCCTTGATATTTTTATCTCACAATTTGGTGACAGTTAATAAAAATAATGTTCATTTGCATGATATCAGTCGTTTCTCTGCGTCGGTGGCGCAGTGGTAGCGTACGCGACTGCTGTCCATGAGGTCTCGGGTTCGAATCCTGGGTCGGACCATATGTTTGTATGATATGCAAATATGTTTTTCGGAGTTTGGGTGTTTTCTATGTATAATATGTGTGTATTTACAAAAAAAAGTATTTATGTATTCATATCAGTTGTCTAGTACCCATAGTACAAGCTCCGCTTAGTTTGGGACTAGATGGCGTTGTGTGTTAGATGTCCGAAATATTTATTTATTTATTTTATTTATTTACTGGCGGTTTTGGTCGCTAAGATCTTAGTTATCTATGTCTAGTTTTATGATCATGATACTAGTAGTTGTAAAAATAACTGTGTTTGACTAATATTCTTACACGTCTAAACCGCTAAATCGATTTTAATAAAACTTGGCATGGAGATACTTCGTTTTTCGAGAAAAGGAATACTATGACGACACTCATGCGGACGGTTTTAAGGTAAAAAGCTAATATATAAGACGAACTGCGGCGGTTCCGACGTTCTGTCAAGATATATAACGAGAAAACTAAACAATGTTACACTTCATATCAACAGCGTCTAGACCACTGGTGCCTTAGAAATAAGTGTGACACTTACCCATTATCAATCCCATTAACGCCGACCTTCTCTCCCATGTCTCCCACTATTAGCCCTGGGTAAGTTTCCAAGGTCTCGGGGTTTCTTATAGGAACTACGAAACCATGCAGCCCATGGTTAGTACCGTCTGGAGTGATCAGCTGTGCAAATAACAATGTGTGTGTGCATGTTCTTCCTGTAGAAAAAAAAATTTAAATTAGAAAAAGACATTCATATTTTTGAAATATAAAATTTTTGTGTTGTGAAGTACCGTTCAAACACTTGAATTTCAAAGCTACAAGTTCATTTTATAAGAATATTATCGCAGGGGTTTGAATTTAGAACAGGACAGGCCCGCCTTTATACCCGACTCCGAAAAAAGTATATTTATATTTCTTTGGCCTAAACGGCTTGTCGTATGTTTATGTGAATGGTGTCAATAGATTCGTGTTAGTCGTAAGAGTGACACTGGGTACACCAAATAAGAAAAACAAAATTAAGGTTTTTCAGAGCCAAATGTTTCCAAAATACATACGAGTGTGGTATCCAAATATTTTTTTTTTAACGTTGATTACGAATATGTATATGACTTATATGTTTTATATATAATATTTTTTTTAATAATTTATTACTTGTTTTTCAATTATTTTAATTTAAAAATACCGTTTCGTAAATTACGTTATTAATTGAATTTTTAAATATTTAAAAAGTTTTGTACTTATATTATTACCTCTCTTTATGGTTGTAAAATTAGAGATATGTCTTTATTATGTAGATATGTTTTGTATATCAAAAACTTTGTGGTAGTGCTTTTTTTAGTATTTTTTTCCCGCCTGCCTTAATATCGGTTGTCGCGGTAAATAGTGGCGTGTATTATTCTGATGTACAACCTCACTGTAAACTTTAATCTGTATCTGTTCAATACTTTCAGATTTATGATGTTTATAAGTCATCGCTTATCGCTATAGAATCGTAAACTATGCATTTGATCATGTCATGATCTTCAGCAAAGTGTTGTGCAAGAGCCCGCCAAGGTTTCTGAGTTGGTACGACCAGCATTTCCGCGTCGTTGCCTGCTGTTGTAATTGTACCGCGGGTAACACGGCGGTGGCTCAGCAAGTATCTTACAAAGACCGAGTCAATATTTGTTCTTTATTTTAGAATAAGTTATATATAAAGGTCATGTATGCTACCGTTTTAATAATACCAAATTAAGTTAAAAACAAAAAAAAATAATAGTAAAATTAAGACTACTCAAGTTGAGTATCAGAACCGACGGACGCAGTGACGGCGAAGAGTTTCAGTAACAATTTAAATTCAACCTAAAGTTCTTGAGAATACAACTGTATTTGATACAACGAAAAGCAACTAGAGTGACGTTTGCCTTTATTTATCTTTATCCGCCACTCCTTCAGTCGGCACTGACCCATAGACATCAATTAATTTACTAATGGTATATATTCAATTAATATACACTTACAATCACGACTGACTAATGTTTTAAACGTTATCCAAGGCCTTACAAGTACATTATGAATTTAGGATAACAGAAATTAAAATATTATAAACATATTACTATCCAGAATACCGTTGATATTTCAAAGAATAATTGCTTAATGATCACAGGTGTTATTGACGCCTGTTAAAGACTTAGACCCGAGACCGAAAACCCTGTTTATTAACCCAAATAAAATTTGTAAAGATGTACAAAGGTGGCGTTAATTTTGTCAGGTTAAATTTCAAAACTTCTTGTAGGTTACGTTAACGAAAGATGTATGATACAGTTACCGCGATAGTATCACAGCATGCCTATTTATAGACCTATTTATATGCCTATTTATAGACTTTCCCAGGCTATCAGCCAGATGGTACCGTCATCTGAACATTAATATGCAGTTTATGTTATTGTATGATTTGACAGATAAAAATACAACGTTATCATTCACGTGCAGCACCAGAAGGAGCACCAGCAACTCATTGGACTGGCCTTTTCAATGACACCTACAAAATCCTTCCAAATTTTAAAAGGAGAAATAGCGGGTGTTATGGTAAGCGGTAAGCTTACTCTCGGGGAACATAAATTAATAATTGCTTAATAATAGTTTTCCGAGATATCGGTCCGGCCCATATATATTTTATTGCTTTGAATTTCGCACCATACCCCCTTAGGGAAGACGAAGGTTGTGCGTGGGACTACCGGAGAACCGGTCTACAAAGTAAAACCCCGTCGCGGCCTACCTCGGTAGTCAGGAACAGCTCCAGGAAAGGATTGTCGGATTCTGGAATCCTCCTGGATTACCACACAACTAAGGTATTTTGTGCGTCAAATTCTAATCATTTGTCAAAAAATACATACAACGAAATTCCTGATAAGAATTAACATAAAAAACTTGAACGGCGACTCATTGTAGCAGTCATCGATTGTACGCAAATATATGCAATTTAAATGCTTATTGTTTTTAAAACGAAAATTGCCAATACATTATTTATTAATTACGCCGCCAAGTGGTTGAGTTTGACCTTAATTAATTTCATTGTTTTTTTAGCCTTCACACCTTCTACTTTAACTGTCCCAAATTTCATCATCCCGCGGTAGCATAAATTTCGTGAAAAGGGGTACAAAGTTTTTGCTTTACGTATTAAAATATATATATTTTTATGACTAATTTTTCAGCTAATTATGTCGAAAACAAAAAGGCGATGACACAAAAGGAGAGAGACTGAGGTTTCGGTGTATCATAGAATGAAAACTGTATGTCTATTTGCATATACTAAGCTAGCTGGTGCCAACGACTTCTATTGCACAGGATTACTTTTTTCTTTTATATCTTTTAAAATTATAAATTGAATTTTTAAATGAATAATAATGTATAAATGGTAGCCTACCTGTTATTTTAATGTATAAGGTATATTATTGTAAAGTTTCATAAAAATCCATTCAGTAGTTTCTACGTGAAAGGGTTACAAATATCGTACTTACAAACTTTCGCGTTTATAATAGTAATAGGATAGGATTATATGCAACTTTTTCTTAGCTGAAAATTGCATTACTATTTCCCAAGTTAATATTACAGTTGTGAATCTCAATAAGACAAGGTCCACTAACGAATAGTTGTTTATTAAGTTAAAAAAGCAAGCTTTGAACAGTTTAATATTATGAAGCCTTTTTTTTCTTTGCCTTGTGGATTGCCATCCGGACCCCTCCCAGTCAATATTATGACGCCTGACATATCTCCGACAGTCAATTCGTTGTCGCTCATTGGTCAAATCAAGTCAATTGTGTGCATTAGCATCCTTCTTTTACACACTTGCGTCCCATTTCTTAAAATTACTTCTACAGATTGCATAAAAGCAAGAAGAATGTTACACATAAAATTGTATTCTTCTTCCTTCATCATCATCAGCCTTAACAGTCTAGTTAAGCTTTTAAATGGAAGTAAATGTCATGTATAATTATTAAAAGAATTTCTAGTGATACGCAATGTAGATATGTGAACTGGAATAGAACGTTTAATAGGTTAATCATTCAAATTTATCTTTCACACACTAAGCAAAATTATTAAAACAAAACTGTACTATTGTAATAAATGCCTGCCTCTGTGGCGCAGCGGTAGCGAATGCGTCTGCTGTGCTATAGGTCTCGGGTTCGATTCCCGAGTCCTACCAAATGTTTGTATGATCTGTAAATATTTGTTTCGGAGTTTGGGTGTTTTCTATATATAATATGTGTGTATTAACAAAAAAAAGTATATATGTATTTATATCAGTTGTCTAGTACCCATAGTACAAGCTCTGCTTAGTTTTGGGACTAAATGACATTGTGTGTTAAAATGTCTGAACATGTCTTAACTAGAAGTACATATGCTTTTGTTGATAAACTTTATTGTGACTATGTGTAATTTGATACAATCTTTGAGTCTGTGATTGAAGACACCAATAGGGCAAGAATATCAACTCATCTATACGTCCGACCTGACTAACAACCGGTGTTGTTATATTTATCGTTACTTTTCACTGACTGAGTTACATCATCTCAGAACCCTTCACTGCGGAGGGATTTGGATTTATATATTCCTGCAGTTTTTTCCAAGTTTATCTTGCCCCTTGGCAAACGAACATACGTATCACCTGATGGTAAGCGATTACCGCCGTCATGCCGTAGTGTGGCTCTCCCACGGTGATCCCACAGTTTCCTACTGCTTAAATTCATTGTGGGTTCCGAGACAGTTGTTATTTTGTTTGCCGATACTACCCAAGTGACATGATAAATAAATATTGTGGACATCTAACACACAACGTCATCTAGACCCAAACTAAGCAGAGCCTGTATTATGGGTACTAGACAACTGATATAAATATATATATATACTTTTTTTTTAAATACATACATATCAAAACACTCAAGCGCCGAAACAAATATTTGTAGATCATACAAACATGATCTTATCTGGGAATCGAACCCGAGACCTCAGGAACAAAAGTCAAAAAAATTTTTTTCACGTTTTTTAGAGAAATGTGTGTGTCAAAAATGTCTGAAACGGGAAGAATGAAAAGGTGTTATAATATAATGTCACACAAAGTTTTACCTAGATTACCAACCCAGCATTTAGCGGCCTCGAAGTCGGGGGTGTGTATCACGAACTGCTTCTGTTGAGGGTCGTAGGTAGCCGTCGTCCGCATGAGTCGCGCGTCCGACCCGTGCGCGATCTCGGTTAGAGCAAAACTGGCCAGCGTCTGTAAGAAGAATAGCTAGTTACTTTTCTTCAAAATTAATTACCTGCATTTTCAAAATACCACTAGTCGTTTTGATAAGAGGAGGGGTTAGTTTTTATAAATATTATATATACAACATCCCAACATCAACCGTTGGGCAGTGGCCCGCCAGACTATGATCACCTCGCCTGGTCGGAGGATCCTCCCTTTGAGTTGGAGGGACATGTCACCCGTTCCTCCACAGTGGTGACCCCGACGGGAATGGAAGCAGTCTTCGAGCAAATCAACAGCAGCAGCATCAACGCGGCACCGTCATGCTTACTCCTACTGCAACCAGCCAGTTCTTCGGCTTCTACAGGGATACACCATATGCAGGATGCGACCGCTCCAGCCTGGTTACCCCTACGGCGTCATCAGCGTCTAGGCACAGCACACTGCACCTACGGTCCATGTAAACAAGCGCATCTCTCGCCCGTCTACGCAGCAGCTACCCCTAAACAATGTTGACCTCACCGCTAGCCGCGCACCGCAAACATTCCCGACTCACTAGGATTAGCGGACTTCAGCCCCGACTCACTGGGACTAGCGGCATTCAGTTCCGACTCACTGAAACTTGGGGCACTGAGTACCGACTCACTATCGGTACTGAGTACCCCAAGTTCACTACTCGCTCCTGGCACTGACAAGCTCCGCAACGGAGTACAGACAGCTGACTCATCAGATATCGATCTCCGGTCTCGAAGAGAACAGATGTGGCGACTTCCACATACAGCGGCAACAAAAAACAAATGACAGCGCCATCTACCGAAGATACGTGGAACTATGCAGTAACGAAGGAAACGAAAAAACTACCAGTCCTGAATCGCATAATAGAAGTTCTCGCGACAATTGGCATATGCAACCCCCATGGCATATACCCCTCATCACCTCGCCTGGTCGGAGTCGCCTCCCTTTGTATTGGAGGGACATGACACCCGTTTCGCCACAACTGCAAGCTAATAAAATTCATATTTTTTACTTCACTCTATTGAACAGGCCTTCCGGTACGATATTATTAAAATAACTAATTCATGAGACTTTTAAAGATATTCAACAAATCGAAATAGTTTACGTAAGAAGAGACCCGCTCTAAATTTAAAACAAACCAGTATACCATTAACTTGCTAATTCAGAGTTCGATCTCAGTGTGTGCGTCATAAACTGTTTTAATATATAATTGAAAAACATAATTTCAAGCAATGATGTAATCTGATAGACTTGGATGTATGTAGGATTTGTAAGGTGTTTTAGGTTGTAACTACTGGGTGGTTACAGATCCACCTATGGTTGGGTCTACCTGTAACAGTTTTCTATAGAGTAATAGAGTCTATAATTGTACTAACATATACTGCTTTATTTTAAATTTAATTCTTTTTATAAAACTTTTAGCCGGTGTAACACTAAAAAAGTTATATATTACTGTTATTATAATTGCCTATATTTGCAGGATAGAATAAATAGTTGTATTTATATTATACTAGCTTTTGCCCGCGGCTTCACTCGCGCAGAAGTAGATATTTTCATCCCCTATTTTACACCCTTAGGGGTGGCATTTCCAAAATTCATTTCTTAGTGCTCACTTACGTTATAAAGCACCTACTTGCAATATTTCTAGATTCTAAGTTCAGCGGGCTGTGCGTTGATTTCTATCGTAGGTATCTTAGTCAGTCACTTTCCCCTTTTATAATCTACAATAATATTTAAAAGAGGAAAGATTTGATTGTTTGTTTGTTTTCATTAAATAAGCTCCGAAGCTACTGAACCGATTCGAAAAATTATTTCAATATTAGAAAGTTAAATCATTCACAAGTTACAGGCTAACATTTGCAATAACAGGGATCCGTATGTAACTTCGATAATGAAGCCTAAGGTGTAAAAAAAGTACCAAAAAAATACCGATACCCCGTACACTGCGAAAAGTTTTAACGATAGAGCAAAATGATGCCTTGGGGGGATGGGGAAGGGGCTGAGGGGAAGGGTTAGATTATGGGCCTCCGGTATCCACACTCACTCGGTGAAACACAGCGCAGGCGCTGTTTCACACCGGTTTTCTGTGAGGCCGTGGTATCACTCCGGTCAAGCCGGCCCATGCATGCCGAAGCGTGGCTCTTCCACGGTATAATAGAAGATATATATATATATATATATATATATAGAAGATATTAATTATGTATAAATATTATTATATCTCTACAAATCCGTACAAAGAATTATCTTTTTACGGATTTGTAGAGAAACGCTATATTTAGAATAAGCCCAGTTACACCGGTTATTGATAGTTATTTGATATATAACCATATTTAAAAGATGAACGTTGCTGGTAAATATATGACATATTATATTCGTATCCGAAAGATGTGAAACCAAAATCTATTTGATAGATATAATGACATTAGTTGCGTTGTATTGGTGTAAAAGTTAACAGAAACAGCATAACTTAGAATTTAAGAATCATATTTTGGCACAAAAAAGCCGGTTCGACGGGAGTTTATAGACAGCCTCATAACAAACCTCTCAATTAACCTTAGCCAAGATACAAGTTTTTCATCACGATACTCTTTCTACAATCAATAAATTTAAACAATTTAGCGCTGAGACATGTCATTCCCCACACATGTGTTAGTTTTCTATAAACGTTTACGTTTGTAGGTTGCCAATTTGGCTAGAGTGGTTGTGTTTAGGAATTCGTTGGTTAACAAAGGTCACTCCTATTTTATGGGGCAATGCACTTACACCTCTTGAGTAGCATGCATGGTAATATTTATTAAATTATAATGGAATTTCGTCCAGCAAGATAAAATCTTTATCGGTGGTCGTAACTGTTGTCGTTATTGTATTCAAATCGATAAAAAAATATGATTGTATGTTTTACACGTGTATGTTTTGCAAGAATAGCTGACGAGACATCGACATTGCCTCACACAACACTTTTAAGATGGCGTTGAGGTTTTCCCAAAAATTTTCTTTTCATCTCTATATTTCGCAGTCGAGGCAGGAGGCCAATGTTGAAAAGGGCGAGATTAATTTCCTTATTTAAAGATATTACCAGAAATAAACTTGCATTTGAATCAAATTATTTTTAATAATATATTTTTTTATTGAATAACTTTATGCATAAAATAACAATGGCGGATTTTAATGCCTTGGGAATTCGCTACAATGTTGTTTTTTTTGGTGTAAACGTATAAAAATTGTAGAGGAGTCATGATTTCACAGGATTGGAGTGATATTATCTATCCCAAAAATAATTAATTAACTTAGTAATTAATGAGGATACTGGAGGTCCAAACCTCAACTCTGACAGGGACATTCGAAACGCAGCAAAGTACCCAAAAATTATTAATTAACTTAGTAATTAATAAGGATACTGGAGGTCCAAACCTCTAATTCTGACAGGGACATTCGAAACACAGCAAAGTAACCAAAAATTATTAATTAACTTAGTAATTAATGAGGATACTGGAGGTTCAAACCTCAAATTCTGACAGGGACAGTCGAAACGCAGCAAAATACTTACTTATTTTTATGTTGTTTCTTGTAACTTTATGTTTAAAATCAATCTTCCTCTTAGTATTTGCATCACTTTCCAATATGACTAAATACGTTATATAGAGCCTCAGCCTCTACCCAAGATAGATACCCAAAGAGTTACTTACCTCTCTATTTACAAAAGTGGACTGGTAGAACTTGAGGTGCCTCTCGGTGCCCAGCGACAAAAGGGCATTCGAAGGCAGGTATATTCCTATTGCCATTTTCACTGATACGCTAGGATTTAGTGACTGGATGGCCTCGTTTATTGTCATTATTGTGCGGGTCTGAAACAAAAGTTCATTATTTCATTGTGAAAATCAAGATTTCAGATGCATGATAAAATAATTAATTCCTGTTGTTATAAAAGTTTTGAAATTATAATAACAGTGAAATCCCACTGAATAGCGTCCTAACAAACAATTGAGATAAAACACACTTCGACGCCTAAAAAAACATTCACACACAGTCATTTTGAATTTTTATAATTTTACGAAAGTTTGAAGTTAAAAATAAACCTAAAATATATGCATTAGAATCAATTCATCCGTTTTGTAGTTATGTGATTAGGCAAAGATAAAGTAAACATGTGCTTTTTTTAGCTGTGGCTTCAATACGGTGTGTTTAGAAAAAAAGTATTATACAAATCTAGGTTTACTCGACTCTAGCTGACGGCGCGGTCAGTACCTGGATGGGGGACCGCTGGTGGCATATTACCATGAGCGTCTCCATGATTGGTGGTCACGTTAAACAGTCGGTCCCGGTTGTTATCATATGATAACAGTCGTGAAGCTTAGTTGGAGGCCTTCGGGCGGCTTAATAACATCCAACGCCCAAGATACGTAGCCACAACGTATTCTTGCCAGTCACCAACCCGCACTTACGTCCGTACGTACCGTCGTAAGTACGCGTGTACGACACATGGCCTTAACCCTCTTCTGAGAGGAGACCCTAGCCCAGCAGAGGGACATTATGGGTTGTTGATGATTGATGATGAGCTAGCTTTACCCGGCATGCGTTGCAATGCCACGCCGGCCGAGTAAAGCTAGCTAATCATCAATCACGGTGCCTTTAACGAAGTTATAAAAATAATAATTTTATATATAAATAGATTTTTGGGAAAGGAATGTTCCTAAAACATCCTGTTAAAGTTTGATCACAATCTGATGCATAATTTTGTAACGTATGGAGGACCTACATTCAAATATAGATTTTTATTTAAAAATATACCAATATCTATAGACGGTCTTTCCATTTTTCAAGACTGACTCATGAAGACAGACTGTACTCATGACTCAATCTGATAATATAGAAACTTGAAAAATCAATGTCTACATTAAAAATAATAACACCGTGATTCACTGCTTACTGTAGCGTTATTTTTTTATTCATTAAAGTGTTATGACAGTCAGACTGTCATAAGTGTTTTTATACATCTACTTGCAAAACATAACCCTCTTTTTTGCGCACTTAGGAATACGAATGCATTAGATCAGAACTATGATAATTTGTAAGTCCTCTGATTTTTCTGGGATCTATGTTGTATAGGTATTATACTGTCATGATTAACCTAATGGTAACTCATAACATAGGAACTCCAGAGTCAGAAGAAGTCCCCCCTATAAACCTAGACAGAATGAAGAATGAATAATGAATGAATGAATGAATGAATGAACAATGAAAAACCAGGATAATTTGCAGGTCAAGATAACCTCATTCATTGTTGAAAAGTTGCGAGAGAACTATTTATCGACAGTTTTTTATGAGAACATGATTTCATACGCTCGTGTCGATGACATGCCGAGGTGTTCAGGTATGTGCTCTCCCACGCTAAATTAAAGGAAGAGCAACTAACAATGGTAGTATTATTTACCCAATATAAATACATAATTAATTATACTAGCGTGTCTCTAGCCGGTAGTATTTAAAAATATAATTTTTAACGATCGGTCATTAAAGTAAAAATTTCACGGGTTCAAAATTTATATATAGGTATTAAGCAAACATAAAATGGTTTATGTAACACAACACTCCGTCGTCAATCGTCATTACTGGGATTTTAAAATGAAATAAACACCATTAATTAGATTTCTGCAATTCACGTGTTTTATTTTACCGAATGGTGTTACTAGTTGTCCGATTTATACAAATAGAATTGATGTGTTTGTTTGTTACAGCACTTACATAAAAAAAACTTTGTTTGTCTGTCTGTTTGTTCCGGTTTATGTCCGAAACGGCTAGACCGATTTCCTGAAGTTATAAGGGTATTTTAATGGAAAAAATAGATTTACGTGAAAACAAAATTAAGACGCAGACATTGTGGTTATCAGCTATTAATATAAAACGTTATTTAAACATACAAATTGTATAGCATCAAAACTTGTAGTCTAATACTTATTTTACTATTGTAAGACTACAGGTGATTAAAAATGCTAGCCTTGCCTCGATGTGTCTCGCCTTGATCGTTAAGAATAGTTAGCTACTGTCTGAAGACAATGCAATTGTATTACGTAGTCAAATTTAAGGTTTTCTTTTCGTATAATATGTGAAGTTAAAATATACATTAATTAATTAATATACATTAATAATTAATTAATTTTTTAAGAGGGAAAGTTTGTGATTCGGAAAATTCTTTTACCATTAGAACAACATTTTGTGTGTGGATCATTTACAAAACAGATAAATGATTACCGCGATATTCGACTTACACAAGTGCGGAGCTGCGGGAATTAGCTAATAAATAATAATATTATTTATATAGATTAATGGAAAACTTATGTTTTTTTGTGTCGTGAAAACTTCATGTGTGTCGTCGTGTTTTTAATAAATCTGTTAAAGGGAAATAAGTTTTAAATCACGGTAGATGTGGTAAACGGCTTACGGTAAATAACCAAAGGCCATGCCGTTACATCATCATCAAGGCCTTATCGGAGTCCACTGCTGTACATAGGCCTCTCGCCCAATTGCACGCCACATGGTTCTATCCTCGGTTTGTTTTTATTTGAAAATCTGCCTGAATGCCAGCCTAATGGAAAGCTTGAGAATATCCAACAGTGAGGGCTACCATACACTCTGTAAACAGAGGCAATGAAGTATGGCGTCCCACACTATGGCAATGAGATGCTTTTTCACGCCCCGCTTAAAGGACCCGGGATTATAATATGGGAGTAACACGTGCGCTGGTAATGGGTTCTAGTCTTTAACTGCTCGGCACGGGAAGTAAGAACCAAACCGTTTATTTCAAGAGCGTATTTCTACGACTCTAAGGCGGTGACTTCCAAGACCAGCACGTATTGTCCTATAGAGGAAGGGAGAAGGTGGGACCAGTTGGCTTCTCGGATCGGTTTGCTTTATTGTTATTCACCGAGTGTCGGTATTTTGGTAGCCCACCCAGATCCACAATCGGTCGATCTAACTCTGGGGGAGCTATTTGAAATTCTTTGAGTTCCTGGGACCCATAAGTAACGATAGTTACTAGCCATCAAGTAACTCGTCTGCTCCTTTGTATCCTATACTACTAAGTCATCAACAAAACTTAAGGAAATACTAGTTTTTCAAAGATTCAAGTGTCTTTCCTTGAATTCGCAAGGTTTAAAAAAGCACTAGAAGATAAGAATTCTACTTATATATCATCATATCTACAAGGTAAACGATATAAAAATATTTGTTTTTATTGCACAAACGTAATCGAAAAACAATACCTAGTAACTCTCAATTGGAACACAAAAGAGAACCCGTACAGAAAGCTTACTCATTAAATATTTAAGTAAAGAGCGACGTTTGCTTTTTCGTAGCTAAGTGCAAATTAGATCGAAGAAAATAAAATAACATTATATATGTGTTCAAATAAAAGTATTTGGTTAGATTGCTCATGTTTTTTGTGTGGAACCTAAATCGTACAAATACGCCTACCAAAATACATCTGAGATATCTGCAATGCGAATGGAGGTGGTAAACACTTTGCTGAACTTTTTGAAATGATTATATCAAAACAACAACATAGAAGANTTGTATTTTTCTATAAAGGTGAACATTTAAGTTCCCTAGTGCTCAGTGATCCTGATTTCTAAACGTTTGAATCCCACAGAGGACAAATTATTATGTGACAAGCCAGTTCATAAGTAATGTATGTATTTAGAAATATATAAGTATGATTATCATTATAGGCGCTGGCAGCCAACTTGGCCAGAATTCGGCCTAGTGGGGGTAAGTTCGCGCATAATACACTTATTGCAACTAAACAAACAAAATCTAAGTATGGCCTGACGCTCCAATCGCTTGCTTGGAACGGTGCTAGTACAATCCCCGCGTCCTTTTATCAATCAAAGGGACCTAAAAAACGACTTCTGCGCATATAACGAATCTGGCCAAGTTACGTGCTGATCTCTATACTCTGGTTAAAATACCACTTGCCCAGGCTAGTTTGGGATCAGACGACCGTGTCTGAGGTAATGACCTGAATGAATTGTGTAATGACACAAATATAATATTTATACACATTGTTCTCGACAGTGTATGAAGCAACTGATAGTGACAATTTTTTTGCAGATTAGGCATGTGTGATTGTATTGCTTCAAATATGCCTATTATTTTATCACTAGAGACATTATCTCATTCATTGTAATACTGTGTTTAGTAATTTTAAAATTGACCTTTATAATTTAGTGGGGTTTTGTATAACGACAACACTCGCTATAGGTATGTAATGAATCAGTTTAACATTTTGTGTAACTGTGTCGCGGTAGACTTAACAGATTGACACAAGCCCATACTCAGATGCTTTGTGGATTACACAGTGTTGCCTCCATACGAAAACTGAACCCTCAACCACAGAAAAAAATCAGCTAGGTGAGAGCTCAAACCACACGCCATCCGTGCAGGATTTATTTAGCTTGTTTTATTAGCCTGTTTGTTTAATTATTTGTTTGGGTCAAATCTAGTAATTGAAATTGACCCCTTCCTGTTGACAAATTGGTCTAAAATTTGGTACACATCTTTAGTTCTCGTGACAATACAGTTAAATTAATTTTGTTTCGCTGTGAATCAAAGATGGCCGCCGCTACAAATTGGCGGTTTACAAATTTTGTCACGACTACCTCAATATGGGTATCAAATGAAAGGGTTTAACAAGTAGAACACAGTTCATTATGAAAAAAAATCCTTGATTCCCATAAAAATAATTACGGTTACTTTTGCTGTGGCTTGGTTCTTCATAGTTACATTTATATCATAAAAGTATGGTACTCGTTACTAGGACTTGTAAACCGAGGATGGTACATTCTAATATTGAATTTCAGATGTAAATCTGTCTGTTAAGCTTTCGATGCAATGCAAACCGCATTCCCGTTTTCAATGAGATTCGACATGGAGATACTTTGATTTTTGAGGAATGTGTGGGAATGGATCCACTGTATGTCCCTCCAACACAGGGAGGATCCTCCGACCGGGCGAGGTGGTCATGCCTGGCGCGCCACTGCCCTACGGTAGATGTTGAGAAGTTTTATATATATCAATCGGCGCGAGAACTTCAATTGCGCGATTCAGAATTGGTAGCTTCTTCGTACACTACGTTTATCCATAGTTCAGCGTATCTTTGGTAGATGGCGTTGTCATATGTTTATGTTGTCACTGTATGTGGAAGTAGCTACAAGGAAGGACATAGGCCACTCTTTACTGTGATAACCAATACATGTGCGGAGCCGTAGGCAAAACTTAGTTTAAACATATAAAATTTACTTGCCCTGCTTCATCAACCCAGTGCCTAAATAAATCAGAAAAATATATGTACGCGCATAACTTTCGATAGACTGTGCCAAATTGGATATTTCTTTTTTTAATGTATTAGATATGTTTTTCAAGGTGTTATATTTTCTAAGTCCGCTAAAAATTATCGTATCACTTATACAGTGGCCCTACGGGAAGTTAGCATGGGCCTACTGAAATAAGTTTTTCGGTAATTCAGAAAATTTTCACGAAAAGAATATGGCGGTACGAAGTTCGCCAGATCAGCTTAATAAATTCGCCATTAAACATGATAAATTTGAAGAGGTTCTGTGTTTGGTTGAACGTGCTAAGCTCTGCAAGGGCTGGTTCGGTTCAAAAATTCTTAAAGTGTAGGGATAGCTTATTTATCAAGAATCGCTCTCAAAGCCCTACAACCAAATGAGCCGGGCATGAATGAAAAATGTTGCAAAGATAAAGAAAATGTATTCTATTAAAGATGCAGCTTTAGTTCCACGTCATAGATATTTCAACAAGTTTTTAATCAAAATGAAAGTACTTTTTAAATACATAAGTAGGTACTGAGATAAATATGAGAAACCAGAGCAACTGATGAAAACAAATCAAACGGCATAATAAATATTATAGTAACGACTTCAGGGCCGTTTTCACATGGCAACCGATCACGTGAATGTTATACAACAGTGATTTCAATTCGTTCTCGATAAAAAGCTTTTTATGTTATTTCAGCACATTTTATAGTTTACAATAAAATTGTAATAAGCATAACAAGTGCCATGTACTTGTGTTAGCGTTAATAGTGGATAGATTAATAGTTATTAATATACTATTATCATCAAATCCGGTAAAGCCGTTCCAGAGATTAGTCAGAACAAACAGACAAACGGACAGACAGACATTACTTTTTTTTCATTCTCACTCACCCAGGGAAACACAGGGCAAGCGTTGTTTCACACCGGTTTTCTGTGAGGCTGTGGTATTACTTCGGTGAAGCCGGCACACTCATGCCGAGGCTCTCCCACGGTATGAATGGATTTAGTGAAATACTGTTAATTTTAAATTACAAACAGACATTTCATTTATTTGTATAAATAATTCTGCTTAATCGTCATTATGTGTAACACCACGCTACATCGTCTGGATTCCTTTTTTTTGGACTTTACACATGCTTTATAATACGCAGAGTAAAGTCATTTTGGCAGGCAATTGTATAAAAACACATACATACTTAAAATACAAATGTTTTGTAGGAAGCTTTGTTTGTTGTGTGCGATTAATATTTTTAAAACAAGTTCTTGTTATTCAAAATGTTAAAGAAGACAAGACAAACAGCATATAGATTCATTTAATATAATAGAATATTAATTCATCTAAAGTTTATCGGGTAGAGATCAATATCAGCGATAACATCGCTTGTTGTAACAGTTATTTAATTTAAAATCAATGATACTACGGTGTACATTAAAGAATTATAATTTGTTTTATGGAGTTGTTTGTGTGGTGGCGGGTTAAGAATACTGATTGTCTTCACTTCTTCGTCTGTCGTAAGCTGACTACGGGAGCAAGTAAAGGAAAATTTAAACAAATCCAATACCAACCCGTCTATTTAACTGGGCTAGAACCTCCTTGCTAAAAAGAAGCCAGCATTCGACTGTTAAAGGTTGTTGATGTGATGAAAGGTTTATGGTAACAGGGTCACTACGGAGTTTCACCNGGGACCCATAAGTAACGATAGTTACTAGCCATCAAGTAACTCGTCTGCTCCTTTGTATCCTATACTACTAAGTCATCAACAAAACTTAAGGAAATACTAGTTTTTCAAAGATTCAAGTGTCTTTCCTTGAATTCGCAAGGTTTAAAAAAGCACTAGAAGATAAGAATTCTACTTATATATCATCATATCTACAAGGTAAACGATATAAAAATATTTGTTTTTATTGCACAAACGTAATCGAAAAACAATACCTAGTAACTCTCAATTGGAACACAAAAGAGAACCCGTACAGAAAGCTTACTCATTAAATATTTAAGTAAAGAGCGACGTTTGCTTTTTCGTAGCTAAGTGCAAATTAGATCGAAGAAAATAAAATAACATTATATATGTGTTCAAATAAAAGTATTTGGTTAGATTGCTCATGTTTTTTGTGTGGAACCTAAATCGTACAAATACGCCTACCAAAGTACATATGAGATATCTGCAATGCGAATGGAGGTGGTAAACACTTGCTGAACTTTTTGAAATGATTATATCAAAACAACAACATAGAAGAAAATTTTTAAAAACTATAATTCCTATAATAAGAATAATTATTGCCAAGATTATTTGCGGTCGGCTACTTGTTCAGTCGGTTTTATCTGCATATTAATTATTACACGGAGCGAGTGGTATCGGACCTTCGCAACTTGAGGGTGAACTGAATTCGAAGATTGAACTAGTTGTCAGTATATTTGAGGGCGCTAGCTTCCCAATAACGCTTATAATAAATATTAATAAAAATAATAAATGCGTATTTTTGTAAATTAACCTTTTACAGATAAATATTTTTATAAATAAACTTTATAGCCAGACGGCACCAGCGTCTGTTAAGACTCATTTCGGAACAAATGCCGAAAAAAATCATAAAGGTGTTATTTTATTACTTGTAAGACTGAAATTGTACTTGTATGAGTACAGTGTAGGCAATAGCGTATGCATGGGTCGGACGAAGAAGAAAGGACCATGGCCAATGATGAGTCGGTCAGTCTATACAGGTACAGGTAATTTGAAAATAAATATACACATATAATACTTACTCGTATACTATAGCTAGCATTGACCATATCTTTAGTGTGGAATTTGTACTCGTTAATTTTCTTTAACTGCAGTTGTGTAATGCGCTTTTGTTCCTCCACGGATGGGCTGATTGCGTCGTGTGCGAACAGTGGGTCCTTCTCCAGCGTATGCCATATTTTGTACTGAAACAAAAGAAAACCAACGATCAGTATTTTCATTCTAAATTAAGATTAAGGGTTAGAGGTTAAGGGCTACTAACATTTTATTTGTTCGAGCGTTGATGGATTTAGAAGATGATGTGAAACCCCCCTTTTTTTAGTCCATGGCTGTCAAACAAAAGCTGAGCAAAGTGCAGGTGTTTCTACAGTAGCTAATCTCTATTATCTTGTATTATTGGATAATATGTAGTATGTTTTGACCACGTGACTTAGCGTTGAGAAACGTTGTGCCCAAATGTGTTAGTTTCTTACTTTAAACGAGCAATTCTTGTTTATATATAATCTGAATCTTGGAAACCGCTCCAACGATTTTCATGAAATTTCGTATGCAAGATGTTTCGGGGACAATAGATCGATTTAAAGAACGATCGGTCAACCAGGTACTCAGATCACACAAACAAGGTACTACTAAGATTTGTATGATCAGCAATGCAAGGAAAAGCAAAACTTAAAACAAAACATACAGCAACCTGTCTAGCCAGTCTTTCTAATGTATGCTCTACACGTAGACAGATGCATCCGCAGATGGATCATTTGGATCATCCGCAGATGGACATACAGACGTGTAGACAGCTCGTAAGCCGTCCACACGTCTGTTTGTCGGTCAGTCTGCATTGGTTCTCAACAGATGCAACAAATATTATATATAAATATGTCCTATGCACTCAAAGTGGATCTTCATTTTTCATTTACTCATTCCGTAAACAATTTTCACATTGTAAGCGAATATTTTTACAAGTTATAAATCTTCAGAGATACAAATAATAAGTAATTACGATATGAATGACAATTTTATTAATTTAAATTTAATTAATTAAAATAAACATTGATGACAATACAATAAAGATATTAGTAATAGGGACAACGTAACAATTCAATTTCATTCATCATTGCTCATGTTAGTCATTTTGACGAGTAAAAAGGTACCCTTAGAAAGAAAAAAACACTGCAAGAAGCACCGAAAGCACGCGTATATTCTCATTCGCTTCTTGACAAAACATTGACGCGTCCGCAGACGCATGAACAGTCGCCGAGCGTTCGCGCTGAAATCGGTGGCACAAAAACCGACAATGAACAGATTAGACATCTGTCTACTTGTAGAGCAGGCATAAGGAGATCCCTATGCCTAGCAATTGACTATTAAAAACTGTTCATTTGATTAACAATGATGTGAGGCGTTATATCAGACATTTTCACGCTAGTATTGTTGTAAATTGTATTTTTCTATAAAGGTGAACATTTAAGTTCCCACATTTTACACAGTAACAACAGAATTAGGCATATTTATATTCTATAACATATTTGAATTCCTTATTTATTTCTTGTATTTTCTGAACGTAGTATATGTAAAAATATATATGTGATTTTTAAAACCAACAGGCAGTAAAACTTAAAATAGCATGAACCCAAACAAATAGTAGAGTGGGTGGAATAGCAAACGTTATTTATTTTTATTATACTATATAACGCTTTTTATTTCTTATAACTTATCTTTTCTCCCAGGGGGGGAGCATGGGCAGAGGGGATGGGGTATGAGCCTCGGGTATCCTCACTCACTCGGTGAAACATAGTGCATGCGCGCTGTTTCACATCGGTTTTCGATTTTGTTTCACTACGGTCGAACCGGCTCGTGCATGCCGCAACGTGGTTCTCCCACGGTAAACTCTTGTCGTTTACGGTATACCCTTGTCGTACGTGGGACCTGACACACACACTTTTCCTATAGAGGGTTAGCAAACATATTTTCGAATCTTTGTACTTTATTTACTTACTACTTATTACTTTTCTCAATTTTAAAAAAAGGGAGAAATTTATTTTTTATTTTATTTAATTATTTTGCATGATAGTTTAAAAGAGTGTATCTTAAAAATACGTCTATCTCATTACATAGGTCATCATTATATTAAGGTTAAAATTTTAGATATTCGCAGAAAATGCGATAATACAAACTGTTCTTACGCAGTTTTGCAGTAATTTTGGAAGTCACCTGGACAATTTGAAGCTGTATCTAGACTTTAGCTAAACTTTTACAAACTATATCCTGCCCACTAAATGAACAAATAGTATGGAGTTATGTGGTAACTAATACAAAATGAAAATATTGGTTGCCCCCATCGATCCTTATTTGTTTTATTGTGGTAATACGCTAGTTGAAGATTTTGTATTAACCTATTGTAACATTATTAAGGGCATTCATTGTATTATCGGGTTTATTAAAATGGTTTTTAAATGTATACACGTAGAGTACATCTTACCATGTTATGCCACTGCTTGAATCTACTTTTATTGAGGCATGTATATCAAAGGTCGGTCTCTAAATGATTTTATTCATAACAATTTCCTGTGCATCGATCTCTTTAACGGTAAGATCACAAGCTTTTAATCGAACATTTTTGTGTAATCGATTTTGAAGCGGATCGATTCAAAGCTTCAGCAATCAGATCTAAATATTTTCCAGTTTTCAATGTATCTTATTAAATACCAGAAACCCTTGGGCAGGTATTATATTTTATAGATAAAATATAATAGCAGTATGTTTTAAAATACTAATTCTTTATTACACAGACTTTCAATATAAATCTATCGGCTTACGGTGCTTACACCAGTATAGCACTTAAAGAAACTGTTTCCGTGAAAGTTCTAAAACTTTAATGCAACTACTTAATTATTGCTAAAATTTTTATAAAAATCTTAGGTATCTGTACTTTCAGAGTTTTTGCGTTCAGACAGAGTGACAGGCAGATAGAAGCGGCAGGGATTTTAAGTTACAAGATATAGTTATAAGTATAACCATATCATTCATGATTTTAAGCAAAGATGTTTTTATTACTCGCCTGGTAGACTAGTGCTCAGGGATCCTGATTTCTGAGCGTTTGAATCCCACAGAGGACAAATTATTATGTGACAAGCCAGTTCATAAGTAATGTATGTATTTAGAAATATATAAGTATGATTATCATTATAGGCGCTGGCAGCCAACTTGGCCAGATTTCGGCGTAGTGGGGGGTAAGTTCGCGCATAGTACACTTATTGCAACAAAACAAACAAAATCGAAGTACAGTCTGACGCTCCAATCGCTTGCTTGGAACGGTGCTAGTACAATCCCCGCGTCCCTTTATCAATCAAAGGGACCTAAAAAACGACTTCTGCGCATCTAACGAATCTGGCCAAGTTACGTGCTGATCTCTATACTCTGGTTAAAATACCACTTGCCCAGACTAGTTTGGGATCAGACGACCGTGTCTGAGGTCATTACACAAATATAATATTTATTTATACACATTGTTCTCGACATTGTATGAAGCAACTGATAGTGACAATTTTTTTGCAGATTAGGTACATAGCGGTGGTTTGAATTAAACTTTAGGCATGTGTGATTGTATTGCTTCAAATATGCCTATTATTTTATCACTAGAGACATTATCTCATTCATTGTAATACTGTGTTTAGTGATTTTAAAATTGACCTTTATAATTTAGTGGGGTTTTGTATAACGACAACACTCGCTATAGGTATGTAATGAATCGGTTTAACATTTTGTGTAACTGTGTCGCGGTAGACTTAACAGATTGACACAAGCCCATACTCAGATGCTTTGTGGATTACACAGTGTTGCCTCCATACGAAAACTGAACCCTCAACCGCAGAAAAAAAATCAGCTAGGTGAGAGCTTAAACCACACGCCATCCATGCAGGATTTATTTAGCTTGTTTTATTAGCCTGTTTGTTTTATTATTTTTTTGGGTCTAATCTAGTAATTGAAATTTAACCCCTTCCTGTTGACAAATTGGTCTGAAATTTGGTACACATCTTTAGTTCTCGTGACAATACACTTAAATAAATTTTGTTTCGCTGTAAATTAAAGATGGCCGACGCTACAAAATGGCAGTTTACAAATTAGACAAGTAGAACACAGTTCATTATGAAAAAAAAAATCCTTGATTCCCATGAAAACAATTACGGTTACTTTTGCTGTAGCTTGGTGCTTCATGTTTACATTTATATCATAAAAGTATGGAACTAGTTACTAGGACTTGTAAACCGAGGATGGTACATTCTAATATTGAATTTCAGATGTAAATCTGTCTGTTAAGCTTTCGATGCAATGCAAACCGCATTCCCGTTTTCAATGAGATTTGACATGGAGATACTTTGATTTTGAGGAATGTGTGGGAATGGATCCACTGTATGTCCCTCTAACACAGGGAGGATCCTCCGACCGGGCGAGGTGGTCATGCCTGGCGGGCCACTGCCCTACGGTAGATGTTGGGAAGTTGTATATATATCAATCGGCGCGAGAACTTCAATTGCGCGATTCAGAATTGGTAGCTTCTTCGTACACTACGTTTATCCATAGTTCAGCGTATCTTCGGTAGATGGCGTTGTCATATGTTTATGTTGTCACTGTATGTGGAAGTAGCCACAAGGAAGGACATAGGCCACTCTTTACTGTGATAACCAATACATGTGCGGAGCCATAGGCAAAAGTTAGTTTAAACATATAATGCAGCATTAGTTCCACGTCATAGATATTTCAACAAGTTTTTAATCAAAATGAAAGTACTTTTTAAATACATAAGTAGGTACTGAGATAAATATGAGAAACCAGAGCAACTGATCAAAACAAATCAAACGGCATAATAAATATTATAGTAACGACTTCAGGGCCGTTTTCACATGGCAACCGATCACGTGAATGTTATACAACAGTGATTTCAATTCGTTCTCGATAAAAAGCTTTTTATGTTATTTCAGCACATTTTATAGTTTACAATAAAATTGTAATAAGCATAACAAGTGCCATGTACTTGTGTTAGCGTTAATAGTGGATAGATTAATAGTTATTAATATACTATTATCATCAAATCCGGTAAAGCCGTTCCAGAGATTAGTCGGAACAAACAGAGAAACGGACAGACAGACATTACTTTTTTTTCATCCTCACTCACCCAGGGAAACACAGGGCAAGCGTTGTTTCACACCGGTTTTCTGTGAGGCTGTGGTATTACTTGGTGAAGCCGGCACACTCATGCCGAAGCGTGGCTCTCCCACGGTATGAATGGATTTAGTGAAATACTGTTAATTGTTAAATTACAAACAGACATTTCATTTATTTGTATAAATAATTCTGCTTAATCGTCATAATGTGTAACACCACGCTACATCGTCTGGATTCCTTTACTTTACACATGCTTTCTAATACGCAGAGTAAATTCATTTTGGCAGGCAATTGTATAAAAACACATACATACTTAAAATACAAATGTTTTGTAGGAAGCTTCGGTCGTTGTGTGCGATTAATATTTTTAAAACAAGTTCTTGTTATTCAAAATGTTAAAGAAGAACACAAATACATGAAAAACAGCATATAGATTCATTTAATATAATAGAATGTTAATTCATCTAAAGTTTATCGGGTAGAGATCAATATCAGCGATAACATCGCTTGTTGTAACAGTTATTTAATTTAAAATCAATGATACTACGGTGTACATTAAAGAATTATAATTTGTTTTATGGAGTTGTTTGTGTGGTGGCGGGTTAAGAATACTGATTGTCTTCACTTCTTCGTCTGTCGTAAGCTGACTACGGGAGCAAGTAAAGGAAAATTTAAACAAATCCAATACCAACCCGTCTATTTAACTGGGCTAGAACCTCCTTGTTAAAAAGAAGCCAGCATTCGACTGTTAAAGGTTGTTGATGTGATGAAAGGTTTATGGTAACAGGGTCACTACGGAGTTTCACCACACCATTTATTTGACAGCCTCGGTAGCGCAGTGGTAGCGAATGCGACTGCTGTGCTAGAGGTCTTGGGTTTGATTTGTATAATCTGCAAATATTTGTTTCGGAGTTTGGGTGTTTTCTTGTATGTACGTATTTACAAAAAAAAGTATATATGTATTAATATCAGTTGTCTAGTACCCATAGTACAAGTCCTGCTTAGTTTGGGACTAGATGGCGTTGTATGTTGAAATGTCCGAAAAAATTTATTTATTTCATCACGTGGCTATCGTAAGAGCCGAGTAAGGGTGCAAACTAAGACACTAGCACTAATAGAGGAGAACTTGACATACATATTTTCATCATCATTATTTCAGACGAAGGACGGCCACAGCTAGACATAGGCCTTTCGCAACAACAGTGCTATACATACATAGCAACTAGTAGCGTTCATTTATAAGGTTAAATGTTAATTAACCATAGAGCGACTAGCTGTCCATCTAAATTGTCTATTTTTTTACAACAACAACTACAAAAGTGAAAATTTAAAAAAAAATTAACACCCTTACGCAAGCTGTTAATCGAGTAATCATGCGCCAAAAATTCTTTACACCATTTTGGAAAAAGCTGATACTCTTACACTGCTCGACCAATATTAATCAAACATAGCTAAGAACCAACGCAACGAAATCCATCCATACGTTTGAGGGCTTCGACGCCACAGACAGACACACACACACAGGCAGACAGACATCGACGTCAACGTATAAAACCCCTCTTTTTGCGCCGAGGGTTAAATTTAATTACAAAATCACTTTCGTTGTGTCGTGTAAACATAATATATTGGTAAAGTACTTTGATTACACGGCGAATCATATTTCAAGGTTTTGTTTTAGAATAGTGTGTCAGCATGTTACAACAAGTAGAAATATTATAGAAACTAACTCAATACCTAGTTATTAAAATTATGTATAATTTGACAGAATTTCATTGGCCTAGAAGAATTTTCTCGAAAACGATATATAAAAAAATTATTATATACAGCAACCCTAGTTATGTACGATGAAGGGTGCGACAACATCAGTCTTACAGCAGAACCTAATTTTAATATATATATAAAAGAGGAAGGTAACTGACTGACCAAGATACCCAGAGTTCAACGCATCGCTGAACCTAGAATCCTGAAATTTTGCATGTAGGTTCTTTAATTTTGGAAACTCCACCCCTAATGGGGTAAAATAGGGGATGAAAATATCTACTTCTGCGCGAGTGGAGCCGCTGGCAGAAGCTAGTACATAATAAGGTTTGATTAATAGTCTTTGAATACGGAACCCTAAATTTTAATATAATGATATCATCATTCTATATTGTGTAGTCAGTTGAGAGCCACATGGCGTTGAACTCTACAATTGATTACTGCGATTGTCACCTTATCAGAGACTATACGAGTATTCTGAGTATAGGTAAATACAATATATTGTGTAAGGCCTTAATGACGTACTTATACATAAACAGTATTTGTAGTATTTCCTTGAAACTATACGGATACCTTCGTAATTCTATTGTACGTATATCTACTAAATGTGTTACTAGCTTTTGTCGTAAGAGTCCTTCCTCAACAATCAAAGTATCACCATGCCAAATTCCATTGTAATCTGTGCAGCGGTTTTGCCACAATAGCGTGACAGACAAATAAAGTTACTTTCGAATTTATAACATTATATGTTTCTATCATGATTGACATGTTTTGTATAATGCGATATTGTAAAATGAGAATCTGCTGACTGAAATAATGAATGAATGCATCCTTTAGAATGCTTCCTCAGCAATATTAGCCTCAATGTTACTTGAAATATTTCTTTAGATTACATATTTTAGAGCTGTTATTCTTCGCAATCGAAAACTTCGCAGTCAGCAAGTGTGGGAGCGAGAGGGTCAGAGGAGACCGATGTATTCGCTTACTCTATTTCCTCCAGGAGCTTTGGACATGGTCTAATAGGGACTTCCGTTTGGATCACTCTGCGATCCAGAGCGACAACTGACCAAGACAAGAGATGAATAATAATGTGTACAGAGACAGAAAGTCTGTTTGAATTGTAATCGAACTAAAAATGAATATAACTACGGTACTTGGTTAAAAAAAAAATTTTTGTCTGTCTGTATGTATACGGATAGTCTCTGAAACGGTTGGACCGACTTTACTGGAATATAGTAGACAAATAGAATTTTTGGGATTAACTTTGCCCCGCGGCGTTGCCTGTAGTTTTTATTGTACCTGTTGTATAACAACTACTGCGGGAAATGCCACGGGGCTCAGCCAGTAATGACATTAATCTTTAATTCATATAGTTTCATAAACAATCCTGAACAGTTATAATGATCCACTGTTAAATATAAAATTTTAGAAAAAAAATATTTGGTTCTAAAGTTTTTTAAATACATTTCCCGCATTAGGAATAAACATTCCTATGTCACGGGGATCTTTACAAACATACATGAAACGGACACAAAGTACATCTAGACTTAGAACAACAATTTATGGATCACACAAAGTGTTGTTCCATGTAGGATTTGAACCCACAACACTTAGCGCAGTAGGAAGCGGTGTGTTGACCACTGAAACCACTAGGCCAACCACGTAGTCTAATAT
>PKRV01000477.1:152652-236477 GCA_003709505.1 Hyphantria cunea
AAATAATTATACTTCGCATGCGTACCCTTAGGTCATGTAATACATCTATCTAGCTAACAAGGATAAGTTCAGAACCTGGGTTTTACGAAAATAAAACTGTCATGTTCTGCGTATACGGATAACCCGTAGGAAGGAGACTAACATTATTGTACTTTATCATGTCCTCGTTAGTAATTGGCCGTGGACTGTTCGATTGAGCGCAAATTTAAGACACATTACAACTACACCACAAGTACTTAATATACTAATCAATACAAATGAATAAACGTGTTTAAATAAGTGCTTATATACATGTAAAAAAATTTTTTGTCTTCTTATTTCGGCTAATCTGTGGAACGGCTGGCACGATTTAAAGGGACTTTCACTGGCTAATAGCTGTTGATATAAGGTTCAACTTTAATTAATTTTTACCAGCAGTTGTTATTGTGAAGATACAACAATAATCTCGAAAGAAGTAGAGCCACATTGATTTCAGCACGACCGGGGCTTCTTGACTGGGATGGTACTACCCTCGTACAGAAGATCAACGTAAAATGACAGCGTTCCCGTCAGCGTGCGAAGGCCCAATGATGAAGGAGCATCGCTAGGCTGGGTTACTATGGTATGAGGAGGAATACGGTGACCACCACGGTTGGATTCTGCTTTCTATCGGGCAGAGTAAAAAGAAACACGGAAAAAACGACGAAACCGAGTCCAAAAACCAATTAGCATGTATAATGGAGGTTTTAATCATTGCAATTGAAAAACATATAAGGGATGGCAGGATACTGTATTAGAATCCGAAAAAGTATTATGAGAAATGAATACGAAAACATTAAATAATAACATGAAAGAATGTATTAGAAATTAGTATTTCAAAATGTTAATCTTGGGGTGCTAACCTTTCGCCATAATCTTCATCTTCCTAGCCCTTATTATTCCCAAGATTATTTGGGGTTAGTTACTGAATATCAGGTTTTCCATGGAACAACTGCCCTCGGACCCCTGCAACCCTGAGGGTGGACTGAATACGAAGATTGGACTAGCTGTCAATATATTTGAGGGCACTGACTTCCTTGTAACGATTGCCATAGATGTTCAAGTGAACCGGGAACAATACAAATGTTCTTGCTCGCTCTCTATTCTCTACTTTTAAAGAAAATAATATGCGAATAGCCAGCAGAGCATTCACATCACGCCATTGTGACGTAAAACTCTACTGACGCAGATGACTGTCCTGGACTAATTGCGCACCTGAATCTTCGAAGTGTCTAAATAGCATGGTTTCTTTAGCGTTATTATCACGTTCTTTCATGGCTTTGTAAAGTGTACTTATGAAACTAGACTAGGGTAGTAATGCAAAAAGACTTCGACACAAGGAGGCCTGTATTGGCGAATGCATTTATGTCATGTATCAAAAGGGTACCAATAAGACAAAGAAAAAGGAAACTGCTCAGATTAAAATGATATGATTTAAGCATGCTAATGAGCCATGTTATAGTTAAAGTTATTATGTCATATAACACCCGCCCACACGGTATACACCGCACTATAAAACACAATACACGATAATATTATTATAGATCTAGATTCTTATTCTAGACTTAGACAAGTCTAAAACGAAGATGACTACACGGTTGGCCTAGTGGTTTCAGTGGTCGCCGCACCGATTCCTACTGCGCCAAGTGTTGTGGCTTCAAATCCTACATGGGACAACACTTTGTGTGATCCACAAATTATAGTTCTAAGTCTGGGTGTACTTTGTGTACGTTTTAAGTATGTTTGTAAAGATCCCCGCGACACAGGAATTTCTATTCCTAAGGCGGGAGTTGATTTAACAAAAAAAAAAGAAGATGCGATAGCTGCACACGACGGATTCCAATGGCTTCTCCAATCACGAGAAGGACATATGGAAGCAACCCTATGATCTTCANCCTATTCCTAAGGCGGGAGTTGATTTAACAAAAAAAAAGAAGATGCGATAGCTGCACACGACGGATTCCAATGGCTTCTCCAATCACGGGAAGGACATATGGAAGCAACCCTATGATCTTCAAACTATTGTAGTGGTCGGTATCCTTGGCAATACGGGATTAGTTACTCGGCTACATGGATTTATATATTCATAATAAATATTTTGAACATCTAACACACATCTAGTTTAAAACTAAGCAGAGCTTGTATTATGACAACTAGATTGACTGGTGTAAACTAAAATGATATTTATTAAATACTAGATGCGACCTGTAGTATTACTCGCGGTTAATGTTGCAAAGCTACAACAAACAGTGTGCAACTAATTGTACAAATAAACCTCCCTCTTGGATCACTCTACCTATTGCTGAAAATTGCGTTGAAATCCATTTAAAATGCTAAGCAAACAGACTGCAAAAACGACTTCGTTGTATACATTAAATTAAGTATAGGTATTACAACTATGCATAGAAAATATCGCAAAAGTTGATTCAAACATTTGGTTCAATCGGTGATTCAAATCTGAGACGTCGGCACATCAGCCCCATACGCTACTACTGCGCCACCGAGGAAGTCAAGCTAAGTAAATTAGCAAGGAATCATCATCAGCCTATCGCAGTTCACCGTTTACATAGGCCTCGCCAATTGCACACCACTTAGTTCTATCCTCGGCTTCTCGCATCTAGCTCCTGCCAGCCCTCTTGCGCAAATCATCACTCCAGCTGGCCTGTGGACATCCTACACTAGGTTTGCCTAGACGCGGTCTCCACTCAAGAAATCGTTTACCCCAACGGTTATCGGCTCTACGGCAAATATGGCCAGNGTGGCCAGCCCACTGCCACTTCAGCTTGCTAATCCTGTGGGCTCTGTTGATGACCCGAGCATAGCCCTCTCCATAGCACCCTGAGCGACTTTAAACTTATGGACCAGTCGTACCGTAAGTGTCCACGTTTCGGCTTCGTATGTCATTACGGATAGAATGCTCGAATTGAAGACTTTCGTATTTAGACATTGTGGGATCGACGATGAGAAGACCTGACGAAGCTTCCCAAACGCTGCCGAACCCAGCTGGATTCTTCTGTTCACCTCATCCTCAAAGTTGTTTCTACCTAACTGCAAAGTCTGCCTGAGGTATACATATTTTAGAACAACTTCGAGAACGGCGCCGTGTACCGCAACCGCAAAGCAAGGAATATGATTATAAATTTACAAAATTCCTTTAGTCAGTAAGCTGTGCATTCATGCATTGTATGATGAAAATTAATTTTAATGAAGGAATGTTATATAAATATTTATTTCTGTAAATTCCCAGCACACAAACAGGTTAAACGGAAAAGAAAGTGAATACTTAACAACTTTTGTGTTATTTTTTATATTTGAACAAAAGTTTTGACTGATATTAATATTTACATGTTCAGTAGGTATTCACTTCTGTTCAGAGAAATTGCATAAACTTCAATAAATTGTGTGAAATACAATTGTTTTTCATTCCTATCTTTTATTCATGCATTTAAATTATGGTAGCTACCAGAAACTTATTTAAATTCAACTTATTTTGCAAGAAATAATTCATTTTATGCATGTATTGGTAAAAATATAAATAAATATATGTATAAATATTCTACAAGATAGAACCACTGTCCTTTTCAAAGTGATGCTATGGTGCAAAGTAAATATTTTTCTTTTTTTTGATTTTTAGTATGTCCTTTGATTTGACAAACAGTTATTATTTATTTGATTTCTGGTGTTGTTTAGAGAGATTTTAGTGCAGCAGAATACGCACCAATAAATAACGTAAAATATAGTCTTGGTTGAAATGATACAAGCCTCGAGTTTAGTACGGAAACCGTCAATAAGTTCAACCTTGTGATTTGTTTATTTAGAAATTGAATAAATGGAGAAAAAAAACGAAAAAATAGATCATAAAATAATCTTGTAAATATAAAACTGTCTATCTTCTAAAAAAAATGTCCTCAGTTCATAGTATCAAAATTTTAAAATTTCATCAGCACAGAATGCTTAAATTCGTCAATGGCTACTATGACAACAAGAGACAATCAACTGACAGGGTCGGGATAAAACATTTACTGTTTATATTTGTCTGATTATCTTTTATAAATAGTTCTTGTGCCACATTTTTGTTTATAAACTCTAAATATGTGTTTTGCTGGCTAACATGGTTAACATCACAGTTAGACAAATTGGAGCCAAACATGTTTGAAACAGACGCAGACGAAGTTGCCTGGGTTAGATAGTATTTTATAAAGATTTAAAAGCAAATCTAGGTTGGTTAAGAAAGGTATCTTGTATTTGCAGGATATTATAGTCATTAAATTATGCCTTTGTGAGTACATTAATGAAGCTCTTTATATATTTTATGTCTATATATATATTTGGGTTAGTGGTTTTCCCTTACAGTTCCTGGATAAGTGAACAAGATAAATAATAATTTCATGTGTAAAATATCCTCAATTATATTGTAATACAGTTTTCTACTTCTTCCTAGCCTTATTATACCCAAGATTTGGGGTCGGCTACTAGTTCAACCGGTTTTACCTGAATATCAGTTTTTACACGGAGAGACTGGCATCAGACCTCTGCAATCCTGAGGTGCACTGAATTCGAAAGTTGAACTAGCTGTCAGTATATATATTTGTGGGCACTGACTTCCAAGTAACAATTCCCAAAGATGTTCATGGCAACGGGTACCTACGGCTTAACATGCTCTCTGAGGCACGGGTGGGAAACACTGCTATATTCCATATTCCGAGCTACTATTAAGAAATTCTAGTAAGAAAAACCCAACAGCAGTCTGACTCGGAAATCGAACCCGAGACCTCTTTATCTGCAACCACTTATGCTAACCACTAGACCAGTTTGATATTGTAAAACAGTATTTTCGGAAATATATCTAAGTGTTACACTGAGCGTCTGATTTAAATCTAGNGACTTTTATGAGCACTTTTAAGAATCTTCATGTCATAATTAAATCTGTATATATAAAAATTAATCACCATTGGTCACACCATCACTTGTGAACGGCTGAACAAATTTCGCTAATTCTTTTAGTATTTGGATAGCCCAGTTATCGAGGAATGCTACAGGCTATATATTATCACGCTAAGACCAATATGAACTGAGCATCAATGAAAAATATATAAAAAACGGGGAAAATTCATATCTTTTCAGAGACTCTGATAAAGTTGTATGGGTTAGTTATATTTACTAAAGATAAATATAGCAGTACCTTTGTCGGGTCAGCCAGTATCTTTATAATATTACAAGACATTATTTTAGAAATAAAATAAATATTTATATAATATTGAACTAATACTTCTATACAATGTTGATATTACTACTTTTTGAGTCAAAGGGTTTGCAAATAGGATCTATTTAAGACATCAGTGACTTAAACTTATTGTAATAATTATCTCTGGTTCTATTATTTTTTTTTTAATATGTTTATCTATGAAAATCTTAAGAAACTTTGACAAAAATTTTAAGAACTCAAATTAACATAAATATATCATTACACAATCGTAATATAAGTACAAAAGGCAAAATTTAAATGTGTGTATGTTAATCTAATGATTAAATAGAATATTTTGCTAAAAATACTTATCAACTTTAATTGATGTTACTGACAAATAAGTAATATAGTCAAAAACAAACATACGGTATTCTATATTTAACTTTAGAACTGCTTATTAAAATTGGTATATTAATTAATTTCTAGGCGATATAAAAATTGGCGCCAGTTAGCAGTATCTTGTGATAAAAAGGTACAGTAATTATAAATAGAAATTATTTATATTTTCTCACTTACCTTAAGTTTAAGCAAGTCTATATCACCCTCCAATGCCAACTTCAGGCGTTTCCAATCGAAAGTCGAGCTTTTTCTGTACACATCCAAAGGACCACTCGGGACATCGGGGACGAAACTCAAGTCCTCCATACTAAAATACAATACCACATCTTAATTCAGATTTCTTACACTAATAACGCCTATGAGTGCTCACCAATTTTATTACATCGGATGACTAACGATACAGGGATATTTCAAATTCCCTCGCGGACGTAAATTCAAGGTCTGTGATAAAACGACAAAACTAGTCGGGCGTGCTGTGATTATACCGAACTCTCACCTTGACTATGAATGGGGGAGTGCAAAAAAATTGCGTAAATTGTTAAGGCGTCCGATACCTAGGTATAACAGCCACTACTGATAATTTCCGTGGAGGTTTTAAAGAGGGAAAGCGTCTGATAACGTAAACGCGGCGCACGCTGTTATATTGGGCGCACTGCTCACACACGTCACGTCACATCGGATGATTACCGATCTGTCACTTGTCACTGTCACCACACAGTCAAAAATTATTTGGTGTCAAAATGACACCAAAGATGCAGCTAATTCCAAATGCGTATTTTTTTGTTTATCAAAATAATATAAAATAAACTACATATTAATTTAATTTTATGTCTGTTCATTTTGGGAAATTGATTTGATATCAGTAAAATCCTAAACCAGATGTCGTTGAAATATCTTATTCTCAACTTTTGCTTATAATAACTTTATATACATTTCCAAAAATTAAATATTATAGAAATCAGGAGTCTTTTTTCTGGAAGTCAATGCTGCCATCTGTTCTAATTTAATAGAACTATCCTTAACAACAGGTTGCTCAGGAGTTTCTTTTCACTTCTAACTTATCTTGTTAATCAAAATTGTACCAAGAGATGGCAGCATGTAACTACCAAAATTAATGAATTGTGTGATAGAGACAGATTCACGGCAAGTGGATGATTAGAATGAGACAAAGATATTCACTCACACACAAATAATAGTTACACATATACGTTTTAAAGTTATAGACACATAAACAAGAAAAGAGAAGTTGTAAAACAACAAACTGTTCGCTGCTTTTCTATCAGATGTAAAATGGACGGGCGGTCGTGTCGTAGCGCGCTCGGGAACTCCGCGTGTTCGTTGTAATATCGATGTTTATTGTTTAATATTTTGACGTGAATACGAATTTTGTTTACGCGATTATACGACTACTTCGGTGTTCGGTTACCGAAGGAGATTGTGTTTAGTGCATGTGTTTTCTGTATGACGTTTGCGCTCACTTCACTTGCAGTGATTTCGCTGATAGCTCACTCACCGGTGGGTGCGCGCGTGATAAACTACGTGTTCAGTACGAAAAGAGGCGATTAATCGTCTAGTGTGAGTGTTTTACAGTAGCATCATGCTGTGTACGGTGACATAGTGAACGTTATATAGACCCTGACCTCTGGCAATCATGTCTGGGCGATCGGATTGCAGAAAATTTGCACCAAACATCTTCAACAAGAGCAAATGCACTAATTGCTTCCGACAGAAAGAGGAGCATAGTGCTGAAGCTTTGGAATCAAATCGGGTAAGTTATCACTTGAAATCTTTGAGATACGCGTTTGACCGCCACTTATTTCTAATCAACAACACGAAATATTTGCCTGTAGGTGTGTTCGTTTACTTACGTAGCTTAGTCAATACATGTGTGCGTAGGCCGAACACTCTTCAGGTGTTGATCTAACGGATTTCAACGAGTTATTAAAAATGTATTGATTAGTAGTACCCATATCGTAAAAATACGCTTCAAAAACAACTTTGATACCTACTTCAAAATCTAAATTTTATGTCTAATAAATGTTTACGACCTCGTCAAACAGGTGATATAATTAGGTTAGTAGGTAGTTAAAATCTTTGACTCCGTTAAATAAAACGCCTACTTTCAAATCTTAAGGTTATAAAATATTGGGCACGTACCACAAGTTTTTTCATTGATTTTTTTAATTTTGTGGGTAGTTACAATTATTGAAACTAAGGATATGTAAAACCATAATCTGGAACGCACCCTATCTGCTTGTTTTTGGATTTGGTCGCATTCACGTCTTCCATGTAATGAGTGAATAAAAAAGTTCGCAATTTACCGTTCGAAAATTGTATTAAATTATAATAGTTGCCAGGAAAGAATTGTAAAAGTAGGTAAGCATTCAGTTGTTAAACATATATTTTTAATAGCAGTTCTAGATTTTTTTCACGTTTAAACTTAAATTATGCCATTGTTCACGACTGACGACGCTACCGTATTAATTAGTACTAATATTATATTTAATGTTTATAAACCGTTAGTCTCAACAAACTTACTTTTTACTTGATATATTTAGGGTTTACTGTAATATTTTTAAGGTAGGTAAGTGTAGGTATAAAGATAAAAAATCACAATGTAATCGTAGATCCTGTTTCTTGCGTGTGCTGTACAGACGGGATACTCGACATATTCAGTAAAAGTATACTATACTTATCATAACCCATTATTTTTAGTGTTCCGCTTTACTACTCACAAATATATATCTGCAATCAGATCGTGGAATCATTTTAAAACTGCAATAGGGAAGACTCTTCAATTTCTACTATAAATAAACAAACTCTATGGCAAAAGTAGTAAAATAACATTTTCGCCGTAGTATAACTGGAATCGCATTTTATGTTATGACTTTGACCTAGAGGTTAATTTATTGGCACTAATTAGGTATGTTGCTGATAAATTACATTTATTGTATTCTTCTTTATATAAACTACTTGTGCTTTGATAAAAATTATATAATACTATTAAGATAAAATATTGGTATGTTTATACTCCGTAATCTCAAGATTTACCATGCCGATTTTAAACCCTTTTTTGCAGAATAATCTCGACAAAGCAGTTAAAATATGTATATATATGTTTACATTATCTTTAAATACCTTTTAAAAAAACAATTTAATTTTTAGTTTTACTTAGTGTTTGGCGGCATCTTTAACCGTAGTTTATTTATGGTTACAATAAAAAAACAATAACTCCACAGAAATAATCGCAAATAGAAATTCCGGACGCAAAAATTTTAAGATCTAATTCAATCGAATTCTTATCAACAAACTGTTTTAACAAATTTTACGTATGATTCATTCGTTTTATTATTTCGTCGTGTAAGATTAAAAGGAACCAAACCATTGAGATGATAACCTCAAAACTATGACCAAAATATCTAGATAAAAGTTCCGCTAGATTTTGCTGCAATGGGATGATTTTGAGTTATTTGATGCTTTAAATAATAGAAGTCTTTTTTTTTCTTCTCTGCTTTTGCCCGATTTGTACATTCGGCCAATTTTGGGTTTAATTTTATTTATTAAAACGTAGGGAAACGAAAGGTATTATTGAAATTGATAAAACGGAATTTAGATTAAGACGAATTTAGGATCAGTAAATTATAATGGGATGGAAAATAGAAGCCCTTACAACATGAAGTCTCTGTTTGTGACAGAAAGTGTCTTCATTTTTTTTTAAATAATTTATATATTGCACACAATAACGAGGATTGAGGTAGATCGCTTTCAGTGCTATGCTTGTTTATAACATAACATATACACTTTTTTCTTTTTTTTTTTGTATTACATGTGTATGAAGTGTATGATGTTTATTATCAGAGCGAAATACCCCCGTAGATGTACACTGGATGCAAACTTTTAGAAGCCAAGTGATATCCATATACTTCATTATTTATTTAACATTATACACTTATGGTGCATTGGCGGACGGCATTCTCTGCCAGTTAACCATTGGGCGATGCAGAGAGAACAGGTAGTAGGTGCTTTTTAATAAACAATTGTTTTAAAATACATGAACAGACCAGATAACATATCAAATACACATAATATATATACACCTTACGTACACACGAGAACTAAAACATTATATATACAATTTGTACCTAATTCAATAAACCAGTATTCAGTAACGTAACTAAAAACGTTTTTGTTTTTGTAAAGTTAGGTGAAGATAAAAAATTATTAAAATAAATAAACAGAGCAGATAACATACGAAATACACATAATACATACCCGAGAACTAAGACATATTTATTATACATACAATTTGTGCCTAACTCAATAAACCAGTACTCGGTAACTTTGGAAAAAATATTTTTTTGTATGTTTATGAAAACGCAATGTGGTCCTATTATGGATTTTGTTGAAATTTGGCTGGTTGTGATTGGAACAGGTATCCATACACGTAGATCCGACTTGCATGCCAAAGCAATTTATTTCACAACTCATACAAATACAATTCCGTAAGGTTTAAAGTCGTACAAATTGTTATATATGTACTCGTATTAACGATAACAATTCCTAGTAAAAAGTATTTAAAAAAAACGAATCAATTTCGATAACAATTTTCTAAGAAACTTTGATAGCTTTCACTAAATATTTCAATGTTTTGTGAAATAATGACAATTGGTACTATCGGGGTCACTTTTACGCAAGCGTGGTCATGATTCATTTAAAAAAACTGTTTTAGTTGTAACATAACGACTGTATTCAAAGTATACAAGTTGCGTTCAAATGTCTGAAACGTGCCGTCATCGGTAACTAATTGCCTGTTGTAATTTACCTACTTAAATTAACTGTTAACTTAAGGAAAATAAGGTAGAAAATTATTGTGACTATCGGTACCTAATATTGTTCTTGAAAGAATATTATTTGTACGTCCTTGCCTGTGCTGTATTAAAAAAAAAAAGATTTTTTATTTGCAACTATCGGTCAATATTACATTCTCATTACAAAATATGTATGTGTATATGTATGGTATGTTACTTAAGTGTAAAAATACTACACATGCATGGCTAAAGTTATCGAGTCTCATTTTACATAAAATAGATAGAAACACGACGTTTTATGGTTGTGCATAGCTGCAAAGGAAGAAGAAACAAAACGCTTTTTTTCTTTCTTCCATTAAAACTCCTATACCTACCTACCTAGTACCTTAGCTATAAGTATCAACACTGGTATACAATTCACGAGGTATTCCCCAGCATCTGCCAGGCAATTATAGCCACCGATAATTAGCCACTTCATCGGAGGGGCCTGCGTACTTGTTTTTCGCATTATTAGTCTGTAAAATGTCAACATTTGGGTGATTGCAACTTAACTTTTATAGGATAGTAGCAATATTCACGTACTTCAAACAACTATCCAGAATACACCAGCCGTTTCATTAAGTAATAATGGTTTACTTGTTGTTTATCTACTTGTTATTATCAGAAACCATTCAAAAACAATGCTTAGAATGTCGTTATTCATATTTATTAGAACGAGATAGGCATACGATTTACCGTACGGGAGAGTAAGATGTAAGAGCACCAGTCAAACTAAGCCTAGTTGTATAATCAGATAATAAGTCCGACGTAGACATTAGCGATAATTTTCGGTTTAAACAAATAATTTGTGAGGCGGCGAAGCACCTGTGACAACATTGTGTTGATGATAACTAACCCTGTTGAGGCCCATATTCAGAGTTTTTTTTTACCATAAACAATGTAGGGCCGATCAACTCGGAGCTATTCTATACCAAATGTCAATGTCCCTCCAATGAGTAACCTTAAAATGACAACTTGTCTCGCATCGTCAACGCTGCCTAAACCTGATAATAAGTTTGGATAAAAAAACAGTCGCAAACTCTCTGCGTGTTACATTAGAATAATGGGGAACTGTGAAATGGAATATTTTAATATGATTTCATCATGAACCTCCATGTTATAAGATAGTAAACCTCGACCTTGAGCAAACTATATAATTAGTTTTAAATGTAACATATGTCTTAAAAAGATGAATCAAGAAGTAACAATATTTAAATAATTAAAAGAGACGGCACTCGCCAAAGTCGTCCCTGTTTCCTGATTAAGGAGAAGCGTTTGCAAAAAACGTTAATTTAGCTCAAAATTCATCTTCTTTTTAATTTGAAGGTCACATCACAAAAAATAAAGTAAGTAAACATAATAACATATGCTTGTTTTGTGCTCAGTGACGTATGATATTTAATTTGAACACAAAACAACCAAATTTGGTCAAACATGACACAATGTCAAAGCCAAGGCTAAATTGTGTACCAAACCAGCCTAATAATGCAGTTCAGATATACATTTTCATTGGAATATGGACCTTAAGTCCGTGTAATAAGGATAGAGAGCAGAAAAGCTGATGACTTCTGTAGTATTCATAACAATCAGGAAATGTCAAAACCTGAAGTGGCGTGGTTCAGACAATTATCTTGACAAATGCTCCACTAACGAAGAGGACTGACGCGCGCCATGTTAGATGCGCGTACGCAAGGTGACACGAAGCGAATAGGACGTTAACGATCGATACAATAAGCGCTAACACGATTTGCTAAGCAGTTTATTTTTTATGTTTATATGTAAAGAAAGTTTTGCTTCAGATAGTAAAATAAAAGGGGCACTTTATCAATAAAACTGATCTAAGTAGCTAGCTTAATGCGTGGAAAGTTTTCATATAAAACTTTTTAATGTCTATAGTACCTTATTCGTTTTAATGGTCCAGCATTCAATTTTCCAGTTTCGTAACAGCTCTCCAGCCACTAGCACAACAGTTATTGATCATTATGGTACTTCTTTATTATCACTGTTTTTCTGCAGTTGTGTTGGCAGTCTAGGCAGTTAAACCGCAACCAAGATATACTGCAAGCCTGGAGGCACATTCCAGTGGTTAAACCTGATAGGTATATTAGCTTGATATCCTGGTAGAAAACATTAGGCTACGTGCCCGCTCGTATTTATGACTATTGCCTTTTTTGTTGCACTGTCCAGGCTTTCCTGGTTTTTGTTTGTATTTTAGTACCGTTTGGGAACCATTCGTTTAAGGAACATTTAAACTTTAATGGAAAATGATTACTGTAAAATAAAAAAAGAGCTGATTTGAACTGAGCAAATCAAGGGGTAAAGAATACTTGTCTTATAAATTTGTTTAATACTGTTGATATGACATAAAAAATACCAAATAAATGTAATATGAAATGAAAAAAAGATTAAAGAGTACAATGGCATGATAAAATTATTTAAAAAAAACCGTGGTCGTGGATAGGGGGAGGGATTGGGGTACGGGCCTCCGGTATCCTCACTCACTCGATGAAACATAGCGCAAGCGCTGTTTCACACCGGTTTTCTGTGAGGCCGTGGTATAACTCCGGTCGAGCCGGCCCATTCATGCCGAAGAGTGGCTCTCTCATGGCTCTTAAGAGAAAACCCTAATCCCAAGATATATCAAGTTTTCGTGAAACATTCAAGTTAGCGTTAGTATATAGCGAACCTATTTATTGTCCTTGATAATGTTTTATTTATGAATGAACTTAATCATTATTTACTATGAGTATGTTTTATTACTATGTACACATATTTATAGCTTGGGAAATAAATGCTATCCATCTTGTGACGACTGCATGTAATCGCAGAACAAACTTTGACATAATGTTGACTCTATGATACCGTTATCAGTTCATTTATAAAAGTGTCAACGGATACGCGTGTTCGTCTATTTAAAGGCTTGTTGACTTTTATAGTGGTTTCTATGAATATACGATAGATTAATGAGGTAAATCACAAGTTAAATATTATTGAAGACGTTCACACGGGTTTTTTTTTCTAACATCACATCGGATAGGCACTGTTTTTAATTTGCAAAGCGACATGTCATTCAAGTCAGGTGGTACTAACCTGAACGCACAGGTTTATTCACTGCTATATGTATATAAAATATAAAAGAGGAAGATGGCTGACTGTCTTAGATCCTCACTAATAAAGGATTTTTGGAAATGCCACTACTAAGACGGTAAAAATGGGCATGAAAATATCTTCTTATGAGCCGCGGGCAATAGCTAATAGTTTATAAAACAAGTAAATGGATCGCCTGATGAAAAGTCACTGGCACAAGTGGAGGGGCACCGTCCTTTAGATTTACCTTTCTGAGCTTTTTGGGCTACGTTAAACCTCATTTTATCTGTAAAATTAGAAAGAAACGAAGAAATAAAAGACCGAAGGTGAAGACAAGTTATTCTAAAATATTGTATTTTCCTAACATATGTAAATAATCATCAGCCTACCGCAGTCCACTGCTGGACATAGGCCTTTCCTTTGCTTATTCATGAAGGGTTTTACGCATAATCACCACGCTGGGCAGCCGGGTTGATGATCGCAGGGCGTAGCTTGTTGCATCGGTGACGCGTTGCCCGTCACCGGCCCATTGTATGTGTTACGCTTGTCAGTCAGTCATCGATCAGTCGCCAGAGCCTCATTCGTCTTTCAGCGGGGTGCACCGCGTGTAGGTAAGGTTTGCTGAGAGCGAAAGATAATGGTTAGCTCTCTTACACCCCTTTAAAACCAAACCCCTACACCGTTATGAAAATAGTTATAATTATCCATCTTCATATTATAAATTTGAAAATAACTTAGTCTGTGTATCTCTTTCACTAAAGCACTGTAACAATATCAATTAAGTTTGTCACTTTATACACACGTCTTTATCACGATAACAGCTAAACAGGCGACCCGAGTCGCGGACCATAGCTGGTAAAATAATGATTAGTATCAACTGCCGACAAGTCTAGAATTCTTATAATCGAATCAGCTGGTTGTTATCAGTGAAGAGGTCTTGCCCTACATATAAACATACAGTATGTTTTCTTTTAAAACATATACTGTTTACATTGAAGGTGTCACTGCGGAAATAATTGCAAAGATAAAGCTATTTCTAATACTATCTATTTCTAAGTAACGTTTATGTAGTATATTAATCGGACTTTGTTGCATTTAATGGGTAAATCGGTTCACTTTACAGCATATATTATGATTTATTGTTATTTCTTATATCTTGTTAATAGGTATATACTATAAATTTGAAACTAAATTGCTTTTAAATTGTTAGATTTAACTTTCAGAATTATTATGGATTAAGTTCGTGTTTTCTCTGGTTTTTCGATCTGCCCGGTAAGTTTTGCTTGTCATATGCAAAATTTACGGCTGAACCGTTATGCTGATTTCAATAGAATTCGGAATGGACTTACTTTGAATTTTGAGGAAGGACATAGGCCACTCTTTACCGCAATAACCGCCATACACGCATGCAGAGCCAAGGGGAGATCTAGATGTTATAAATAGCGATAGTTAAAAAAAACTCCCCACTAAAAGAATTTATGTAACGAGAGATAATAGAAGTAAAATTTTAACAAAAATATTCGACTTCAAGAACTAGCAAATTACAATGGGTTCACACGGGAAGCAGAAGCTTTCAAATAAAAAACAATCACCAAAATCGATTCAATCAGGCCAATCTTATAAAACACAGTCCAATTGAGAATCTATTATTTTTTTGAAGTCTGTTCAAAATAGAAATATCTACACATATTTACTTAATAAACGCATACACGTGTCTTATCATCAATGAGTAATAATGCCAACATATTTATGTTAAAATTAATTCCGAACATTGAAGTTAAAACAGATGTTTCTTAACAATATTTGAGTGCACCGTTGTTTCCTTGGTTATTTGGACAATAATTAGTGGCTTTCGTCTTGGATTCGACCGAGTTGGTCTCGGTCCGTTTGACTAATGTGTTTTGTACTTCTATTTTAGATGCCTCCATTTGATATTAGATAAACATACTAATACAACAATGTAACAGTTAAAATCTTTTAATATTTAAAAGCTGACAGAACGGACAGAATGAGTTTCTGGTGTTGCCTGGAAACTACAGCCTAGGACCACCAAAAACTCTCACCAAAAGATCTCACTCCACGGTAAGCAGGTACATTCTTCTTTCAATCAGGTTTCTGAGAATTGTTAAGAGAACTCTATGCCTGCAGCAGTTACAAATGTCTTGTAACAACTGACACTTGTCACCGTCTGTCAATAGAGATCACAACTCTACGGTAAGTAGGAACATTCTACTGTCAACCAGGTTTCTGAGAATTGTTAGGAGAACTTCATGCCTAGCAGTGCAGCAGTTACAACTGTCTTGTCAACACTGACACCCGTCACTGTCACTTACGCGATCGCAAAACTACTTTCTTATGGTACTCCGGCGACTCCTCTCACCGCTGCCGAAGCGGACTCTATGTAGGGTTACTTGAGCTATACACCCTAAAGAGGATACTCCAATTGCAATTAAAATATGATCTAGGGGATCGTGTCCTCTAAGATAGAGGACTAAGAAGATACGTTGACCTCTAGAGTAGTTTTTAAAAGTGAGTCTGCCTATCTCTAATGCTTAAAAAACCGCTAGGCATCGATCATCTAATTAGAATGAGAAGTCCCTCCATTGTTCCAGTTTGCTTCACTTTTATCTTTGAATAATCAAACGTCATTATGATGTCATTGAGACAAATTTGACTGCCTCTGTGGCGCAGTGGTAGCTTACGCGACTGCTGTCCATGAGGTCTCCGGTTCGAATCCTGGGTCGGACCAAATGTTTGTATGATCTGCAAATATTTGTTTCGGAGTTTGGATGTTTTCTATGTATAATATGTATGTATTTACAAAAAAAAAGTATATTTGTATTAATATCAGTTGTCTAGTACCCATAGTACAAGCTTTGCTTAGTTTGGGACTAGATGGCTTTGTGTGTTAGATGTCCGAAATATTTATAAAAAAAAAAAATCATTCAGTACACGGTAGGTGAATGTTTCACTCATGTACGGTGCAACATACATTAGCTTTCAATTCTACAAGCAAACACCTCAGCTCCACCATCTCGCCATTGATATCTGTTAACGTTCAATTTTATCGAGCGCGTTATTGCTATATCTGTTTTTAGTACATCTCGTATTATGGACGTACATAGTGTTATATCGTCTCAATATTTATGATAATAAAATATAAATAAACATTAGCACAAAAAGTAAAAACAGATTAAGTCATTAATTGCCAATTAAAAAAGTTATGATACCACAATTGTAAATAAAAACAAAAACGAAGAAAACAAAACCTAATTAACTAATGAAAGTGGGTTCTGAAAATTATTTTAATTTGCAAAGTCTTATTTCGACATAACGGCAAGCGACGAGCATATGATTTTTAACAGATAATTACTTACTTAACATTGTTATATACTTTGTCAGTTCGTTAATTTTCTTTTTGACATATGCGCGAGATCGTAACCAAATAATTACTTAATTGTTGATAATAATTTTGTAAACAAATTTTAAAATCTGTATTAATAATAAAAATTAATCTCCAAATGTGTTACTAAGCGCGAAACTCAAGAACTGCTTGAGCAATTCTGTTATTTCTTTAATATTTTCGTTAAGACACAAGGAAGGTTCTTATAGAGTGCAAAAACGTAAAAATTACGAGAAAAATAGTAAAACAACACTTATTCTTTTTTCCATTGTACTGCAACAGGCCAATAGCTTTTGGCCGAACGTAGTCTATCGGGGCGGCTTTTTACTTATAAATCGAGTGTTTTTTTTAAGCTTTTGGGCAATAAATTTCGTCATCACTATTATCGAACTGTCAGGAATACGTTAAGCTTAATGATAGAGTACCTACAATTTACATCGAGTCCCATGTAGCTATTGAACACATCTAAGTACGACGGCGCTATATCAGTTGGCCAACGCTTTGGAAACACTGAATATCGCAATGAATACGTACAAATTGAAGTGAAAATAACGTAGCTTTTCCCGCTTTCACGTTGAGATTTAACATTGCTTTGTGGGTCGAAGTCATGTGTTTGTTTTAACAAAATTAACGTTTTGCTGAACAGGTTTAAAATGTTTGAGATCAGTGGCGCCGTACCCACCCGCACTTTTGCGGTTAATGCGTAAGCGCAACCTGTGAGCGTGTTTAGTACTTTGACATACTTATTTTGAACATAAAAAAACCAACTGGTTATTTACAACCAGTGTGTGTCCTTAATGGTCTATAATTAAAAGCTAAAACTATGCTTGTCTCGTTTGTGGCCCTGATAAGTTTCCGAACCGTTATGTTTTTGGTTCTTCTAGTTTTGTTTATGGGTTTGTTATCTTATGTCACAAAGTCCCGCTTTTTTTAATTTATTGTTATCACCGTTACTTACGAATTTCTTAATTGAGCCTACCTGTAGATATGTAAGTATGTTTTAATTAAAAGGTCCACAATTCGTGTGTGCTCGCTAATCCTTAATGTCAAACTCAAACTGTTTTTCTAAAGCCCTCATAAATCCATTGACCAAACATTACACAGTATCAACATTTGTTCTCGTAAGTTTTGTATAACCGGGATCCTTTCCAAAATGATTTTGATCCAAATGTTCGAGCAACAAAGACGTAGAGATGGAATACTTAAATTGAAAAAAAAAGGAAATAGGAGATGTTGCGTTCCGTTCCTACAACTGTGTCCATTGTAAGCAGAGCCGCGTGCTTCAGGTGGTTTGACCTATCCAAAGCCTGTTAATCTTTCACAGAGAGCGGAGAAGAAGTCCAGATTAGAATGGTTGGGCTAAACTTGTAGTGTAGCATAAAAAGGAGTGCGTGAGGAATGCGCCGGCGCGATCGCCAGGTGCAACGCCCGCGAGCCCCGCCCCCGAGTGGCATTTTTGTGTACGCGCACGCCTAATGTGTTATACCAAAATGATTTGGGAATCGAACTTGGCGCTGGCGCCAATTAACTCAGGATTAGAAATAGAAAAGCTTTCATGTCAAACCTTTTATAACGCGCTATTCTGTAATAACTTAACCTACTTAGACATTTGTTATTCTTTATGAAATATATATTTTCATTTCGGCCAAATTTTAATTTGGTATGGTATCTACGTACCGTTAAAAGTACAATGAGTTGCCAGTGCTAAATAACAATAAATATATGTGGGTCGCGACGCGAACTCGACACCGGATAAGGCGAACAATTAAAGTCAACATTAACACCTATTTGACAATGCGGAATGAGTTCGCGTCGTAACTCGATAGTGTATCATATTTACGTCTTCATTGTAAACCTTTGAATTAAAAATTCACGCGTGCTTCTACCGGTGGGAGCGAACCGGTACTCCGTAATTTGATAGCGTTGGAATGTGTTGCCAGTCACCAATGAGGTTTTATCTATGTAGGTTGCCAATGAAAACGTGTTATTCAACAATTGTTTGGGTGAATAGTTATTTTTGCGATCTTGGTTTAGATTTATACTAAACTATTAAGTATATCATGGCGCCTATATGCATAAAACCGTATTAAATTTATCATTATGTCACATTAATCAGACTAACGATTAATCGAATGAATACAATTTGCCCTTCAATTTATTGTTATTTTGGTTATCATTGCTACTGCGTTTCATTTTATCTATATCATTAAGATACACTCCAGACTTCTAGAGAAATAATTAACAAGCAGTTTGTTATTGAATGATAGCTCACCTGATCGCAGACATACACTTTAGGTCCATAAATAGTGTCATTCACTATTAAACTTATTGTGTAACCATTAGCTGTGGTAACCATCATGTTATAAATTAATCGGGCTACAGAGACAATATAATAACCCTAAACGACGGACTCGGTATCGTAGAAAAGAATAAAAAAAGCTTTATAAAGAACAACATAAAATATAATGCGTTCCATTTCATTGTCCCGACATCGAGCATCAAACAAGCACAGATAATCATAGCGGCTAATGTACATCCTTTATTCAGCCTTTGAACCAAGCTGTATTGCGTTACTTGATGGTAAATCTCTACAAAGGTAATTTATGCTTCGAATTAAAGTTTACGAGCCACTCTGTCTACGATCGGGGAGATGTCACACACTCACATATCAAATTCGTATAGAAACTTGTTCTCAACTGCGCACCCGTCAGGTTAATTCTGTTTACGTATTTGTGAGGCGACAACGTAAACATTTTTATGGTACGAATATTAATATTTGACAGAATAAAACTGCATTTTCTTCTATTTTCGTTTTACAGATGAGTGAATGTTGTTGATGAATTAAGAGAACGGATGAGAGATGCTTTAGTGTTGCTAAAATGCGAATGTACAGATAGAAATGATTTTTTAAGTATAAATTGCACCAGTGCATTAAGTGATGAAGGGTAACGGATTGTCGTGGTTATGATAAGTCGTGGAATGGATACTGCAATAGTATATGGCTAGGAATAGAGTAAGCAGTGATCCCTTGATTGCAAGTGTAGAATGGAAGACGGCTGAAAAGGTAAAGAAAAAAGTAAAGCACGTTTTAAAACGTTGTGTTTTGAAACGTACTTAAGATCTCAACTAATTAAATTAGGCTTTTTAATGACGTTAGTACTATTATTACTTAATAATATTTTGTGTCTCACTATCAACCTTCATTAAAATGATATGATATATCATTCTAACACCAGCTCGGATATATTTAATGGGTCACGATGCTTTTTCACATTACCATACACTCAATCTAGACAAGAGATAAAGGCGCCTAGTGAAACGAATATTTAATGAAAACATTAAAAACACAATTTGTTTCATTTTCCACAGCCAACCATAAAAGTCAATATGGCGGACATTTGCATACATAAAAGAGTGCGTTGGGCGCTGTGCGTGTTTTTAATTGCCAGCTATTTTTATCATTTTATTAAGACGAGGTTGTGGTGTCGATAAGTCGGACGGGTCCAAACTAAATGGACCTTATTCCTAGATAGTGTTGTTTGTATGTTTATCGGTCGTGTTCCCATCTGGAAACACGTTTTAGTTTGATGTTACGGGGTACCAACCAAAAGCGCATACCGTTAAGTACGCGGCCAGTACAATACTAGCCGGTCGCATATGGTAATTTCGTAATTGCGTTTTTATCCGTGACTACGGTTATAATTCACATTGCAACGATCACCTATGAAGTGAAATCGTTTAGTCGATTATTGTATATCGATTGTACACCCATGTTTTATCATAACTAACGGATATTGCACTTTTTTACTAGGTAATGCATTGTATTTATTTAATCATGAGTTGGAGTAACGATATGTAAGTTAAACATTAATAAATATATTTTAAAATTAAAATAAAAACTCGTTTACAAACAAACATACCAGTGAAGCTAATATAGCGTGTTGAAAAGGGATGAACCTAACAAAGGTAGTATGTGGCGCACGCTCATTGGTCAAATTAACCAGAACGCGATTTTCCGGCTTCCTGTTACATATTTCCGTTTTCTTTCACGAAATCCTGTCCAGAGATTTTAGAAAAGCTAAAGGAAGATGTTTCGCATCAATCATAACTTGATACATCTCCAAGCCAATTTACAAAATAAGCAGAGCCTGTGGCAAAAACAATAATAGAATTGCTAAACAACAATGCAAGCCTGTTTACGTGGTTCGGTATTTACAACAACAACAACCCATAATGTCCCACTGCTGGGCTCGGGTCTCCTCTCAGGAGAGGGTTAAGGCCATACATCCTCACGCTAGCCAAGTGCGGGTTGGGGACTGGCAAGGATACGTTGTGGCTACGTCAATCTTGCCGTTGGATGTTTTTTTTAAGCCACCCGAAGGCCTCCAACTAAGCTTCACGACTGTTATCGTATGATAAAAACCGGGACCGACTGCTTAACGTGACCTCCGAATCACGGAGACGTTCATGGTAACATGCCACTAGCGGTCACTCATCCAGGTACTGACCACGCCATCGTTGCTTACCCTCGGTGATTGTTTCTAATCACCGAGTGCAACTGGGTTATGAGCGCCTCGTTCGGTATTTGTCTACCTTAAATTGTTATCTTTGCTATTTGTATCATAAAATAGAAATAAATTGTAAATATTCAATAAAGTATAACGCAACAGCCTTACTATTTGGAAGCTTGATCATAGAAAGACACACATGTAGATCTTCTAGATATTTGATGCAAATGGTATAATACCTGTTCGATTTACAATTTTATAACCTAACAATAAGTCGTTAAATTATGACGTCATATGTTTTTTATTTATTTGTCTTTATTGTAAACACATAGTAAGAAACGGTATAACAGGAACAGTCATAAAATATGTATAACAATACACATAGCAATAGACAGCATAGAATTTTATATTTTGTTTGTGTTTTTTGATGGTGTCGTAGAGCAAATGAGCAGACAGTCCACGTGATGGAAAGTGACAACTGGCGCCTATGGACATCTGCAATCCCCCTTGGGGACAGGTTTTGATAGCCTCAGTCACTTCTACAAGAATTTCTGAAATCTATTTTGCATGCCACAGATTAAAAGTTATAAAAATATACAGATAAATTTAACTAAAAAGTCACAAGCCATTGATATGTTAAGTAGACTTGTGTAGTTGTAATATTTTCCAATTGGAAATGCGTTTGTATAATCTTTATGTGGTATATCGAATTTGAATATTAGATCGTGTAAATTGGCTATTCATATACAAATAATTTTATTACACTTGTATTTTATATTATAAAATGTTAATTCAATACTTACTAAAGCAATAGGTATAACCAAGAACCGTCATAGATTACAAATCGTACCTCTTAAACGATCACAAAAAATCGTTTCACATATCGAATAATATCGGTATCGTAGGGCTACCAATATTTTTTTGGTTGGTTAATATTATTCTTGTAAGATAATATAGATGTTAAAAAATGATGGTTTTACTACAATATATAAAGTAAAAAAAATATAAAAAAAATAAAAAAAATTTGTTCCGTATTCAATGTACAAGATTTGGGTGTTTTTCTTAAGAGTAGACTTAACTTAAAATAAGTGAAATATTAATTCTTAAGTACTTATACGATTAGGACCAAGTATTTATTATTTCTTACTATGAAATTCATTAGGACAGCCGATAGAAGTTAAAGTTATAATTTAGAATGTTATTTGTTAAATTAATCATTGAATTCATAAGATTTTCCTATACCAAAAATTTATTTAACGCGGCTAAAGAAGTTTTCACTACCCTTTCACAAAAAACTTTTACTTTTGCTGTTGAAGTTAATCTGACACATAGATTCATTATTAGTTTTGTTGTTGTGTAAACATCGATCTATTCGAGAATATACATGTTAGCACAGCTATATTATAGCTATTTCTTTAACAATGTGCTTGAGTGTCTTAACGTGCGCAGCTCCAAGTACAGCGCAATAAAGGCCTAGACTAGAACACGATAGGCAACCCTAGAGTGGTCCGACTTATTACAAAACAAGACAGTTATTTCGTCGATTGTTCGCGCGCTGTCAATTTCGCGCGGGAACCTGAATCCGCCATTGTTTAAAAACGTTCGGATGCACCGGGATCGAATTTCGTCACATACCCGTCACGACCATTGTTTTTGCATATTTTCCAGACGAATGTTATGTCAACATCAACACGTTCGTTCATTGTTCCTCATTGTTTTGGAGAGTTAAAATTGTTTGTTATTTGCTTTTCCGAAGATGATCTGCTATTGTTGAATTCTTGATAATGTTGCGGATGCGCAATATAAACACAGGCTGACGATGAGCTCATTCTAAACCACGCGCACCGTTAATTAGGTTGGCATGGTATTTGCAATGATAATACTACTTGCGAATTCTAAATTGCGCAATCGGCCTTCAGACATTTACTGGTTTTTTACTATTCAAATAGACGACCATTTGTAGAAGTTTTAAAGCATTACGTGACTGGAAAATATTATCGTTGTCATCGATTAAATGCTATTTGCAGGCTCTATTTCTTTTCCAAAAGAATCAGACGGAAATTATCTGTCAGTTGGTGTTCCAAATGTTTCCCATTTCGTTTCAGTTAAGCTTGTTGCTATCGTAGTTACACTATTATTGTACTGGTAATATTGCTTGCTGGGGTATTCTTAGCCGAATTGCCTTAAGTTTGTTTTTACGACTTACACGGTAGAATATAGGAGCGTGTCTCAACTTGAGAACGCATGTCCCACGACGAACAATCGAACACTGTAAGCATGTACCAACGTAACTGCCGTCGTGTAACATGCAAAGAATTAGCATACTTGCAGAACACCATGCCCACGCGCAGTACTGCCAATTCATCATATTTGCTGCTGCGTGCGTAAACCAAGCTATTTTAGTTAGTACCAACGTTGATTTGTAGCATTTGTAGTGTTTTTGATCGATTTTCAACTCTTTAGTCTTAAGTTTAGATATTTTAGGATTTATTACCGGTTTTTGAGTGTGTATGATAGGCAGCAGGTAACCTAATAGCTCGACTGTATCCACAGATACAAAGTCATTACGTTGTTATAATTTTGTTTTAATGTTGAAAGTCATTAAGTTATATAGGTATTAGTAAAGGATGTTGGTAGAATGTTTTTATTTGTTATGTATGACAAAAATAGCCGTCATCAGGGTCATTAGAAACCGATATACCTACCTACATTATCAATACGGTTGACAATACAAAAGTCACGTGCAGTCCCAATTGCACTTGGCCCTTACAGTATCTTTTTTTATGGTATAGAGGCAAACGAACAGACCGGTCCCCTGATAGAAAGCGACTACCAACGCCCTAAATCGGGTGTCACAAGCGCATTGCAGGTTTCAAGTACTTGGTACAAGTGGGTGAGGGCCATGAAAGGGCCAGTTCGACCGGAGATATACCACGGCCTCAAAGAAAACCGATGTGCAACAGCGCTTGCGCTGTGTTTAACTGAGTGAGTGAGGATACCGAAGGCCCAATCCCCCATTCCCGTTCCCCTACCCCAAAAGGCCGGCAACGCGCTTGTGACGCTTCTGGTGTTGCGGGTGTTAATGAGCGGCTGCACATTTGCGGCTGCCTAAATTAAAAAATGCAAATATCGTCAGACATCATCATCTACTATTCTACATCAACTGATTTTAAGACTCTACTGCAAGAAAAAGGCTTCTCCATAGAAAGTAGGCCCATTAAACGCATATTTATATAATGTAAGTAAACAGTTAAGACAGAGGAGTTGTGTGTCCAACAGCAGTTCATTATTTCGAATGGAACCGATTATGAACAGACCTACCGCCATTTCCAAAGTGTTAAAGATGACAGGCGTGCCATTGCTTAATTATACGCTCTAAATACTTTGATGTAATGCATAATTAAAAAAGCACAGTTTAATCAACTCGAAATATTTGCATAAAGCTGTTATAGAAGATCGTTAATCAATGGTCGTGTTCGCACTCTCCCGATTACCATAAACGGAATGCGTATAATAAGTTAACCTTCGAGTTGGAAATTGTTATTCATTAAACGCCGTATCTATTTTAAATAAAGTACACATTTAATCATAAAAATTACTCTCTCATCCTCACTTCAATATAATTGCGTTATTTTTTTAAATCTGCAGTTTACGTGCTTAAACACAGCATGAGGCAGATATTTAGAAACAAAAATATGATGTGTTTGCAGTTTGAGCAGCTGAAACGCTTCGTAGACCACCTTCACAGTTAAATAACTTATTTATGTTCTTTGAGAACTTCAAGTCTCCAGACCAACCAAATAATTACCTGCAGGCTCAAGATAAATATTCATCACGCAATTATTTGCCCTGTATCAGAACCAGAGCCAAGACCTCTAGCTCAACTTTTAGGGTTGACCCTAGCACATAGGGCGGCGTCAGTTTTCAAGTAAGGTACTCATAGAATTCTCCGAATACTTTATGATAGTTAGCAGATAACTTGAAATCCTACAAATGTAAAAGTTATTAAAAAAACTGACCTATACTTGGAAATGACGTCATCTCCGCTAGTTACGTGGTACAAACAAAATATTTACAGGAGAATAGAGGCGTTAGCGATTGTAGAACGAGAATCGGTACCATGGTGAATGTTTTCATGTTAACGAATTAAGATGAAGAATTACAAGTATTTCCAATCACCTGTGAAAGAAACGCTCCAATGGTGTTCTTCCCCATAGCATAACCACTTAAGCATCAGGAAAACATACCAGATGCTGTTTACGAACGCCTTCCGCAAACGCATATTAATTAATTGGTTTCCTGATACATAATTACTTGGTTAAATACCTGGTAGGTAGTTATTTGTGATCTAGTATTGCATAAAAGGATTGAGGCAAGCTTAGTATATTGACAATGAGTAGCTAACGATACAATTATTACAGATTATATTTGGAGCTTGATAATCACTGTTCTTTTGTACGAACATTGAATATAACAAATGGCGAAGTGACGCTTTGAAAAAACATTGTGACCAGATTAGTTAAATTAAAGGCATTGGGTTCATTGTTGAAGTGAGGTAATTTGTATTCTTAATATCTGTTTGTAATTTAAAAATAACAGAGTTTCACTAAAATTGAAATTAATTATTTTTTTCGTCTCTCCGTCTATTTGTACCGTCCGGCTTATCTATGGAAGGTTGAAGCGATTTTGACTCGAGATTTCCACTGGCAGATAGCTGATGGCTACTTGTGTTTGAGAAAAAAGAAAGAAAATTAAAACAAATAAATTTACAATATTTTATTTCAAAGCAACAAAACCAGCGGGTTATATCGTGGGTCGTAGCTCGTTAATAATAACACAGAAACCAAGGAGCTCATGTCCAGCAGTGGGCCGCGATAGGTTGATGAAGATGGAATAGTATAATATTATTTTAAGCATAATCAACATGATTTTCATAAAGGATTAGTAATTATTTGAGAAGAACAGGTCTGCACGTCGTGCAAACAGCTGTAAGCCTACCGGAACGCAAAAGAAGCCGCGGAAGACCTCCGTTGACATGGTGGACCAGTAGGACCAAGCTCTTGAAGAAGGAGAATTTACCGGACCCGACAACCCTTGACAAAATGTCTTGGCGCCGTGAAACAAGGAAAGCCGACCCCACCTAGAGTGGGAAAAGGCTAGATTAGTAATTCTATTGACAGTCGATTGTACACAATGAAAACAATTAGAGAAATATGTTTTTATTATTCTTCTAAATATTAATACGTGAATAACCATAATGGCGCTTTAGTGTGGGTCACCATGCTGCATTTTCTGCATTTGTAATGAGTATGGTGATCACTGTTCTTTGATTCAGCTCATGCTTTTAATCAGGCAGGCTAGAGGCCCATACACTATTTTTTTTCCACTTTTTACAAAAATTATGCAAACAGAGGAATATAAATTTTGATACAGTTTAAAGTTTATGTACAGGAGGAGTGTAGAAAGCTAAAAAAATAATGAATTATGGTCAAATTTCGATCACTGGGTGGGTGTCAACTAGTTCTGATTTTAATTTGCCAAGAAATCATGGACTGGTAATTAACACTGCAAATTTAAAGTAATTGATACACACAGTCACAGATTATTAATAGTGTAATTCGTCATTCATTGATTGTTTGCTAAGAGTGGCGTGTGCGGCCTCGCCTCCCACGCGTCAAATCCAACTGTGCCAATACCCACCGGAGGTGGCTGTACCGTTCTGTGATGGAATCCGATAAAAGGCTTAAAGATAATATGCGTTTGATTGAAATACCAATTACATTTCTATACAATAAGTCGACGTTTGAGATGTGGCTGTTTTTTCATAGTATATAAATTATCTAGTACTAGCTTTTACCCGCGGCTCCGCTCTCGTGTATGCCGGTAACCCGTAAATATGCCTTTAAGAATCAAAGGATCTCCAGTGTAAATTTCAATCAAAACTGAACAGTTTTGTAGCTGTTTAACCGTGAAAGCGTAATAGTTTCGAATTTAATGTTAGTGTGGATGGTGGTGGTATACTTATCGGCTAGAGAAAAGTAAAGAATAAGATAAAAAGTAAAATATATGTGAATATATATATATATATATTACCAAACTATAGAACATTTACAACAGTAGTAATATTTCATTTAACAACTGACGCGTGCATTTACGTCAATGTCTTTTTTAAAAGGATTTTTTTTCCACAAATGTTGAACTCCTATTGGTCGTAGCGTGATGTTACATAACCTTCCAAGATAACTAAACTATTCAACATTAAAATACTTTTTCAATTCGAACCAGTAATTAGTTCCTTAGATAGACACTACAACAAAACGAATTACTTAGCTTTATAATATTCCCTTTTTGTGTAACTGTTAGGCTCTAAATAATGTACAAAACATAAAATATGGTTAAATAATTTTTAGTAATCTTTTTTGATAATGATTCAATAACTCCATCGTGATGATTCTGCCAACTGTAAGATGGAATTTAGATTCCGCCTAATTCTGATTATAAATTTGTAAAAAATTATATTTTAGCTGTGAACATCAAATTGTGTTTCAGTTTATGTAGATATTTAATTCATTTATTTTCTTTTACAGGTAAGTTGAGCTGTCCCTGATACTAAAAGAGTTAATTAAAAAAAACACGATTTGTATTTCTGCATTAATTTCATGGTAAGTCAGTACATAATTACTGTTTTACCGACAGCGCTTTTGAAAACATGTAAATCATATATTCATGAAATGTCAACATTCATTACAAAAGTATAAATTAAATATTTTCATAATTTTAAAAGTAATTTATTCTGTCATTATTAATATACGAAAATAAATTGTATAATTTGTACTCGATCAGTTTCTTTCACACTAATTGGGTGCAACACCACACTTGTTATGTTGTAATGTAATTTCATAATAAACGCAAGGTCCAGATAGCACTGTTTAATTAACACTGACATTGGGTGCGCAAGCGCAGCGTCGGCGTCTAATCCGAGTGCGGGCGTTCTTATGTCACCAACTCACAAGTCAGGTAAATAGGTAACGGTTTATTTATTCAGGTTTTACTGTTAGATTTTATTTCGAACAAAACATCTATAAATAATACGGATAAGAGTCAGATATGAAAATTTGAGTGGCGTTATTAATACGACAGTTATGAATATGCATTAGGATTGATAGTTTTTTTGCTGTGCTGTTTTTTTAGCCTGTGGCTACTGGTTATATGATGATGAGATAACGTATGAACGGTATGAATCTGTCTCTTGTTTTATCGGAATATCTACGCTCCAGTAACAGATTGTTCGTTGAAGCATTTAAGATACGTGCACTTCTGAACTCGTGCTGGAACTCGAACTGAATCTTTGAATTTAAAAAAAGAATATTCGAACTAAGGATAAATAATAATGACAGCCCTGTTTGACAATTAATATTTAACTGCTTCTTACCCACTAAGACTATTACCGTCGTGGCGTTAGATGGCTAAAATAAATAAAAATACATGCATTGTAGACATTAAGGCTTTCAAAAAAATAATATTTGTTTGTTTAAAAAAAGACAACTCCCGCATTAGGAATATACATTCCTGTGTCGCGGGGATCTTTACAAACATACATGAAACGGACACAAAGTACACCCAGACTTAGAACAACAAATTTATGGATCACACAAAGTGTTGTCCCATGTAGGATTTGAACCCACAACACTTGGCGCAGTAGGAAGTGGCGTGGCGACCACTGAAACCACTAGGCCAACCGTGTAGTCAATTAATATTAACCTATTATTATATACTATACAATGAAATATAATTTAAAATAGGTTATCTCGATAGCTAACTGATCAATCACGTCATGAATTTAGGTTCCTTTCACAATAAAATTATCGCACCTACTTAAAAAACTCAAAATCATCAAGAAATTACTGCGATAAAGTTCCAAATAAATCACACATTTCGTTATACTGTTACCTTAACTGCTCGATTTAAATCACTAGTTGGTTACAAACTCAACCTACCTACATAACAGTTAACTAATTTAAATTGAATGTAATCATTATTCATTCAAATATTGCATAAACTTTACAGAACCGTTGAAACAGCAATGTCGTGGCCAGCAAAAATTAAACGTGATCATATTCAAAGGTACTCTACAGACCTTGTTCATAGTAAAACGTGTTTTGAATCATTTCGAAATTGTTGAGTAGTCGACAATTTTACGACTCGAGGTGTTGACGGCATGTGAAAAGATTTAAAACTACTATTTAAGGCTTGGAGGTGGCTAAAGCAAATAAAAAGTTAGAAAAAAAACTGTCAAGTTGCTGTCAACGTGACATTTGATTTCCCGCCAACGCTTCGCCCACAATTTATCAGATTCTGGTGTACTTTCTGATCCAACAGGACGGCTTGTTGTCAAATGCATTTGTATTCAACCGTATTTTGACGTAAACTGTCGTGTCATCGATTAAAGTGGTAAAAAATCATTATTCTTTTTTTTATCTGATTTTACATCAAAGAATTGATTAAAACTATGCATATTAAGTTATCTCAAAACAGATATTAACGATTAATATAAAAGTAAACCTGTCTATTTAGATGGGCTTTTCTAGTCTTAGAGATAACTTAATTTTAAATAATATTTGACCAAAGTGGAATCAAATGTTTCCGTTTAATAAATTAAGTCATTTTAAAGTAGGCAGCATACGACCAAATACAGATGTTCTTTTTTGTCTATTTTGTATTGTATGTCACTGGCCAATGTTACCATTTAAGGGTAATTTTGTTGAGGTCAGATGTTTCATTAGATTAAAAATAAACCTCTGTAACATTATACGAACTTTTTAAATGTGTACTCCTTGAAACTGTGTGTATTTAAACTGTGCGTAATGTTTGTGAGATTAATGCGTACGATAACAAAAACCGCGTTTCTATTGTCTATTGGTATTCTAATTTAGTCTATGGCACAAACTAAATATATGCTAAAATCTTCGTGAATAATGCATTATAGGTACGGTTTTAGTGTAAATAATCATTTTTTAAGATTGACAATCTAATATTATCATTTTACACTAGCGAATAATTCGTTTGGTTAACTGCAATTGACATAAAAATGCATTAATACACTATGGCTGATCAAGTGAAGAATTCGGTCAATAGTTCAAGACCAAAAGTATCTCAGTATTACACATAGGTTAGAAATATATCAACAAAATATAATGTGCAATAAATCCGTCGTAAGTAAACACATTAAGTGACTGTAGGACATAAAGTACGCTTCTAAAGTAACACACGTATGAGTTAAGACAACCCAACCCGCTGCGAAATGCCTAAAAAGGCCGGTCAGGAAATTACCACATCGTAAATAATTCATGCATTATTACTCAATCATGTCTGTGCAACGGTGAACATTTCATTTGGACCTTTTTTTTTCTCCCGCGTCCCGTTTACCAGAGACGTTTTTTCTGTAGATATTGTCCTGTCCGTTGCGACGTTTGCGCAACCGCTTTTGATACAGATGAGTCATGCTCAGAACCGACCACTTTCTTGACAGATTCAGTTTTGTTCGGCAATTGAACGTTCATATTTTTAAAAAGCATAAACATTTTGTAAACGTATTCTAAGTTTAAAATTAACGGTACTGGTAAGCGTCACAGTGACCTGACGAAAAACAGCAGACCGCCGACGACCGGTCACGGTTAAGCGTCACAGGTGCGCCTACGTTCACTTTCAACCGAGATGCTTCGATTTATTTGTATAGATTTTATACGGCCATTTCACAAACTTACCGATTAGTGTATAAACAATAAATAATTTGTGTCATTCGGGTGGGTCCTGCGTTATTAACTAATTTTACGATTCATTAATCTATCACATTTAGCATTTCATTATCTCGCACCGCTAGAGTACCAGTTTTGTAATTAAAAAGTGTAATCTGACAGAGTTCGTGCCAAGATGAACACAGAATGGCGGTCACGGCCTCTCGAGAAAATTAAAAAGTAAACGTTAGAATTTTAGTAACTTGGAACCTTGGCAAATCAAAAATAATTCCGTTAAAAATATTTTAAAATAAAAACTTCAAGATTCGTCTCGAACGCTGAGATGTATGCGAATTGCAAACGTCCTAGTTTTCTTTTTAACATTTTCTGCGAAAGTGGTATTAACATAATACTCGCCAACACATTTACATACATATTTTTATCAAGGGTAGCTAACAGTATAGTCTCATTTAAAAACGCATACACCGGTACAAATATCATAAGTTTTTAAACCGGTTCACGTGAAATATAGGGTGGTCCGTTTATATGTAAATACGCGGTATATTTGAATAATCTAGGCTTATACATAAATTAACATGCTTAATGGTGTCATAATTTAATTAAGCTTTTAGATACCGAACGTCTAACGTTAAATACGTTTTTATTTATAAACCGACAAATTAAGATATTTGTAACATTATAAATAGCCAACAGAATTTTTTGAAACAAAGTGAATATCTTTGGAACTGATTACATTATGTTTGTCTGTGAATTTAGTGAATTTTAAAAGATAGAATATATATACAAATAAATATTGTAAAATGACGTATACATCTATCGAAAATGACATGTAAATTTTTCCTCTGTGAAACTTCCTATCATGTGATAAATATTCTAGGAGGCTTCATAGAAATCTATCCAACTTCGTACTACGAGTAACTAAATCTATCGACGCTTAATCGTCTTTATCAGTGGCCAAAATACCATATTACAATTAGAATCACAGACTAAAGACTCGACTAAATCGGCTCAATAGTCGACTCACAAATCGACTAATTAGCGGTGTGTTTTACTAAACCGAGTTTAGAAAGTTGTTTAGTGTGGGCGTTTTTTATATTTATGTATATACGTATATAGAACTTTAAATTTAACGATGTAATAATATGAACTTATCAATAGACAGAAAAACAGAGACAGAGAAAAGTAAACCGGGAGAAATAAAAAATGATATTACTCAATTTGAATATTAATGAGATGATATATACTACCGAAAGACGAAAGACCAGCGTCTCCGACTTTTTCAAATTAATTTAGTATTCCAATTCTCCCGACAATTATTGAATTGGATGTAATACGACTCTATAAATAACGTCATAGCGCGTTTTGACTGGATTGTCTATGGGTATGGCTTTATTTCGATCGTGTATGTTGTAAAGACGTTCATGTCAGTTAATACATGAGCATAGCTTCGGTATAAAACTTAGTTGGTTTAATTAAGATTACTCAATGTTAATAGTAAGTTAAATCGTAACCGAAGTCGCGTCTCTAGAAGACAACTTTAGTTGATTATCGTCGAACATTCATACTGGCAGCGGTTACTGATTAATTAAAAATTGAACGAGTTTTGCTTATTCCTAATTGACTATTACGAGTTGTATCTAAGATGTATGAACATGTTATCTAAGACGTATCCGTTGCCTGGATCTCGATCTAGACTCGGAATGGACATTCATAATACATCTATAAACTATTGAGTTACTCATTTTAATAATAATAATAATAATGTTCCAAACGTCAACCTAATAATTACGTGAAATAATTTTTTTCATACACAATATCACAACAGCCTGTATTTAAAGCTTCCTTTAAATAACCAACTTATTTAAATGTACGTTGACCGGCTTACAATCGAGTCGAATCAATACTTAGTTTTAATTATCCGATTTATATCTGTTACTGGCGCTTATGATACGGGAAATTAGCGACGCATTTAGTGTGTGTTGCGACGAATTATTTGTACAGCTTGTGTTGTAGCTACAGCTATACTTTATAATATTTTATGAGCCCTTGTCTTTTGGTCTTTTAGTAATTATAGTACGTCACACTGACAGCTTATAATAGTCCATTGCTTGATATAAGGTTTCATTCAAAAGGTTTTAATAATACGCCATCGGTGCCATACAATTTCAATATCTTTAGAAGAGAGTATCCATTTTTCTGCAAAGCCATACAATAACAGTGACAAGGGAGAAAAATCGAGGGTTGCTTCCCCTGCCCTTCACCAGTATTCAGTTGGACAGCTTTAAAGTGACGGCATAGTGCTGAATGTTTTGTTTTATGCTCCTGTAACTTTCTAAGAAGGTCTCCTGGTGGTTCACATGGCCCATAAATTTTACTCTTTAAAGCGTGAAGTTTTAGTTATATCAAGTTTAGTACAATTATAAATGTTACTGAAAGGCATGAACGATTGATCTAATCTATCGTATCCATCTGAAATACTCTTTGATTTATGACCATTTTCAATCTCTCAGTATTGACTAGAGATGAGAGGTTATCGAAAACGTCCGATAATAAGGGAAGCCATGTTAGAAATGCTCGATCGCAGTGATACCACGGCCTCATAGAAAACCTGTATGAAACAGCGCCTGCGCTTTGTTTCAATGAGTAAGTGAGAATACCGAAGGCTCATACCCCAAACCCTCCTCCCATCCTCCTCCCTATCCCCCTAAGGCCGTCAACGCACTCTGCACCCCTGGTATGCGGGTGCCCATGGGCGGCGGTCATCGCTCACCATCAGATGATTCGTCAGCTCGTTTGCCCCTATACCATGAATAAAATAACAAAGAGTGCAATCATTAAAGATGTGTTAACCAAATTGCAATATAAAATAAAATATAATTTATATTACACATATATTTTCTATTCAACTATAAAACTTACTTAAAACACATATTTACGAAAACTTAAAGCATATATTATCTGTATACTTATCTTACCCTTGAATACTTGTATCTGTATCGTTACCTTGTGTTTATGGTTATTGTTACTTAAATAACACTTAAGGAACTATATTCCGATATTTTCGATATCAGAATCTTACTATCAGCACCTCTATTTAGATGCAAATATGAAATTGAGAATGAGTTTTGTATCAAATCCGATAATAAAAGAAAAAATATAATATGTATATTGTTATTTTAATCCCATATAAAGATATGCAGAGGTATTTAAATAGGAATGGTATGTTGGTCTCGTGGTTTGTGAAGTTGGATCGTAAACCTCTGTAGATTCAATTCAGACCAAGGATAAAAGTGTTTACTTGGTGATACGTGTATATGAATGTCTTAGAAAATTTTACCTAAGTGTGTTCATCAAGAGATCTGGTTGCAATAACATTGGTTTTTGAGATTGTCTGGTCCCAAAATAGCATGTCAAGTTATTATTATTCTATGCGTACGAATAAGAGCTTGTAGTGGTTGAATGAAATAATCTTCTGGCTCGAGACGTAAAAATATAATTTCTTCATCATTAACATCAGCCTATCGCAGTGCATTGCTGGACATAGGCCTCTTCAATTGCAAGCCGCTTAGTTAGATCCTCGGTTTAGATGCTAGCGTTCTTGCTCAAATCATCACTCCACCTGACCCATGGATGTCCTACGTCTGACGCTGTCTGCACTCAAGAACCTGTTTACCACAACGGTTATCCTTTCTACTGCAAATCCATGTTTGCCGTAGAACGGATAACCGTTGTGGTAAACATCCAGCCCACTGCCACTTCATTTGCTAATCCTGTGGGCTATGTTGATGACCCTGATTCTTTGCCGGATCTCGTTTCTGATAATGCCATCTATTGTTATTTTTCATGGAAACGTCAAAGCAAAAGAAATAAAGATGTCCCTCCATCTTAATTTCATTTCCTTCAAAGTATCATCGTAAAACTAAAAGTCAAATTATGTAACTTCCAAAATTACATATATAACATTATATAAATATCCAAAATGTGTTCCAAAATATTCTCAGCCAATGCCATAGAGCCAATATAAACGTATACATCACCACGGAAACATCAAAGCGAACGGCTAACTTAGAATTTTTGTCGTCTATTCCCATCTGAGCTATCAATCTGCGTCAACGGCTCCCGGTCTAACCGCCCCCCCCCCCAACTTCTTACCTCCTCAAGGCGCACGCTGCACCTGCGACTGCGCTTGCGCATCTTTATTATTAGACGTCGCGACGCGCCGGCCGTTGAACCCGGCGACCTGCTTACCGAAATAAGTCGTGCACACGTGCCAGTTGGAGCTTTTGTCAAGCTCGCAGAAACCTAGGGTTGCTTAAATTTTTCGCCAATATTTATGCCTCACTGGTTCTGTACAATTGTCGTTACTAAACGTAGCTAATATGGTCATTATTCAATTTAATTTCAGCCAAAAAACATTGAAACTTCACTTTTAATACGAAATAATAATTTATATCGTAGACTAAAATTTTACAATTTTGTTTATCTAAAACCTTCGCTTAGTTCTTAGTCACTAAAAACCATAGGGTATGGTTTAATATAAATTTTGTAGATTAATTAAATAGTTCATTGTAAAATGTTAAAAACTGATTTAATCCACAGGACATTCTCTTCCAGTTAACCTTTTGGTTGTAAAATGTTAAAAACTGATTTAATCCACAGGACATTCTCTTCCAGTTAACCTTTTAGTGGAGTGATCAAGAAAACTATTGTGATCAAGAAAATACATTATGTTAAAAAGAAAATCAATTTTTATACAACAATAAATTTATGTTTAAATTTCATCGTTACAAGATTTTATAAAAAGGTCTGACTTATATTAAACCTAAGAATCATCCATTCTCATGTTGACGGGACTCAAATATCCAAGAAGTACATGTCTACCAGACGGAGAGGTAAAACAAAACACTCGTGGCGTTCCAGACTACCAGTATTGATTTGTCTGAACTTGCAACGCAGTTCTGCCAGACGTCGGCGTGTAGGCGCATACTCGTATGTTAGTTAGGTCATGCAACTAAACGCCCCGCATCCTAGTTCTGTTTTTAAAATAAGAATAACTTACTTATGGTATTCGATATTTTGATTGGTTGTAATTTATTTATTCAATGTTTTCAATGATGGCTGCCTTCAAATATTCTTATTTCGAATTTAATTTTTCTTTAAATTTTGGCGGGAAGTTGATTATCGTCAGGTGTCTAAAAAATTATAATTATTTTAAATGTTAAAAATGGAAAAATCTCACATTACCTATTGCATGTTACATTACCTTCAAGTTTAATTAGTAACTGTACCTCGCAATCTGTTGCTCATACATCCTTGTGAACTTCCTGCTCAAAAATGTAACGTACAAACTAGTCCAATCAACAAATGTCTATATAATAAATTTCTACAGTTAAAATTTGAGATTAAAAACCCATTACAGCGAACAATCGTCGAAATATTGCTTCTTTTAAAAATCAAGTTTCAGAACGAATAAATCTGTTTTATTTTTCGTCAGTTCGGCTAAACGATGGCTACCGTTTGCCTGACCGCAATATATCTATATTGCATATGAAATCACTGTTATTTTTATATGCAATAACGAAGGAACTATAAATTACGTTGATATGCATCACAAGATGACTGGACGGCTGATTAAAAAATGAGATGCGTCGTTCGTAATTCACGTGGTCCAATGATTGCTATTTTAATGGCTCTGCACTTTAAACGATTATAATAAAGATACTAGGTATACAGAAGAGAATAGGCTGAAGTGACCAAGTATGAATAAGATCATAGAAGAGTAGACGCCTTAGATTTATCTATTCTACAGAAGTTCAATTCAACTTAACCAGAGACAAGAAATAATAATGACATTACCAATTTGGTGAAAAAGAGCTCTTCTCAGCTTTTTTGCAGCGTTTAGTGGGAACATAATATATCTTCTAGGGTAGAAGGTTTTTCTTTCCGTAACTTTACCAAAGTGTTCTGTGAGAGTGTACTTAAGTGAATATTTCATTCGTGATTGTTTGTCATCTTAGCTACTATTGTTGAAGTAGCTAGGCTCTACAACATACAAAAATAATATACGTAATAGATATTATTTAGCATAGATTTAGTTTGATCGACCCTAGTACTAAACTAAAGTACTACTAGTAAATATTGTGCCAAGGTTCAAGACTGGTTAATTATTTAAACCTATTACAAATTGCTGTCAATGTCACAAATATTGCCAAGAAATAATCACGAGTCAGTGTTGCAAATGAAAAAAATACTCGCGTGTAAGGTGTAAGACGCCACTAAATCGACTAACACATGTCAAACCATAAAATCAGAAATACATGGAATCGTTTTACAACAGCGCCGTTTTCGCAATTTTATTAGAGAGAGATAAGCAAAATAGGTTCCTCATTCTTGAGATAATCAATATGTCGTGTCGTGGCCAACCTTTAGGCAAAAGGTTAATGACATTCGTGTGAACCGTGGAGTGTGGCACTTTTCAGATATGAATTAAAATACTTGATACATTAAATTGTTACGTCAGATCAACGAAATTGTAAATAAAAGTCAGGAACCCAAAAGGCAAAGAATGACAACGAGAAGAAAAACATTATCTATTGATAGAAAAATGAAGCAAACATCACGTTCATACGAGTGAAAAATATCTGTTCTATTATTATTATTATTCATCATTATTAATAAATAATGATGGAAATGTAAAATAAAATGCAATAATAAGCAATAACGTACAAAATAATGGATGATGATGATGAATTGCTGACAATAACGATCGTCGCATTAACGATCTATTGTGTTCCGTGCTACTCAGCAATACTGCAATATATGTTAGTTTTTTTAGCTATTTTTTTTACTACAAACCGCAATGTTATTGTTTTTGCTGATACCTCTACTGAATAAAGTCAGCCAATATGTCGCCTGGAATGAAAAAAGTTAAGTTTTATAAAAAGAAAACTTATTCGAAAATATAAATATTTAAATATCTAACATTTTATCAAAGTTAAAAAATTGTTAATGTAACTTTTTAAATGCAGAAAATGAAGTCTGTCTTTACGTTGATTAGTTCAGCGTTCGGTTTGGTTTTTGTCAGTTCCCGGTAGCCCACATGTTACGAATTCCCAGTAGAACCGTATTGCGAATGGACTCGTTACGAAATATCTGTTTCTTGTCAATCTTTCTTTAAGTTCGAACTTTGTGTACACAGAAAATAGAACGACAAGTGTTTTGTCTCACTCAATATAAAAAATAATATTCCCGTTGAAGAAGGATGTTTTCAACAACAACAACCCATAATGTCCCACTGCTGGGCTCGGGTCTCCTCTCAGGAGAGGGTTAAGGCCATACGTCCCCACGCTGGCCAAGTGCGGGTTGGGGACTGGCAAGAATACGTTGTGGCTACGTAAATCTTGCCGTTGGATGTTTTTAAGCCACCCGAAGGCCTCCAACTAAGCTTCACGACTGTTATCGTATGATAACAACCGGGACCGACTGCTTAACGTGACCTCCGAATCACGGAGACACTCATGGTAACATGCCACTAGCGGTCACCCATCCAGGTACTGACCGCGCCATCATTGCTTACCCTCGGTGATTGTTTCTAATCACCGAGTGCAACTGGGCTATGAGCGCCTCTGTCTGGGTGTTTTCTGTTTGATAATAAAAAAACAACTGTAAATCATACATTTCCTGTTAATGTCAATTGAGGTTATCTAGGAAGGTGTTTTAGTATCGTCAGAAAGAGAGATTTATTAGTAATATTACTATACCTATACACGTTTTAATGTAACATTATAGAACATGTATTAGTCTTTATGTGTTTGCCGTGTTCATTGATAGATACTCGTTGTTTCAAAAGCTTAGTTCTTAGTTTTCAAAGGATTTTAATCTATAGAAGTTTCTAGATGTAATGAAAGTAATATTTTATCGAAATCGCCTTACGAAGGCTCATGGTGGAATGAAGGCATACGGTATTGTGACCATAAGAGTCTATTGCATGAAACCTGAGTACACCCCATGAAGAAATCTCTAGAAATCCTGGCAAAGTTTGGCGTAAGTCGACAGTCAGCCAAAAGTATTTCAGACCGTAACCCCATACAATTATTGATCTGGTGTTAACAGTCACTGTTCTGACCTTACCTATTCTAAATGATTTAATAACAAGAGGTGATATCTCACACAGCAATCGAATGGACTGTTATCCAATGAATAAATCCACCGTAACAAACAGTAAAACCACCCACCAAAGACCCGTCAGCATCAAAGTCCAGTTCATCAGCTTATCAAAGTCCTCTGCTGGACATAGAACTCTCCAATGTCACGCCACTGGGTTCGATCCTCGGCTTAACGCATCCAGTTCCTGCAGCCGTCTCGCCGTCTATCTTAACGTATATTAATTACTCAAATACCAATAATTTGTTTGTCAATGCAAAGAAAATGTTTTTTTGAATTTTGCATATTCAATGTTAATAAAACAAGAGAACAAAACAGTTTAAAACAGGTTCTTGAAAAAAAATGGTCGACTTTCGATCGTTACCGCACTGTGGCCGCTAATTAAGTTTGCAGCAGTAATGTTCCGCTCCAACTAAAAGCGTTATGTGCAGGATTTATACTGTAGATAATTAGCTCTAATTAATGCTGCCAATTGTGCATTAATCTCTGCATGGTTTAATTTTAAAGAAGTTGAACTAAAATAGTAAAAAAAGCAAATAACGGCTGTTCATTGAGTTGTACATGCAACGGTGTATATTTACCAGTAGAGTTATAAGAGAATGTTAAGTTTCATCAGAGTTATAACATTACTTTCTATGGAAAAAAATAAACCATATCATGGAACAAAACACACACATTGCTTTTGTTCATACAGAACTGAACGTGACAATTATTTCGCGGCTTCATTGTGTAAGTGAAGTTATCTATCTTGGCAGGAAGGGAAAAGGGAGGAAGCATAGACCTGCAGTGGGCTTATAAACCTTGGGTGTATATAGGCGACGATATTAACTGACCATGAGGTGAACCATCTGCTCCTTTGGCTTAATATAACCAAAAAATATCGTTTCTACCAACGAGTAGTGTAATTTTATAAATTCTTATCCTTTGTTTCTACTTCCATCACTATTATTCGTCTGAACTATTTCCTCGAAAAGCTATTAAATAATAGCAACATGCACATTATAACAACTCATGAAACTAAACCCAGTGTTTTTAGGTTACTAAACAAACTGCTCATAAATATGCCAACAATAGTTGACCTATTTTAAAATTATGTTCTAGATGTGTTTGATTTAATAGCATAATCTATGAAAGTTAGATTGTTATTAGTAGACGAAGAGCAACCGTGGGAGAGAACGCTTCCGCATGAATAGGCCGGTTAGACCGGAGTGATACTACGGCCTCACAGTAAACCGGTGTGAAACAGCGCTTGTGCTGTGTTTCATAGAGTGAGGATACTGGGGGCCTATGCCTATAACTCGACTGCTATTCTTGAGGTCGATTGCCGGGTCAGCCGAAATCTTTGTATGATCTAAAAATATCTGTTTCGGAATTTGGGTGTTTTATATGTATATTAGGTATGTATTTACAAAAAAAATGTATTCGTTTCGTGTTGTATTCGTCTGCGACGAGACGTCACCGAGCGTTATGACGTGAATTTTAAACTTAAATTTTAAATCGCAATTTTTTCACACTAAAACTTTATTTATTGTAGGAATATAACTGTTTTTGACAGACAATAAGAGATACTTCCGAACACAAAAACACAGTTTTTAAAAATTAGTCGTCATGCCTATTGTTTTTAATCTTTAGAACAGCTATGACAAGAAATGGTCCTAGCTTGCCAGATGCGTGCTTCTACGCAACTCTATACCAAGCAGGATAGACGCAAGCTCTAGTAATAAATATCCTTATATAGTATCGGAACGTCGGTAACGTTCCCAGTTAAACAAACAACAAATGCAGCTATATCATATATAATACAAGTTAGAAAAAGAACTCCATGAATAGAGTCGCAAAGCACTGAGGACCTAAGACCGGATCTAAGCATTTACGAAAGCAATTTATTGTAAGAACTTGTACAGGATATACTAATTGCTACATGAGACATCGATAATAGTGTTTTGCGTAATGTGTTTAGATAATGTGAGTATCTTCATGCGTAAACATTTATGTTTGCTGATTGATGATATCAGAAGTTTATATATGCATATTTGCCAGAATATTGAGTGGAAATTGGCCGATAAGTCTTCAGACGAACCAATGATCGCTGGAGCCCAAATGTGTTAGAGTGGAGACCGCGATTAGGAAAACGTAGTGTAGGACAGATGATTTTTAGTAAGGGCTGGGATATATTGCGCTCCTAGCAGATCTTCTTTCAGCAGTAGACGGCGAAAGGTTAATACAGAATATTATAACTAGTCTACATTTCTTTCGCTTCTATCATGAGGGTAGCCGTTTTTCGCCACATCAGTTTAATAACAAAACAACATTTTATCTCCTCTTTTTCCATGTGAAAACGATTGTTTATCCAAACTAGGATAACCGTCAGGTAAGTATTCAGCCATAAAATTATGATCAAGCTAGAAGATTATCAATTGAATGAACTCTTATTAAAACTGACAAGATGTCAGGGATACGATGACGGTGCCTGAACGTATAGCGTGTACGTTTAGCTATTCAGTCAATTTACTGGTCTCACTGCTTTTAGTTTTGATGTATTTTAATAATAAATATAGTTATTAACTTTTTTTTATATAATGATTTACATGTGACGTATCATCATACGTTTATCAAGATTCTGGTACTTAAAATAATGCTATTAGAGCACTTTCCAAGATGCTAGTAGCAAGCTTTCTCATTAGGTTACTACAGTGATTATTGTAGTATGTGTGTGTATATTGTAATAATCATAAACAATCCTTAACGTCCCACTGCTGGACTCTCCTCTCAAAAGAAGATAAAGACCATACGTCCCTACCCTGGCCGAGTGTGGGTTCTCATCTTGCCTTTGGATGTTTTTAGCCGTCCAAATGCCTCCAACTAAGCTTTACGACTTTTATTCTAAGATAACAACCAGGACCGACTGCTTAACGTGACCTTCGATTCACGGAGACGCTCATGATATCATGCTACTAGCGGTCGCCTATCCAGGCCCTGACTGCTGCTACATTGCTTATTGGAATAATGTTTCTTGTTAATCATACGTTATAAAAACAAAGCAATTTCTCCAGATAAATACAATATAATTTAGTGCAGTTATTTTTATCTTCGTGATTTTAGTTATAATAAGGACATTTTTATTCCTCTCTGACTGTTCCTGGAATAATTCTCTGGTAATTTTTGGTTGATTAGCAAGCGGCGTCCCAGGTCACAGATTTCCGCCATGTTGGTTAAACAGGTTTGCAGGGATTTATTTTGATTATATGTATATTGTTGGCTCCTGGAATAAGAAATGACGATTAACGATCGTATCTCGTAAACAGTAACTTTAACTGTCTACATATGTTTTATGATTATTAGAACCGCTTGATTGAGAAGTCTTGCCAATACTGACATTAATAAATATTTCAATTTCCGGTTGTAATTAGTTAGGATACAATAATTTTAAATGAAACAAACGAGGTACATATTGGCAAGGTTATATACTATATAGGGGTGATAATTGGTCTTTATGCTATTTATGAGTTAGTACAATTCGATAGACGGCGTACCTTCTTTATAAATCACACCAATGTTATTCACCGCTTGTGGTATATAAACCAAATGATATTTTCGCTTTATTTTCCAATTCAGTTGTTTATCCATTGTCACACAAATATTATGTGTTGCTGAAATGTTCTTGTTTTACCATCTGTGTGTATATTGACTTTTTTACATTTGGTTTTTTGTTATTTAATAATAAAGAGTCAAATGAAAAGTACACTGCCGTGTAATGCGAATCTTTGCTGATAATTTTACTTATCTATATAAACAAAATTAATTCGCCGAAATGGATGTACGCTTTTAACTTCCGATCGACTGCACCAAATTTGATAATTCTTTTCTCTATGTCTTCAATATTGGTTATACGCGAGGAAAAGTTATTTCTCTGTTCACGTTTGTACACTAGACATGAAAAGGCGAGGCGGGCATATTTACTAAAACATTTTTTTCAGTAATTTGGAAAACATTTACGAAAGAAAAATTTGGCGGTAAGAAGTTCGCCGGGTCAGCTAGTTTTATATTTTTCTAAATACAGAAACATCTAGACACAGGATAAACGTCCATGCTTATCTTATCTTTGACTCCAGCAGTTACGGTCACTAACCACTAGATCAACAAACCTATTTTGCTTTTGTAAATAAAAAAAAATGAAGAAATAACTTCAATAATGATATAAAAATAGTGTAGAAAATTCTCCGACCCAGGAAACATGTAGTCCCGATGGAGGCCCGAACGGTAATTAATAGAAGGTCACAAAGTCCGTTAGATGCGCCGTCCAGCTCATCTCGACTTATACAGCGAGCGGTCGGTGTCCGGCCTCTCTTTATATAGCATAGCCCTTTTAAACAACGCATGCGCATAAAGTACGCCATTGCGAACTCGCAACATTAAACTTTATTAAATGTATAATTTTGAATTGATTTTAACTTAGCTTTTATATGTTGCACTTATTTTTAACTGTCTTTCGACATATATATTTCTACCCAATAGTTCAGTGCAAAATCCAGGATCTACAAAACCACCAAAGAAAACCATTTTCAAGGTTATATTTGATGCAAATAAAAAAGCCAACTAAGATCATTGTAATTTTCATTTGTTACAGACGTTTCTAACACTACTGACATTTATGGCATTATGAAATAAAGACAAACCATTATTTCAGACCATTACAAGAAATACAACTACCCTCATTCTTGAAATGTTTGTTCTAATATGAAAGACGCATCAAAGCAAGCATTTAACCGCTATACTGTCTTCTGATAATACGCAGAGGTAATTTATCGAGGTCACGGTACAGGGTTAAGATGGGCGCGTCGTCGATATCCTATCGGCGACAGGCAAGGTGTCGATAGTACTCCATACACTGTTACCTCACTAATTAGATTTATTACATGTCATATACATTAAAGGATAGGAATAGTCCTGATTATATATATATATATATATATATATATATATATATATATATATATATATATATATATATATATATATATATATATATATATATATATATATATATATATATATATATATATATATATATTTGACTCTGATCTGCTTAAAACGTAAGTACGTTTGATTCATAAATGACTAAATACTTGATTCGGAGAACACCAGGACTTAAACAGCAAAAAGTATTTTTGTCGACCTTGATAAATAAATATGAACTAGAAACACTGGATTTAAAAGAATATTAAAACCCCCATGTCGTACAAGTATTTTGTACGCATATCATGAGCCGCATAGTTTCATAAAATCAGACAGAACGAGGGAATTTATTAAAATATTTTTATACTACTTGCAACACCGGATAAGTGCTTATAGAATCCAAAAAAAAGGATTCACACAATTTAGTAGTGAAAACTAAAATAATTTATTTATCACTGCTTAAAACTCAATGTCTAAGAGCATAAATATTTAAGATAATTTGTGAATATTTTGTAGTTAAAGCAGTACAGTTGAAAATCAGTATTATAATACCGTTACAGGGTTTTTTATATATGGCCAAATTAAACTGCCAAATTGACTCTACTCTGCCTAATGGGAAGCATTACCAGAATCCAAGATCACCATACTCATTGCGAATGCAGACAGTGCAACAGTGCAGCATGGTGACCCACACTATCTCCATCCATCTATTACTAAGACTTAGCTCCTTTCGTCCGTCTGTCAATAGACTGTAAGGTGAACAGTTATAGTTAAACAGTTGAAATTTTCAGTGATGTATTTTTATGCCGCTATTACAACAAGTACTAAAAAGAGAATAAAATAAAATTCAAGGGTGTACCTATACAACAAACGAAGTTTTTTTTCTCGTTTTTGATCGATATCGATAACGGCAACAGGTAGACGCTTGAAATGTATAGATAATGGTATGTAAACCTTCCTGCGCGAGTCCGACTAGCACTTGACTGATTTTAATGAATAACATTGGATAGCAATCGCTTAACCCCGTTACGTAATAGAGTCCTATCTAGTTGTGAAAAGACGGGTCTAGTGACACATGAAGTACTTGCCGAGTACCGGTAGTTAGTTATTTGTGGAATTTTAACTGATATCACACGCATGACCCAAGAAAGTTGAATTTAATGAACCTAAGAGTTCTCTTAGGCACAACATAGTAATGAAAACAGTTATGATGTTAATTTATTAGTGAGTTGTATTCAAACCGGTAGGGCTGCAAGGTACTTATGTCCTGACACGGTATATGGCTTTTTAAATTGTCACATAGTCCGAGATATGGCTGCAATTGCAATGTATTTACACGATGACGTCGTTCGGTGCCATCTGCGTTACATTTCAAGGTGAGAAGTAAACGGTTGGTGATCTTTACTGAGAAGTGAGTTTTGTGAATGAATGTAAAGGAATTTATTATTTGTAAATATATCTTTTTTTGGCACTGAAACTTCAATTATTATTAAAAGACGGACGAACGTTTTATACAAGGCTCATTGTGTTTGGATGTGCGGCCTTCGGCCCTTTTGAAGCTACAATATTCGTTTAACGAGCCTTGTCGATTTTTATCAATTGTTGAGTTGAGTGTTGTAAATTATTATAATTATGTTAACTACTCAATTCCACCAGAGTGAATAGTACGGGCTTTAAGAAAACTGATGTAAAATTAGCTTCCATTATTTAAGGAGGTTAAGGACTCAAGACGCCCATATTTTTAGTTACCAGTGTCCATAGGCCTGTCACGCTATCTCCATCCCTTTATTTATTACTAAGACTTAGCTCCGTTCGTCCGTCTGTCAACAGACTGTAAGGTGTCCCATGAACCGTTATAGTTAAGTAGTTGAAATTATACTACGGGCTTTAAGAAAACTGATGTAAAATTAGCTTCCACTATTTAAGGAGATTTCAGGACTCAAGACGCCTATATTTTTAGTTACCATAGGCCTTTACCGTCAAAAGTCCTATCTACTCGTTTCCCGCCTATGTCATAGAAGAAACTAAACTTTTAATTTATATACGACAATCTTCGAAGTAGTTAAAAGTTGTTTCCAAGATTTCAATTAAAAACAGGTGAAATACATGATATGTATTTAAAATATAGCTCATTGTTAATGCTGTACCTGGTCAAAGAAGCAAATGGCCCCTTCCATTGAAGAGAATTTGTGCCTAAAACCCACTTATTATTTTTTGGCATACACACATCATACCAGGAGAATACTTGTGAGTTTTTAATAGGGATTAAGTAGCAGTGAAATGCTTCTTTCTGTCAATTAGTTTATTTGGAAAAATACTTATAGCTTATTTAGTTATTTCAGATTGTCAACATTACTTTTTTGTGAGCAATTTAATGAAGTCTCTGCCTCTCAAGGACATACGACTTAAGGCATATGAGAGTGTTGCCAGCCTTTATGTATCCAGAATAAAAGCTAAATGGTGTGACGTTGGGTCTCTATTAACTTTACATTCCAGTTTCTGTTCGTTCGTGATGTCATTTCATAAGCGTAATCAATATAATCACGACTCTCCAAGGCCACTAAGAGATACGGCAAGAATAGAATAATATTCAAAAGAAGAAGTATAATAAGATATAAAAAGATTACTAGCACTAAACAGTTGTAAATAAATTAACATGTGTGATTTATTACTACCTAATTAAAAAGTTATTCATGTTCAAAACAGGAACTCTAAAATTAATATTCTCTGAATAATACCAGCCAGGGAAAATATATATTGATTCTTCTGATTGTTGTATTTGCATGTAATTAACTAAAAAAAATTAGCGATTCAACCTTCTTGTTCCGAGTTCCGGGCGATAGCAAACGTGACCTTATTACTTCTAAATAAACATTCTTCATTACATTTATTTATTTTACAACAATTAACCCAATTTCTAGAATTCATTAACCTCTAAATATTTAATACATGACGTTTGACCCCAACGTATAAATTGTTCATTATATATTTTATTAGTTTCTCTCGCGTCGGGGTCTGGAAGTCAGAAAATGTAAATTATGAAATTAATGTTTAGTCGTCGACTTAAAATTTATTCAAATGCAAATAAAAAGTCCGGGGTAGCGGTCATATTTTTGCTATACACATATTTGAATCTAAATAAATTATTTTTGTAAAAGTGGGTTCAGTAAGTGAAGATTTTCTATACATATAATGTAGAAAATCCGTGTCAAAGATTGGTAAAGGTTTTATTTAAAGAGGACCTCTTTAAATAAAACCTTAAATAAATACTCGACTCTGACACTGAGTACCTTACAAATACTTCTACTTTTTTATTATTTTGTGCTGCCATGACATTCATTTTCTTACTTTTTACCACCCGACTAGGGCGAAGCCATATTTGCATGTTCCACGGAAGAGCATTAACTACTTGAACCGATTTTTATGAATGAGGTGTCCATATATTGGTAAAAATGGCCCTGGCTGTATAAATTTTATCAAAATTTTTTACGTAGTCTGGTTATAGTTCTTATTATTACATAACTTGTTTGATGTATGTTAGTTTCATATCTCACTTTTAAATCTTTCCAGTTTTTTATTCTATCATCCTGTACGGTACTTTCTGTGCCAAAATAAGTCATAGTCTCGACAGCAACATGCTTTACAGGTTTCTAGATATTTAAATCAAAACCAGTCGGTTCACAGGTCGAAATTTCCCCACGTGTCAAAGTGCAGGTGCGAGTGGAAAGCGCGTTTCGCTGCGCTTGCGCACATCCGTTACGAAGCGCAGATAATGTACAAGGTGGTTGGTTATATCGCCTTTTTTGAATGATTTATGTTTTACTCGTCAATGATGTTCCGGACCAATTAAGTTCTTGTTCAACGGAAGTACGGGCATATGCGTATCTTTTTATTGGATTTTCTAAGAAAATAGAAGATATTTTAGTCTGGGTCGTTAATGAGTATTTATGAGAATTGTATCTTTATTTATTTAAGTGTTTCTTTTTATTTCTTTTAAATTTATAAATTGCACTGATTTAAGATAGCAGCAGAGAAGTCTTAAATAAACTTGGTCGGCTATTAATTCTTATTGATTACCGAATAATAAGTCACTACAACGATTAAAAAATAAAAATATTTGAGGGCTGTTGATATCTACTATAGAAATTAGAAGAGACAAGACGCCACCCACGTCACGATAACTTTATAAGTAATATTATAGAAGGAAAAAGAGGGAGAGGAAGACCGAGACACAGACCTAGATCAGATTTAAGAAAAAGTGGCGGTTGCGACGTATAAAGAGGTCAAGGAAACGGCCCTTGGTAGGGAGAATTGGATAAAGCTGCATTGAAAAGAGCGTGGCTCTTTAGTTTACGATGATAGCAATGTTAAAGTCTAATAGATGTTAAATAAAAAAAACAAAATTTTAGTTCTGTATTTAAAACTTGTATAAAAGTCTAGACAAGTCACAAATTCAGTAGTTGAGATTTTTTTAACGAAAAATGATGCAAAGCATCTCAATAGGTTGCCATTGTGTGGGTCACCATGTTGCAGTGTTTTACAGTATTTGGTATTTGGTCAACTGCCTCGGTGGCGTATTGGTAGCGTAAGCGACTGCTGTGCTTGAGGTCTCTAGTTAGAATCCCGGTTCGAATCAAATGCTTGTAAGATCTTCAAAGATATATTTTATATGTGTATTTTATATCAGTTTTCTACTACCCATAGTAAAAGCTCTGCTTAGTTTGGGGCTATATAGCGTTGTGTGTTAGATGTCGAAAGTATTATTATTATTATTATCATCCATATTTGCTACTGTATTTTATCATTACTTTTTTATTAACCGTAGAAAAAAAATGTATTTAAATGATATTTCATCATCATTATCATCATCTTAGCCGAAAGCTGTTCGCTGGGTAGACATAGGCAACCCCTGAGTTTCGCCAGTACAACCGGTCCGGTGCTGCTCGCATCCAACGGTATCCTGACCTTCACCTGGTCAAATTGTGTTTTAAACGTTACCTTAAAGTTATATTTAACTACAATATTATTTTTCTACAACAATGTATTATCGTATACAAAGAAAAATGTCGCCTTGGACATGCAGAGTGAAAATAAAAATTGAAACTTGTAAAGGAGACAGACAACTTGTGTGCAGTCCCCTTAACCGCACGCGAGGTGTTTACGAAACCCTTTAGTTCTTGAGGATAACATTGGAAGGACGTGCTAAATGTATCCCGCACTGTAAACAAAATGCTCGTTACGATGCATCATGCGAGTTTGCTTTGGCTGCGCGGGCGCATCGTGATGCGCCTTCCATATTTCAATATGTGGGCAGTGGGGTGAATTAGATCATAGGCTTGTACAACTTCATTTAGACCCTTTTGTATTATTTTAATAGGAGTCACTTTAAACGGCTTTCCTCTTTAAGTTAAAAGTTGTTTTAGACATGCAGATACGAAGTACATCTGAAGACCACGCTACTTTTTTAAGCAAATTGCATTATTGGGTTGGAGTAAACAAATTTCTGTGTTTCCACTGCAGTTTTTATTTACATCTATAATGGCTAAAGTCCTATATTAAAATATTCCTCTAAACACAGCGAAATGGTAGAAATAGCCAAAGTAAAACATGTATGCCTGGAAAACCAATCACAGCCTTACACAACTGCTTTCTTGACTCGACAATGCAGAAAACCAAAAAAGAGAAATACAAAAGCTTTCTTAGATGTTAATTTATGAGCAAACAAAAACAAACTATTCTCGAAAAGATGCCGTAGACGAAGAAAGTCCATTTAAGGTAAAATCCTAAAGCGTAAAGCGCTTTTGAGGTCCTAGCTTGCGCAGAGCAAATCAACAAACAAGCATGCATGGGCGTAAACAGCCAGTAGTGCCATGCAAAGTAAACTTAGCACAACTCCGTTTACCTACATGCTATTTGCTGGAGGCTAAATAAATTGTCAGAAGGCAGGCAGAACTCTTTGCACAGGCCTCTTACTGTTTCCAAATTAGGCGAGAGCTTTATGGGGCTCGAACTAATGGAATTAGTCAGTAAGGCTGTTGAAAAGACTTATAACTCTAAATGCTAGGATTGAGAAACACGTTTGTATATGGGCATAGGAATTTAGGGCTTGAACACTTCTCTATAAGGGCCTTAAACACCGATGGCTAAGACATTTTTAGACACCAGAGAATAAAGTATCAAATACATTATTTCATGGCTAACTGTCGTAAGTTTTTTAATAGATGGGGTATAAATTAGGCAAATAATCTGACATAGTAAAGTCTATCGTGTTTGGTTACCTTATAAACAGACTTACTATATACTCAACGTAATGGAAAAAATCATCATGAAACAAATCACAAATCAACCAATGATCCTTTTACATATATCGCCATCTACCGCAGATATACGGAACTAAGGAGTAATGTACTACAAGGAGTAACTACCAATCCTGCATCGCGTAATAAAAACTCACGCCGATTAGCATTACAACATCCCAAAATCAAACCTTTGGGCAATGGCCTGCCAGGCATGATCACCTCGCTTGGTCGGAAGCCGTTCCTTATAATATTTGTACTGGACGAGAATGGAACCCACCACCTTTGATTAAGCCGTTAGTATTACTACCCACCACAATAACTGGTTAGCCAGAAAACCATCATTTCATTATATCATGATTACAAATTTAGTTAAGTGGGCCGTCCAATTGTGGTAAATAGCAAACTCAATAAGATAACTCAACTAATATCTCCAAGATCAACCATTTTTCAAATCGTTATCGGGACCTTAAACTTTCGTTTAGATCTTTTTATCTCAATAATGGTATGATGGTGGACCTATAAATACATTCGAGTAAAGGATGATTACCACCGAATGGCTCGAATCGGTAAAATATTTAAGATATACAAGTGATATAGACTTTGAGTACAGTACACAAGATTTATTATCATTTAAACATTGTAAAATTGTTTTTGATGCGAACAGTTCTATGAAAATTACCCTCTACTAGCGTTTGCCGGCGGCTCCCCAGCGTGTATTTCGGTTATCGTTGTAAATACTAGCCTATGTCCTTCCTCAAGAATTAAATTGTTAATTTCATCCAAACTAATTCAGTGGTTTAGCCGTGAAAACGTAATAGACCTAGTTCGAATGTATATTATTGATATGGATGAGTACTAGTCTGCTGCAAGGAGCAAAATAACTGTTGTCTATAAACGGCAAATAATATTTATCTAGCGATTGATGGTAGCATTGACATTCAAAGTTTACATCTGACGGTTAGAGATGCCTTTAAAGGCGAAATGTGCCAGTTTTCTTATGGTATTTCGTTTGTATTGGAAAGTAAGTACTAACGATCTACGGATGACTTATGACGTCTTGGAAAGGCTCAAATTGAGTTGTTAGGTATAAAATGATGGCGATTTCTGTGGAATTATAATGTTTTTGTTTAAAATTATTATTATTATTATTTTGTTATAGCGGACTAACGAACTTACTCGTATCGCTTGATGGTAAGCGATTACCGCCGCTCATGGACACCCGCGACAATAGATTCGTTCTTCAGGAGTCCTACAAATGCCCTTCGTCTTCCTCACCACGGGAAATCAGTCTGTTTAATCAAGACGGTTTGTCCTGCCTAAACTATGACAGACAAACAAATTCTAAGCGGAAAGTGTATATAATTGTTGCAACCTTAAAGTAAATGCTAAAGAAAAGCTAAGTTTAAAAGCCAATTTGTTACTAACAATGTTTCAAAGGCATTTCCTTAAAACAATACCTTACCGTCCATTTGTAGTAAATAGCAAACTCAATAAGATAACTCAACTAATATCTCCGAGATCAACCGTTTTTCAAACCGTTATCGGGATCTTAAACTTTCGCTTAGATCTTTTTATCCGAATGCATGCCGAAGCGTAGCTCTCCTTGATTGATGAAAGTGTTTTTAGGTTAAAAAGAAAAAAAATAACTTATGAAGTTAAGTATATAAGAACAGCATTACATTGTTGTGATCGTTTAAAGTACGCAAACTTTTTAATTTACATAAATGTCTTGATCCAGGTAAAAGTTGAATCGAGTGAAAGTGTAAGAAAACCACGTAAATTGTTATCGGTTTCTGAACGTGTCTCGAAACAAGCCATCAAAATATCTTACATGGTTTGTGGGAATTACTATTATAATAACTGATAACTTTAGAGAAATTCGCTATTCAAATACCCTGGAGGCGTATTATCAATCAACATTTAAGTCATCGACTAAATCAGTCGACTTTCTTGCCTATAGGTTTAGTCGATTTTATTTGAACACTGATAATTTTTTTTAATTAATAATATTATTAAATATTCTACAAATGCTTCGTGTGCAAAAGTAATCATTAACACTTTAATATCACAATATTCTAGCTGACCTCTATAATATATCTGTATATAGCTGATCATGTTAAACTATTTTAATATTTCCTTTATTTACAATATTTGTCTCTTTCTGTTTCGTGCTAAAAATATGCTTGAATAACAAAGTATAAAAAAATACGTCAAATTAGTACAGATGTTTCTATGCAGTGCTGTGGTTAGAAAGTACTAGTATTTTGTTAATTTTAACAAACACTATCATTATTCCTAACACAACCGTGATCGGTACAACAGCTGATATATTTTAATGAACAATTTTATGAATGTAAACAAATAATGTTCAAGTTATTCAACCTGATTTGCATCTAGGACCTTGAACACGCACTTCAATAGATTCAAAACCAGAACCACGACATTTAAATCTATTACGACACGGAGTTACATACAAAACTTATTTTACGTACGTTGATTCACAATCGAATAAAATGTGTCTTATGACGAAAGTAACAGAGTCGAAAATTGACTATAATGACTTTGCTAAAATGATTGTGTCATCTATTTGTAAAATATTGTGATTAGACGAATTTATGAGAACACTTGGTCGTAAACGATACAAAATCAAATCGACATTTTATCATAATTGATGTTCTGCGGTATTTGTCTATACTGCAGTCGCACTAATATTAATGGCATGTTTAAATTTAAAATTCAATTAAATTCCTGCATTTTTATTTGGGTTTTTTAATAACTAAAAGGAAATATCTTTAACTTTCATTTCAATATCTCATATGGCATTTTTGTGTTCCGACACACACATTTCCTAAATTATTTGACATTCAATTAAAACCGACAGACTTGGATTTATCAAATTGTAAAGAATATTAAATAGCGGCTTTATTTGGATACCGAACCATAAATTGGGATGAATTCTCATATGTGTGTTAAATGAAAGTAGAAATTCTTTTATATATAACTTAATTAACCGTTGATAAATAGATAAATACAAATTTAAATCGCAGACATTTTAACAAGAGAAACTCTCTAATTGATTCTGCACAAGTATGCATAGTAATTAACCTATAAAAACCTTCAAATTTCACATAATACAAACAAGAAAAACTCACAAACGCCGTATTATTTGTGATGGTTATCGATATGTCGAAATATTTGTAAATGGTATCGATAATCGATAACACTGTTATGAAGAGTCACGATATCTTAACCGTTCAGCAAGAAAGGCGCGCTTTGTCAATGAAGTGGGACACGATGAGCGCTAAGGATCAGATAAATCGATTGCTGGGTTCTACTAATTGACCATCGACCACCGAAGAAAACTATCGAAAACTTAATCTGTGTCTTACAGTAATCGACTATAGATATTTTGACATTAGATATTTCTAACCAATTTTAAAAGAACGGAATAGACCATTAATTTAAATAGTCGTATTATTTTAGTATAGTCGTTGATAAACAGGTCGCTTTTAAACTTAAATCGGAAGCCTATTTTTAAAACTGTTCTTTCTTCGTGGAGAATTGGCCAAGGTATTTCGTACAAACTAAAGAAATAAAAAGCCGACTGTTTACAAAAAAATGTATCAAAGTATTATGTGCTTACCTGTCAACAAGACAAGAGATACATGACTAGTGTTGCGAAAACTTATCGATATTCATTCGAGGCGGTGTGCAATATGTGTTTTCTCAGAATTTATGAGTAGCGGTATAACAGGTGGATTTTTATTGCTGTATAACCATTATGAATTTAAAGAATGGTGAATTATATTAAAGTTGTTCGCAATCTTTGGCTGTCAGTCTATTCATATATATATGACGAGTCTGTCCGAAAATGATAAACGGAGAATGCATTCTTTTAGTTTAGATAATTTCTTAAAAACCTAATCTGCCGAGATAGGAGTCCATTTTTTACATTCATAGGCACTTAAATATTGTAGTTGTAAAAATATTTACAAAAGATAGTAACGCTTTTACTTATTTATAATTTTTATCGCTATCGTAAAGATTATTATTAAAGCTTTTGAGGAATTCATGTACTATTCAATATTGATTAGATACTCGCTGTAAATAACGTGTTGATGTTTTATATAATGCAAACGTGGAAAAATGACAGCTCACAATAAATATAACATTTTAATTGTCGCGGTATCATTCTTTATAGCTCATTAACATAATCATATAATTAACTTTAAAAAAAGTAGTAAACTTGTCGTAGATATTAGCGATAAAAGGTTACAAATGGTGCTAAACTTGACGGCTCGATTTTCCCGTGCACAATACAATTTAACGGTTTTACCAGTTCTAAGCATGGCGGACTGTGTAAATTCCTCTTATTTGTGTCCGCAGTATGTAGGCCAATTTGTTACTTTTTTCAACAGCGACAGGTTTTCAAACGTAGGCACTTAAATAAAGAAGTGGCGCCGACACCGTTGTATTAATTTGCGATACGTTATTTGCAACTTTTATCGATGTTTTTTGTTATAAGTTACAACACTAGTTCTTTTATTAAATAGCGTGCTTTAAATATTTTAGACGTTGAATTGGTGTTTCTATAATCAAACTACAATATGAATCAATTTAGACGCCATTACTATCTTCATGGGGGTCTATAAACGACGTTTTACAGTTGTAAAATGTGGCGATACGTTTTTTGACGATCGATCAACACCTATTTACAATTTTGATGCCGATCAATTTAAAGGAATAATATTGTTATTTTTTAAACAGTAGTTTTATTAGTGACAAGCAATTTTGTACTATAATATTTTGTAACGAAACGAATACCTCACAAAGTCTCTCCAAAATAGATCCAGCCGTTCCAGAGATTAGTTGAACAAACAGACGGACTAACTATTTAGGATGTAAGAACTGCATATGGTCCACATGCATTGAAAAGTTGTTAAAATTTAAATCACAAACAGACACTTCAATTTAATTTATTTACGTAGATTTTTCATCTTAATTTTAAAAATATTGAATTTATAAAATAATGATATTAAGAAGCAGATATTGTTTTGCGTATCTCCAAAACAACTTTACGAGTTACAAAATGGTCAATTGACCTCACCAATTTCGGAGAAAGAATTTACCTTAGCGTATGACACTTGGTCGTAATTAAGGTTGTACTCAGACATGATATCCTCGCATAAAAAAAAAATATTTCCGTAGTGTTGCCATATCGAGATCAGATTACCTTGTCTTGGGTACATTGATACTCGAAAGAGGACCCGTTGGCCTCATGTACGGCGAAAAATTCAAAATATGAAAAGTGGGAACATAAAACAAAGGTTATTTATTTAAAATGCACGCTTTTGAAGCTGTGATACTGTTTTAAATCCTTTTCAGGATGGTTGTATGTTTATATGTTTGTTGGGATAACCCATAAATTATGTTTGTTACTCTTTTACGCAAAAAATACTAAGCGAATTTATGTAAAAATTGTCAGTAATATTGTTCATACATCTTAATCATAGACTCCAATTAACCGCAATAACCGACATACAAAAAGAGTGAGCTGCATGCAAAAGCTAGTTGAAATTGAAACATATCCGTTACTGCCTTTTTGTTTATACTAAAATGATTGAGTTACGAAAAATTTCAGATTTTTGTAACCTTGGATATACTAATTGGTGACCAAAGTGTCGGCAACAACCAAGTCTTGTTGTCTTTTAAATCGACTTGAAGTAAAGATCTTTGTTTGCTTGTACTTTTTTATTCATGACTGACTAAATTCTGCCCCTAAAGTCCGCGTGTATGTTGGTTACCGCGATAAAGATAGACTATCTATGTACTCTTCCAGAATAAAAGCATTTCACACTTCTATATGACACATTTAATTGAAATCGGTGCATCGGATTGGCTGTGAAAGCGTAAATACAAGCAGTTATTTTCGAATTTATAATATTTCATATATGGGTCTCTATTAACCTCATTCACTCGCTGAAACACAGCTCAAGTGCTTTTTCTCACCGGTTTTCTGTGAGGCCGTGTTATCACTCCGGCCTAGCCGGTCCAACTTGACTGTCTCTCCCACCGGTAACAACTTGATAACTTTTCAAAAAGACTAAAATAGTTTTATTTTTGTTGAATTACGCTAAGCAGTATTTTACTGTTTACATATCCTCAGACAATTGAGATCTAACGCACTTTTTCCACCCTTAGTTACTTAGTTAGAGAAACAAGCTTTTGCCTGCTCTGCTCGTATTGCAATCGGTTATCGCGATAAACAATAACCTGTGTTCTTCCTCAGTACTGAAGTATCACCCAGCCAAATTTCATTGAAATCGGTGCAGACGTGAAATAAATTAATACATTCATACTATATTATCAAGACTCGGCAAACTTAATGTGAGCGTCCACAAGCCAGGTGGAGTGATGATTTGCGTAAAACGGCTGGCAGGAAGTGAATGCGAGAAGACGAAAATCGAACCAAGTGGCGTGAAATTGGAGAGGCCTATGTCCTGCAGTGGACTGCGATAGTCTGATGATATTATATGATGGATGATAATACTATATTATTAATTATTGTAGATGTACCTAGCGGTGGAAGCCACTTGAAATCAAGTAATTCTAAGTACGGTAGAAGATGTCGTTATGGCTAGTAAATGACAAAATTACGTAATTTTCTAATAAGGCACCTATTACCTTTAAGAATGGATGAAGACCGTTACATATCATAACTTATACATCCATAATAATAATAATAATGATCGTTTATTACCATAGGAAGTAGTCCGTCTGGATAATATGACTAGAACAAGTCGGGCCTCTCTAATTTGAATAAAAATCTGCGGTCCTCCACTCCTTATAATGGGTACTAATAAAAGACAGATGTTATATCGGTAATGGGTTAAAGGTTTGACTTTAATGGTCTCATAATTTGTTACATAATGAATGAACTTCTTGCTAATAATATTGCCAATATGTGCGAACCTTTTATTAGACTAGAATATAAATTAACTATTATATAGATCATATGCAGATTGTCCATTTAATTACCATAATGAATGGCCTTATTTATAAATAGCTTGTAAAATATATTCTATTATTATTTGTTGCCGCAGCATTTAGTCACGACTTATTGTGGTATTATATGTACATAAAAACTAATCTACACAAATACATTTTAAAATCCATCATCATAAAATGCCTAAAGGTGAAACTGGTCAGGTATAAGTATAATTAATATGGTGAAATAAGTACAAGTGTGTTTGATTCTAGAATGAAATTACAGCAAGTTCCATCAAGTCTCAACAATCGAGAGTGTAAATTGTCTATACTTATTTGTTTGTTTTATTTGTTTTTTAAAGACAACTCCCGCATTAGGAATATACATTCCTGTGTCGCGGGGATCTTTACAAACATACATGAAACGGACACAAAGTACACCCAGACTTAGAACAACAATTTATGGATCTCACAAAGTGTTGTCCCATGTAGGATTTGAACCCACAACACTTGGCGTAGCAGGAAGCGGTGTGGCGACCACTGAAACCACTAGACCAACCGTGTAGTCAACTACTGTGTAGTATACTAATATTATTGACTGACTTAGTGGCGCAGTGGTAGCATGTGCGATTGCTGTGCTTGAGGTCTCGGACTCGATTCCCCGGTCGGACCAAATAATAATATGTTTTGCAAATATATGTTTCGCAGATTGGTTTTCTATATATGTATTATTTAGTATGTATGTATGTATTTACAAAAAAGTATATATGGTATTTATATCAGTTGTCTCAGTGTACTCAGTGTACTCATAACACAAGTTCTGCTTAGATTGGGACTGGATGGAGTTGTGTGTTATGTCTTTTTTTTCTTTTTTTTTTAAAAAGACAACTCTCGCTTTAGGAATATACATTCCTGTGTCACGGGGGTCTTTACAAACATACATGAAACGGACACAAAGTACACCCAGACTTAGAACAACAATTTATAGATCACACAAAGTGTTGTCCCATGTAGGATTTGAACCCACAACACTTGGCGCAGTAGGAAGCGGTGTGGCGACCACTGAAACCACTAGGCTAACCGTGTAGTCATGTCAGTCTGAAATATGTAGTTCTTTTATTTATTTAAAGCTGAAAGGTTTGTTTGCTTCTTTGTTTGGTTGAACGCGCTGATTTTAGAAACTACTTGTCTTACTTGAAATATTCTTCAGCGTTAGATAGCCCATTTATCGAGGTAGGCGTAATTTCATATATTTTATTACACTTCGACAAAAATGACAGTAACAGCAACATAACAAAGGAAATCTACTTTAAAAGGAAGCCATGAGTAAAAAATTAGTTAGAAAATATAGAATATAAAGTTTGATTACACGTAAATAACAAAGTCAATAAGTAATAAAAAACTATCAACCAAAAATTATTTAGAAATTAAACAAGTTAAAAAGTAAAACAAATGATTCGATTGCAATCATGGCCCTCATGCTTACATTTCTCCCCAACTCTGAGTGGGGTCGGCCCACTTGACCCTAACCCAATCGACCCAATTGACTAGTTAATGCAATTTCCGTTCAGTAAACTCTGCGAAAGCTCAACAAATAACATTCAAGGTAACTGCATTCCTCATTACATGTTGATTAAAGGTTAGTTCACTATCGTATATATTACTGGTATATCTCTACTCATATTATAAAACCATAGTTTCGTTTGCTGAATTAACTTGTCTATCTTAAAAATAACTGGTGCGAAATGATAAAAGCTACCACCGAAACACGACCGACGAAAAATGATGTCAATGTCCTAATTACGCTGCTCTGGCCAACTGCCGTCTAAGTTTCCATTCTCATATGCAATTCTCATTATTCCTAACTTCCTCGTCTTGCCCATCTTTAGTAACCCAATTTACCTACTTCGTTTGAACCATACCCGACATAGAAAGTCTTTGTATTGCAAAGACTTTCTAGTGATATTTCACATAATACTGATCTCAAATCAACTTAAGAGGATGTCAGGAAAAATCATAATGAGGTAAAACCTAAAATCAGTGACGTGTACCCTCACTGTACTTTCTCCGCTCAAAGATGACGTCAACAAGTAAACAAACAAAAAACATTGCGAACATTAAAGTAAGTAAACCTTAATTTACATAACGGGCGACCGTTCAAAATAAAAGCACCAAAATTTACGAATATTACAAACTGTAAACCATTTATTTACACTTATTTAAATATTTACACAACACACCTGAGAAAATAACACATAATATGTATAAGATACGGCAGACGACCGACAGACATTTTTTCTTAAAATAAAACCTTTCCACCGTCTTTGAGATTAGATTGGTCTAAAGTCTAGACGTTTAAGAAAAAAACCGTAAATAATTGCATGCAAATTATATTTTGTTGGAGCTAAATGTCCGGTGTAGTGTTAGATAAAGGCTCTTACAGACTTGTCGAACAATATATATATATATTTTGTTTGTTTTTAATGTTTTTTAAAACTTGTATGTTACAGGGGTTAGTACTGATTTCTTGTCATTTCTTTTTTTTCGTATCATTACTGAGTTGTGTATTAAATTAGGGATTAAGTTTTGCATTAAAATAGCACAGCAATCATACAATTATTTATACGAAATCTATCATATCAAAAATTTATTACCCATTGCAAAAAAGCGTGGATTTTATGATATTTATATAATGGAATGATGACGATGATGATGTTCTCCTAGCCGATTACGGCCACGGCAGTCAGCCCACTGCGCTGGAGATATTATAGTGCGCAAACACAGGTACACTCTCTGTTCCCTCATTCTACGGACGGTTAACCGACACGACCGGGAATAGATCAGGCGCAGGAACGACAGCGTTACATGCTCTCCGAGGCACGGGGGTTCAGACCCCAACTTCCAAACTTTTAGCACGACCCAGAATTCGAACCCGAGACCTCAGGATTGGCAGTCGTACACGTCAACCGCTAGACCAATGAGACAGTTAATTTTAAACGACAAACCAATTGAATAAGAAGTTACCTTAATAAATAAATACTTTAGGACATCTGCCACAATGCCATCTAGTATACAAACTAACCAGACTATCTACTATAACAGCTAGGTTAACAGACAGAATCTTGAACAGCTACTTTTTTAAATAATTAACACATATTTCCTTAAAAGGAATGCGATTACGTATTATCATTTTTAAAGCGTACAAGTTAACATCGTACGATTGATAAAATATACACCCAACTGCAATCTTAAAACGATTATCGATTTAAATACATACATACAAATACTGCGTTAATGCCACTGATAATGTCAATAATGTAATTTCTTTATTACCAAGTTTTTTTTCGTTTCTCTTATACAGTGGTGACTCTGTAATGTCAACGGATCGTACAAAGAAAACGATCATCGAAACCAAAGTTATAGGAACACGCTGATTTCAGCACGAACGGGATGACTCGACTGGGCATTACTAACCCCTCACAGAAGATCAACTTGAAGTGTCAGCATTCGTGCTGTAATGTTTCGTTGGTTAGTTGACTGGGTCCCAATGAAGCAGAAGCCTCTAAATAAGCAGCCATGCGGTGGGCCGCAATGTTACATTACCTGCATTCGCAATCGAGTTGGCGACTATCAGTCTTGGATTCTGCTCATGGTTTTCATCAAACAGAATAGAATAACTTTAGCAAGTTGATCTATAAAAAAGTGTATAAATTTAGACTTTATTCCGAGAGCATTATGAATTCAAACCAAAAATAATATGATTAAAACATCTCACACGCAGCCGTATGGATTATAAACTAGGTAGTCCTGTATACAAAATTTGTCCTGGTTAGGAACCGACAACCTCTGGCAGCTGTCAAAATCCACAGACCAATCAAATGAGTAATTTCAGAAATGAACTAAATGTGTGGTTTATTAAGTGTCCGCCTACTCAGGTATAAATGTAATCCTATTAATATTTTATTATGAACGCGAAAGTTTGTAAGTATGGATGGATGTTTGTTACTCTTTCACTTAATGGATTTTAATGAAACCTTACAATAATATAGCTTATACATCCGAATAACACATAGGCTACAATTTATAAAGATACAATTCACACAATATCTTTTTTACCGCGGGCTACACTAGTTAAAAATATAACGTAAAAAAAATGTAAAACATTGATAGTCATACGCGTTTTAGAAATTTATCATATGAGAAAATAGAACTGCTATAAAGGGCAATCATATAAACAATTTTGAAATACAAAGTTGCATGTTAAACCAATAATATCGCAACTCGTGTACCCATTATTTATCGAATGAATGCCTCATACCTCATGTGTGTAGCCATCTTTATTCATTGCACTCGTATATGGGACAGTGGGTATGGACAAAGAAACGCTTTCATTGCTTGATGAATTGCAAACAAGTTTATGTGATTATATATCTGATTTATTATACGAAATTGGTGGTTCCTTTAGTGTCTAGTCTGCAAATGAAACTCAACGTTATGATTATAATATAGACATCGAGACGGTAGCGTATTATTACAGCCTTGTTTCAAATATGATGTTGATAAATCGTTGCATAGTATAAAATGAAGTCGATTCCGCTTGTCTGTACGCTTTGATCCTTTAAATGACGAAAACGGATTTGAATGCAATTTACATCAGTAGATATATTTATTCCTCATCCAACCATTGATTCTAGTTGAAGGTTCATATATTGTTTATACAAATAAATAAAATTGAACAACTTTTTACTAAATGCATATGAAAGTTAATACGGTACTTACATGAAAAAAATATGTTTTAAAAATTTTTGTCTGCCTTTTTCCTCCGGCTGGTCTCTGGATCCATTGGACTGATTCTGGACTTTTACTGGCAGATAGCTGATAATATATGGAATAAGTCAGGCTACTTTCTTAGACTAGCTTCGCCCCGCGGCGTTACACGCGGTAGTTACCTTTGCAACATCAAACGCGGGTAACGCCGCGAGGCTCAGATAGTTCGAAATCAAATTAAGTATATGTATGTAAGCACTAATTTATAAATCGTAATGTATTGCATTCGGATTACGATAGTCGATATTTTTAACTTATTGCAAGAAAGTGGTATGTAGCATAAATTTAGTCGAGTTTCAGATATCGTGTTTTATAAAACAGTAATCAAGTAACTTATCGGGAGAAACCGAAAGTTGTTTGTGAACATACAACTATTAAAGTATTGATTTTACAGTTCGAGACTTTTGCAATATAATTAACTTTTGAATTTACTTAGAAATGACACTTGGATTTATTAGATTCTCTCGTAATAACATCATGATTTAAAGAAGCCATATTTACTTGTTTATAGTAAAATTCTTAGTAGACTTTATGTTAAACTTATATTACAAGAAAAAATAATTGAAGCTCCTGAGACACACATCGGTGCGATTGTGGAACGCTGTTATCACTTATTGCATTATCGATTTAAATACACTCGTGTACAAACTTACTGTTGCGTAGGAACAGGTGTGATGTCCCTCAACACAAAAAGAGGATCTTCAGACCAGGCGAGGTGATCATGCCTGGCGGGCTACTGCGCTGTTGTATATTTCTGTTGCGCTGCATGTGAAAGTGTGCTGTATACGCGCAGCCTTAAAGAAGCTGGTAAAGATACATTACCTGGGAGATATCAATATTCCATAATTAATTGTTATTGTAGTTATTGACTCGAAGTATTTAATTTCAGTATGGGTGCAATATCAATGAATTTCGCGTATTATATTTATTTATACATATACTAGCGCCAGCGACTTCGTACGCGTGGATGTAGGTATTTGCACATAATGTTAAAATAAAACATTCCTCCTTATAATAGTAAGTAGTTGTTTTACGTTTTCTTACGACGCCCATAGGATTTTTCCGTCACCACAATAAGCAACATGGTAGGGAGTAGCCATACGCAGGCGGTCCGCTCTGTCAAAGTATAAGCCCAAATGGGCCTACACTTGATAACCACTGTTATGATACAGGAGTTTATGTGTGTATGAAATTGTGATGTGTGAGTTCGTAGTGACAGGCGTGTCGTGTGTATGTGTAAAGATTTCTCCCGTAAAAAAATGTTAGTCTGTTTTGTATCGGAAAAAGACCTCTCAAAGTCACCATACAAACCCATAAATTGTTGACTTAGAAATACTGTAACCTAATTTAATAATACTTTAGATCAATACCTTAACATGGAAACAATAATAGACATGATGCGATGGCGCCAAGTAAACACTTCTTGTACATGCAAAACATTTGTTTATTTAGAATTTTCTAAGAAATCCAATGAGGTCGTCTAATATTCTTAGAGTTTCTATTTTTATTTATACAAATAAATTAAATTGGACTGTCTGTTTGTAATTTCAAACTCACATTATTTCCCTGAATGCACATAAAAGTGTATACGGTGCGTACATCAAAAATTTTTTTTTATTTTTTTTTGTGTTTCTTTCCAATTGTTCCAGTTAATCTCTGGAACGCTTGGACTGATTTTAAAGTGATTTTCACTACTAGAAAAATTTTTTGATCTAAAGTATGTTGCAATTGCGTTATGAAAGATTAATTTATTCGATATTTATTATTACCATCTCTCGTTCACCGTGACCGTCAGTCGTTTGACTTATGTCAATGACAGCTGTCAATTTTATTTATTTATGATAAACTTGTAACATTAATTAAGTACATGAGAAACTCAATGTATTTAATGACAACTTTGTGACTCTATGTCATAATTACTTATAGCAGCTATGGTTATTTGTTGAGATTTTTAGATGTAGTATTGTTAATGTAGTAGCAAATGAGTGGGTATTCGTCTAATATTGTATAGAAATGTTGATTATCCAATGTATAGAATCTTACATGGTGTTTTCATGGTGTACGAAATATAGGTCTTGAATAGTAGCCTAGTCAGGTACTATCAAGATTATTTTTAATGGAATAAATGCCAAAGGAGCAGATGTATCGCCTGATAGTAAGCGATTACCATCGCCCATAGACACGCAACACCAAAGACGTCTCAAGTGACTTGCTGACCTTTGGGGGATAGGTAGGTGAATGGGGGAAGGGTTAGGATTATAGGCCTCGGGTATCCTTACTTACTCGGTTAAACACAGCGTAAGCGTTGTTTCACACTGGCTATCACTCCGGTCGGGCTGGCCCATTCATGCGGAAGCGTGGCTCTCCCTCATTTCGGAGTGTATATCAAATTTAGAAATTAAAAGGAATAAAATTGTTATACAGTCTTCTAGTATCTCTATTTGATGAAAACTTTCTTGCCGTTAAAAAGTTTAAATTTAAACAACTGGAGGATAAATCACGGTATATAAGTGTTAGGTAAATCTTGATATACGCCTGATTTCGTGCCTTATTTCTTCAGTTTTTGTTATTGAGGTTTTAAAAACCAGCGAGTCCTAGAAAAAACGTTTACGATGAGTAATTTCTGACATCTTACTACCATCTGACGAACTGGCCGTCAGATAGTAAACAGTTATACTCTTTGATCTATTCATTCCTCGAATTCCTGTGACCCATTTTACGAAATCACTCTCATGTACTGCAACCAAAATGGAGATGAATTATGTTACACAGCTGATAAATACACGACTGACGACATCAATTCGCAATACACCCAATTATGACCCTTCTGTAAACCTTAGTGTTAGACCTGTAAACTAAGCAATGGCCTTAAATCGCTACGCTTAATAAACAATTCAAAATTAGTCTTAAACGAGATTAATCATTAAAAAACAGGCTTTAAAAGGAGCTCTCACTGAAGGTTTAGCAGAGGTACTGTTTCTCAATCATTCCGTTGCAGACATTGAGAAATGATTTACTATGATTAAACGATTAACTATCGGTACCGGTTTGGTTAACTTATTATGCATACCTGCAATTGACATGGCAGTAAGTAGAACATGAGGCTACTTAGCGAATAATAATTCTTTTTGCTGCCATTTTTATTTCAAGCATGAATGCTTTGATATCTTAACTAGTATGTTGTGTTATTTTAAAGGTGTTTCTGACGCGGAAACGTTCATTGGGATTATGTTTTACACGTCAGGTATAGTGTGTCTACAAAGTATTTAATTAACGAGACACGTGTTAGAGTAATTTAAAATAATTCGCGTCATATATATTAATACGTGAAGCAAAAATTTGTATGCCTCTTGCCTATGCCTCTTTACGGAAATTATGAAAACGGAAGAGTATGAAATTTGGCTCAGTATAGTTTATGAGGAGAAGTTTTAAGAACCAATTCGCACAACTGGGCGATCATTTTTGTGTATACAGTATTACGACGCTCAAAGCTTTCAATTGAATGACATTTCGATCGGGTTTTACTAACTACTACACATGCTTACTTACATTTGAAAATCACAGGCATTATGTCATTTACAATTAGTATTTTTAAAATTTTCCATTGGTACTATTTGTTAGGTGTACGAGACTTGTTTAGGAAGCAAGCATATCGGTTGATTATTTCTGTCGCAATCCAGGAATGCTGTGTCACGAGATACTAATTTATATTTGCCATCCTATTCAAGTTTAGAAATCAATAGGTATTTTATATAACATGGTTTTAAAATAAGGCCTTGATTGGCTGAACCTATTTCCGAAAGAACAAAGTTAATGTCAATAACTTTGATAGCTTTAAATCTAGATCATCATCAAGTTTAGATTAATCTTAGCTATACTATTGGAGCTGATCAAAGCCTCAACATAATGTTTTGTAACATAACTGTTCACGAACAAAAAATACACAAGTCTCTATTTTGATAATCTCATTCCTCCGAACCCGAACAAGACAAGCATTTTTACTTACACCGAAAAGTTTAATTGAAAAAATATCGGTCAGTTGAAAAATAAAAGATAAAAACTATTTATATTAAGTACGTGACAACCGCATGGTCACCGTAGCAATGATGCGCGTGCGCCGGTTGGTCGCGGCTTTTTGTGAATGAACCGAAAGCGGACAGGTTCTGTTAGAACAAATTTAACGGGACTTACCTTCTCTTGTAATATTTTTTTTAGTTGTGGTACAAGGTACGAGCTCCCATTTCGAACAGGTGGTGACCTCAAAAAGTTGATGACATGCCTATGGTGAAGAGAATGGGGTGTCAGTACTACGTGCTATTTTGAAACTGGACCGTTAAGTTCTATAGTTGCTATAGGAACATATGCTTAGATTGGCTGACTATTTTAATTTACTTTTTTGAAGCAATGCGAACAAAAACATACAGTCGTTATCAAGACCTGTCGCAAGCGGATATCGTTTAAAAATTAATCTAGGAAAAGTACTAGCTCTTCATTATGGACCTTATCTAAATGATATAAATTAAGCATTCATATTTCGAGACAAAAATTTATATTTATCATATCACGATATTATGTCGAAAATGGCGTCAGTCGTCTTTAGTATTAGTGATAAAAGTAATGATAGTCCTATCATTAAAAGGTTTTGAAAGATTATTATCGTTTATCATTGGATGCGTTGTTTTTGCGAAAAAACGCATTCATATCTAGTGAGGAAAATTATTTTATCATAATATTTTATTAGATAAATCGATTTTTCTCATGACTTAAACTGACTGAGATTGCAAACGAAGCTATGACATACATAAATACTGTTGTTTCATAGTTTAAAAAGTATCGCGTAAATAATATTAAAAACATTCATGTCCATAATAATATTATAAATTCGAAAGTAATTCTGTCTGTCCGTAGGACAAGGACATAGGCTTTGACTTGTTTGATGCTTGTCCGAAAGCTCGTCTATTAATTTCCACCTATGAATGTGGGGCAAACGTGCAGACGTATCGTCTGATGGTAAGCAATTACCACTTCCCATGGACACCCTTAACACCAGGTGCGTCACAAGTACGTTGCCGGTCTTTTGGGGATAGGAGAGGTGTTAGGGTATGGGTCTCTAATATACTCACACACTCGATGAAACACAGCGCAGGGGCTGTTTCACACCGGTTTTCTCGGCCCAATCACGCCGAAGCGTGGCTCTCCTAATTATTATGATTATTATAATGACACGTTCATTTGTTATGTCTGAGTATCATACAGACCAAAAGACATTTTAGAAGGTCATCTTGTGGTATTCTAATCGACTATATTTGCAGACTGGTCACCAATGCCTCAGAACCCTACAATTATCCTGTTTTCAGCGTATAGACTAATTCTACATAAGTCTTAATCCATGGAATTGCGTAGAACAAAATTTTTTTAGTTTGTACTAAGAAATTGAACATTTAAAACATAATCCGTTTGCGGTTAGCGGTTAGATACTGACGTAAGATTTTTCGTAACATCGCCACTGTGACCTCAAACACTTGGGTTAATGTTATATGAAGTAACCGATGGTTTTTTTTCTTTTCAGGTACGTAATCGAATAGATTTGAGTAAATCATATACTGCGAATATGAAGAAGGCGGAGGAGGTTCACAGGATATATACAACATGGTATTTATTTACTTAGTAGATAGATTATTTATTGATTTAATGTACATAAGCGGACTTAATACTATTGGACATTCTCTACCAGTCAACCTTTGTTTATTTACAGGCTTTTACATATTTGCATTATTAACTGGCTGGAACACATAAATACGACGTTGTTGAATTAGTTTGCTCTCATTAATCTCAAATTTTATCTCAATATAACAGCATTGGATTATATTGTATTAGCTGAGCCTTGCGGTATTACCCGCGGTACAAAGATATTGTGTGAAGCGTATCTTTATAAATTGTAGCCTATTTGTTATTCTAATGTATAAGCTATATTACTGTAAAGTTTCATTACAATCCATTCTGTAGTTTTTACGTGAAAGAGTAACAAACATCCATTACATACTTAAAAACTTTTGCATTTATAATATTATTAGGATTTATCCGATTACGGCAAAGTCTAAAGGAATTGTAATAGTTTTGGCAGTCTTCGTTTGTATTTTTTCGCAGCGCCTAAACTTTTGAACCGATTTTAATGTATGAGGGATCAATAGATTCGTAAAATTAGACAGTGATGTAAGTTATATCAATTTCATGAATAGGTTTAACGTAGTTGGGTAAAGGTTTTTAAACTTTTCCTTTTTTGCGTATTTTTTTAATGTACGGTCCTGCAAAAATGACTCTACACTACCTGATATTTTAATTTCAATATATAAATCTATATCGGTAATGAATATATAATTACGTATTAGTAAACAGAAGTTTTTTCGTTATCTGTCAGATATAGTTGCCGGCTGTATTATGAATTAGCAGAAATCGAAAAAAAATAGTAGATCGGAATATTATAATGATATTAAAAGGATATTCTAATAGATATGGACTGGGGAATTCAACTAAACGCTTATAGTAAGCCAGGATCGCATACTTGTAACTAAATTGCCCGTTTGTAGGAAGGCCTCAACCCTGGAATACAGATACTCGACCTGGGAGGCATCAATTTGGTAAAAATTGTGAACACCTGAAATTTCAGAAAATAATCATAGTAATTTCTATCAAGACATGTCTATCAAAGATCAAAATAGCAACAAGATAACTAGCGTTTTAAAATCTTGCCACGACAAAGTCGCAATATAAACAACCCAACCGGATAGTTAGCGAAGTTTCCACGAATCAACAAGGAAACAACATTATCAGTACAAATAAATTCAAGTAAATGTAACGAAATTGCTATGTAAGTACCACGATACACCTGTCAACAAAAGACAATCATAGGCTTAGGGCACACCGTTGCGGATACCGCTACAGTCACTGGAACTCTTTACTCACTGTTGGGCGGTTCTATTGTGTACCACAGTTTATTTGAGATTAGATAGTATAGATTGGTATAATCAAAATTGGATGGCTATGTTTTAAATTAGCGTCTTTTTGTAGCATTTAATTAAAAAAAATAGGTTTAAGAAACTTTTTTAGATAATACCATTCTCGCTTGTTTCTAAAGGGGAGGACTCAATGGAACTGTGACTTGTGTTCATGGGCGGCGGAATGCAGTTACCATTAGTCCATTTGATATATGACCTCCTTTAATAAGATATTGTGGACTGCACTCTGTATAGTTCGATACATAGTGTCAAATCTCAAGTCAATATTCCAGTTGGTAATAATCCTGTGCGATTGATTTTGTGATTAGTGAGGACAACTAAATGCTTTCATGAATGATAACTTTTAACTAAAAAAAATGCAATAAATATTGTACTAAATAGTTTAAAAATTGTACATAGAAAGCTATACTCATGTTATATATAATTATCTACTAATGTATTGTACAGTATACAGTAATATAATATACAGTATTAATATATATCGCGCGGTCAGTATCTGGATGGGTGACCGCTGGTGGCATGTTACCATGAACGTTGTTATCATGCGATAACAGTCGTGAAGCTTAGTTGGAGGCCTTCGGGTGGCTTCAAAACATCCAACGGCATGATTACGTAGCCACAACGTATTCTTGCCAGTCCCCAACCCGCACTTGGCCAGCGTGGGTACTTATAGCCTTAACCCTCTCCTGAGAGGAGACCCGAGCCCAGCAGTGGGACATTATGGGTTGTTGATGATTGATTATTAATACTATTATATACTACTAACATCCTATGAAGTCGTTAAATTCTATAATTATTAAATTAAATTTTATACTCTTACTTTTCTCAATCCGTCTCTTTATATCTCTGTAAATCTATGAGACATCCAACAGTAAATCGACTAATGTTTCTCGAAAATATCTGCGAATCGATACCTCGCAATAAAGAAGGCGGTTAATTCGGTAACATTATGAGGTCGTCGTCGGGACGATGTGCCGCGAGCCTAACAGTGAAGATGCAACGGGATGATTTTGTCCAGTAGAAGTTACTGCCTTACAGTTATTTTATATAGTTTTGGTATATAATAATGCAGCAAGGAAGTGTCTTGTCTCGAGCGTAGGTTTCAAATTGTGTGCCGTCTTCTTACCGTTGCAATCCCGTAAAAAGGTTCAATAGATGTCAGCAATTTTATTATAAAGTCAATGGGTTTGACAATATATTGTCTAACCTGCGTCGACTATGCATTAAAGTCGACTATAAAGGTTTCTCTAAGTTATTTTAAGCTTAAAAGCTTCTCCAACGATAAATAGATTTTAGATGGCAGCACATACACATTTTGTTGAATAGACACAAAGAGTGTTTTGTAATGATACTTTATTTATTGTAATTGAACGTAATGATGATAATAAACTATTAATAACAAAGTATTAAAAGTTGGAAATAGTTAATCGAAGAAATTAATATAGCAAATGATACTTTTGTTCCAAAAATTCATTATTAATCATCGTCGTCTGCTGGCCTCTCTACAAACTAAAAAAAAACACATAGTCGATTGATCGATATATATACATGGATTAAGGAATTCGATCACAAACATATCGCGATACACACTACAAAATGGCAGTACAAACATAATTGTTTCATGCATCCAACAAATCGATGTCGACTGAACCGAATAAATCATTCGCTTCGATTGACGGCTAGAAAATCGATTCGGTCGTGATCGCATGCCGACATTCCACACCACTGTTTTTATGTACCTTATTTGAATAAAATTTCTTATTTAATATTCCTTATGCGTTATTGGAGTGGCGAGCGGAAATAGTTCGTGTATGTTGGTATTAATTGCGTAGTAGTGGCTATCANAGCTATCATGGCCGCGGATTGCCGACAACCTCGATGCCCACTTCTTGCTTGCTTTATAGTTTTGTTGCTTGAAAAAATGTATGTTGCAGTTTGTGGGTTGTGTATTGAACGTGCATAGAGGACCTCAATTCTAAATATTAATATCACGATTAATTTTCGTTCTGTAAAAACTTGAATGGTAAAATTAGTTATTCAACCATTTAGAAAATAACAACTTAATTAAAACTCAAAGTTTTTTTAACATAGTTAAGAAGAGGAAATCTTTACAGAAGGTAAAAAGAAGAAGAATAAAAAGAAGTGTTATTGACCTGGTAGCCATAATCCTCAGTGTCTGACATGAATTACGCTTTAGTCACTACTACACTGCCTCTGTGCTTTGTCAGTGATCCTTTAAAATTGAGAAAGGGTTTCCTGAGATGTATTACTATCTATACAAATAAATAAAATTGGAGTGACAGTTTGTAATATTATTATAAAATAACCGCTTTTTACTAAATGCATATGTATGTATACACAGTACATATACCAAATGTCTGTTTGTTCCAGCTAATCCCTGGAACGGCTGGACTGGTTTTGACGTAACTTTCACTGGCAGATAACTGATGATATAAGGAGAAATTTAGGCTACTTTTTTAGACTAGCTTCGCCCTGCAGCGATACACGGATTTACTGATGTACCGCGGGTAACAACCGCGGGGCTCAGCTAGATTTAATATATAAACATGACACATAACCGTTTATATACATAATAATCTTTCAAATATATCCAGTATCTATCCAGCAATCTGTTGTTTTACTCATGTCTAAGTAAATTCTTTATATACCCTCCCTCAATTCTGTAGGAACACTCAGAAACTGACGGTTTTATTTCAAAAAAATATGTGTGTGCCTATGTACACGCGTTAGAAGTTATACTTCTTTGGCGTAACAAGATAATAATTTGAAAAATTAAAATGTTGTCATAGCGAACTTCAGGATGTCGGTTTTACGTGACTGTGCGCACGCGCATCGTAAAAATTTCCTCTCATCATTTTTCCCTAACGTGCCAAAAGAAGAATGACTCCAAAAATCTTTTTGCGTAATTCTCGAGGAAGATGATAGGATATTGCATGATGTTGTGGTGCTCGGGACTGCTGCAATAACCAAAAACGTAGACAAAACTGTGAGAAGCTGCTAGTATCATGATGTAGCTGAGTTGTGTCGAAATCAGTTCGATATATGTCAGTGATAAATAAAATCATAATTGCTTACGTCGTTGTTGTAATGTAATTCTCGTTCGGAACTGTGTCAATAACCTTCTCGTGGTTATTTTTTATGTTTATGTGAAAACACGTTGAAGTATTTAGTGTTATCTTTCTTTATAAAGTTTATTTTGATGTTCGCCTCTTAAATGATTCCAATATAGATTTCGATTTCATCAATATGAGGTGTTAGTTCGAACGAATTTTGTTAAAGGCGTAATCTGTTTTTTAACTGCCTCATTGGTCTAGCGGTTGACGTATGCTACTGCCAAACAAGAGGTCTCGGGTTCGAATCCCGGGTCGGACCAAAAGTGTTATAGTGTTTTTCTAATTATAGAAATACTTAATAACAGCTCGGAGTTTGGAAGTTGGGGTTTGAACGCCCGTGCCTCGGAGAGCACGTAAAACTGTCGGTCCTGCGCCTGATCTCTCCCCGGTCGTATCAGTTAACCGTCCCATCGGATTATAAGAGAGAGAGAACAGAGAGTGCATCTGTGTTTACTGTGTACGCACTGCACTATAATATCTCCTGTGTATTTGGCTGGTCTCTGTTGAGACTGGCCGCCGTGGCCGAAATCGTTCATAACATCAATCTGTTTTTTGGTGCTATCTATAGATAAAAGATTTTAACAATAGCCGGGAAAAACTTCGAGCAAAAGCTGGTATTGGTATAAATTCGAAAATAACTCTGTCTGTCTGTAACGCTATCACACTGCTGTAACATGTATTACTGTAATAGCATGGAAAGGCTTTGATTATTAAGGAAAGGCATAGACTACTCTTTATCGCAATAACTGACGTAGAAGGAGACTGAGTCGCGAGCAAAAGGTAATCTTAATATAATTATTGGTGGTAATTACTTAGAATTGGGTGCCCCTCAGTAGTAGTTTTATTAGAAACTAGTATGGAACCCTTTGACGGTGTACGTGTGTGTGACGGTACACGTGTGTGGTCGGCCACCTGTTTGCGAGCGTTAGTGCCTTGACTAAATTATGTAAAGTATATACTAATATTGATTTATTATAATCTTTTCTCATCTGCTAATGTAAACTCGTGTTTTACTGAACCCAGTAGTCTGTCACAAAAATATTTGAAAGAAACTTTATAAAAGGTGTGTTTTAACAAGCTTTTATTTAACTTTTTTTCAGCTAATTTGTTTAACATATGCTATTACCTTCAGCAGAAAAATCAGTAGAATATTATAAACACAGATAAAATGCGTGAAACCTATCACGTATATATTTCAGTATTGCTAAGCTACTTTTTCAATGTTTTTTATTGATGAGGAGAAATATGCCCCTGGATGATGAGTTACATAAATAAGGGATGTATGTTATGGAGGGGTTGTTGAGAGAAAAATAGTGTTGACAGCTAGTAAATAAGATGCCTTCGGATAATCCGTTTCAGAAACGACTTTTCTATAATAGAACTCACACATATTACATAAAACTTCCGTTGTTTTAAACTCGTATAATTTATAATATAATTATGTCCATCTAAATGAGTTAATAAATTAATTATTGCTTAAAGACGTGGGAGGCCACTGGTTGACAGAACATTGTCCGTTTTTAATGCGTGTGGGTCTAAATCGCTCTCAACTTTGGATAAATTTATTGTTTTTGAAAGTTTTTTTCTCCTAAATATGTCGTTTAAAAGCCTTTTCAAGGCTGCTTCTGTCTATATTTTAGGAGATTTATATGTAACATATAAATCTAGTGTGTGAACGGCTGAACTAATTTTAATGAAATTTTTTGTGTCTATTCCTGAGGATTCGAGAATGGTTTAGATTAAAAAAAACTAGAAATCGACTTGCTAGTGAAATTATACGCGGGTAATACCGCGCGGCTCATCTAATAATAGTACAGTATATTTCATTCATGCATTTGATAGAACTCCATCTTGAATGCAAATGGCTGAAAGAGAAAAAAGTATAGTTGCAATGCCATTAGATTTTGCTATTTTAAAGTACATATTTTCGTGTGCGTTATATTACAATTGTTCATCCTTTATTTGATTTATTTGATATTTGAAAAGATTTTTCGAATTTGCCCTAGGTTGGGTAAATTCGAAAAATCTTTTCACAACGGGCGCTTTAACCAAAAATAGCATTAGTTGCCCTCAAGTTTGATTAGAATAACCGTTCAATCTTGGAAAGAATTTTTTTAGGGAGGAATGGATAATTATCAGTTTTTTCATAGTCTGTAATATAAATAATTAATATAATTTGAATTGTACCTATTTTTCACCGAATTTACATTGGCTCAGACTTGAAATACTACGGTATGTATGTACTACGTATAAAGTTTATTACCTATATATTTTTTGTTAAGACAATAGAACCATTTGAATCTTATGATATGCCAATCCTTTTTTTGTAGTCATTCCGGGTCTTCAACCGCAGTTACTCACGGTAATCATTGCATATATTACACATACATACATTGTATAATAATCAAATAAGCTTGCAGAACACAAAAACAATTTACCATACATTTTACAAACATTACGCATCTTTTTATCCATTGTTCTCTCAAACAAAAAGGAACTTTATTTATTTTTTGTTGAATCAAACCGCCATATTTATGTAAGTATATATTATGTATTTCGAACACGCGCTTTACTCACAATTTAAATGTTTTCCAAAAAAATAGTGTCTTTGAAAGACCACTGCTAGATTTAAGCCTCTCTTTTATAGGGCTTTTCATGTATGGCCCTGCCAAATAAATTTACTCTGCCTGATGGAAGGCATAAGCAAAATCCAAGAGTGGTGATCACCATACCCATTGCGAATGCATAAAATGCAGGAATGGTGACCCACACCATTTTTTTAACGTGTTGAAAACCCATTTGGGCCTTCACCCCACTGGGGTTTGCGGTGGGGCGGTGTGTCGGAATCGAACCGACTACAACCACACGGTGTGCCACTCTGCGCCTGAGAAGGGAGGGATGCGGGAACCGGACATCCGGACCCCTCCCAGCGCCTGTCTGCACTGAAGCGAGTACCGTCTACTATTAAACACTCTCAATTAAGGCGATGTACGGCACACGCGTAACGTCGCCTCCTCGCGGCTGGCCTGTGAAGCGGATGGAGGGGAAAATCCCGTCCCTTCCATTCGCGGCCACACTCAGGGCGACAGCGTGGTGATCCACACCAACCTCACNGGCTATCATGGCCGCGGATTGCCGATAACCTCGATGCCCACTTCTTGCTTGCTTTATAGTTTTGTTGCTTGAAAAAATGTATGTTGCAGTTTGTGGGTTGTGTATTGAACGTGCATAGAGGACCTCAATTCTAAATATTAATATCACGATTAATTTTCGATCTGTAAAAACTTGAATGGTAAAATTAGTTATTCAACCATTTAGAAAATAACAACTTAATTAAAACTCAAAGTTTTTTTAACGTAGTTAAGAAGAGGAAATCTTTACAGAAGGTAAAAAGAAGAAGAATAAAAAGAAGTGTTATTGACCTGGTAGCCATAATCCTCAGTGTCTGACATGAATTACGCTTTAGTCACTACTACACTGCCTCTGTGCTTTGTCAGTGATCCTTTAAAATTGAGAAAGGGTTTCCTGAGATGTATTACTATCTATACAAATAAATAAAATTGGAGTGACAGTTTGTAATATTATTATAAAATAACCGCTTTTTACTAAATCCATATGTATGTAAACACAGTACATATACCAAATGTCTGTTTGTTCCGGCTAATCCCTAGAACGCCTGGACTGGTTTTGACGTAACTTTCACTGGTAGATAAGTGATGATATAAGGAGAAATTTTGGATACTTTTATAGACTAGCTTCGCCTTGCAGCGTTACGCGGATTTAATGATGTACCGCGGGGCTCAGCTAGATTTAATATATAAACATGGCGCATAACCGTTTATATACATAATAATCTTTCAAATATATCCAGTATCTATCCAGCAATCTGTTGTTTTACTCATGTCTAAGTAAATTCTTTATATACCCTTCCTCAATTCTGTAGGAGCACTCAGAAACTGACGGTTTTATTTCAAAAAAATATGTGTGTACTTATGTACACGCGTTAGAAGTTATACTTCTTTGGCATAACAAGATAATAATTTGAAAAATTAAAATGTTGTCTATAGCGAACTTCAGGGTGTCGGTTTTACGTGACTGTGCGCACGCGCATCGTAAAAATTTACTTTCATCATTTTCCCCTAACGTGTCAAAGGAAGAATAACTCCAAAAATCTTTTTGCGTAATTCACAAGGAAGATGATGGGCTATTGCATGATGTTGTGGTGCTCGGGACTGCTGCAATAACCAAAAACGTAGACAAAACTGTGAGAAGCTGCTAGTATCATGATGTAGCTGAGTTGTGTCGAAATCAGTTCGATATATGTCAGTGATAAATAAAATCATAATTGCTTACGTCGTTGTTGTAATGTAATTCTCGTTCGGAACTGTGTCAATAACCTTCTCGTGGTTATTTTTTATGTTTATGTGAAAACACGTTGAAGTATTTAGTGTTATCTTTCTTTATAAAGTTAATTTTGATGTTCGCCTCTTAAATGATTCCAATATAGATTTCGATTTCATCGATATGAGGTGTTAGTTCGAACGAATTTTGTTAAAGGCGTAATCTGTTTTTTAGCTGCCTCATTGGTCTAGCGGTTGACGTATGCTACTGCCAAACAAGAGGTCTCGGGTTCGAATCCCGGGTCGGACCAAAAGTGTTATAGTGTTTTTCTAATCATAGAAATACTTAATAACAGCTCGGAGTTTGGAAGTTGGAGTTTGAACGCCCGTGCCTCGGAGAGCACGTAAAACTGTCGGTCCTGCGCCTGATCTCTCCCCGGTCGTATCAGTTAACCGTCCCATCGGATTATAAGAGAGAGAGAACAGAGAGTGCACCTGTGTTTGCTGTGTACGCACTGCACTATAATATCTCCTGTGTATTTGGCTGCTCTCCGTTGAGACTGGCCGCCGTGGCCGAAATCGCTCAGAACATCAATCTTTTTTTGCTGCTATCTATAGATAAGAGATTTTAACAATAGCCAGAAAAAACTTCGAGCAAATGCTAGTATTGGTATAAATTCGAAAATAACTCTGTCTGTCTGTAACGCTATCACACTGCTGTAACATGTATTACTGTAATAGCATGGAAAGGCTTTGATTATTAAGGAAAGGCATAGACTACTCTTTATCGCAATAACCGACGTAGAAGCAGACTGAGTCGCGAGCAAAAGGTAATCTTAATATAATTATTGGTGGTAATTACTTAGAATTGGGTGCCCCTCAGTAGTAGTTTTATTAGAAACTAGTATGGAACCCTTTGACGGTGTACGTGTGTGTGACGGTACACGTGTGTGGTCGGCCACCTGTTTGCGAGCGTTAGTGCCGTGACTAAATTATGTAAAGTATATACTAATATTGATTTATTATAATCTTTTCTCATCTGCTAATGTAAACTCGTGTTTTACTGAACCCAGTAGTCTGTCACAAAAATATTTAAAAGAAACTTTATAAAAGGTGTGTGTTTTAACAAGCTTTTATTTAACTTGTAATATGTATTTATATGTATGAGTTCGATTTTAACCTTGGATGCGAAATTAAAACCACTTACCGATATCCGATATGGCTCAAAATTAGAGTCCATACACACATATTATTATCATATTTACTGTGAATATATAATAATATGTTACCATGGAGCTGTTTTAATGATGGAATGGAAAGACAGCCAAAAGAAACCTCTGGTCATTACCTTAAGCAAGGTATAGAGGTAGATTTAAGCGCATTTGCTATTTCTTAACGAATAATATTATAATAATAATATTAGACTGCCTCTGTGGTAGCCTTTGAGGCTTTTGAGGCTTTTGTGCTTGAGGTCTCGGGTACGATTCCCGGGTCGGGCCAAATGTTTGAATGATGTGCAAATATTTGTTTCGGAGTTTGGGTCTTTTCTATGTATTATATGTATGTATTAACAAAAAAAAGTATATGTGTATTTATGTCAATTATCTATTACCCATAACACGAGCTCTGCTAGCTTGGGACTAGGTGGCGTTGTGTGTAAGATGTCCAAAATATTTATTTAATATTGAATAAAAACTCATTAGAATTTTTTTTCAGCTAATTTGTTTAACATATGCTATTACCTTCAGCAGAAAAATCAGTAGAATATTATAAACACAGATAAAATGCGTGAAACCTATCACGTATATATTTCAGTATTGCTAAGCTACTTTTTCAATATTTTTAATTGATGAGCATAAATTATAGCCATAGATCGAACTAAGTGGCGTGAAATTGGAGAGGCCTATGTCCAGCAGTGGACTGCGATAGGCTTAGTAGATGCGATAGCTTGTAAATAAGATGCCCTCGGATATTCCGTTATAGAAACGACTTTTCTATAATAGTACGCACATAGATTACATAGAACTTCCGTTGTTTTAAACCCGTATAATTTATAATATAATTATGTCCATCTAAATGAGTTAGTAAATTAATAATTGCTTAAAGACGTGGGAGGCCACTGGTTGACAGAACATTGTCCGTTTTTAATGCGTGTGGGTCTAAATCGCTCTCAACTTTGGATAAATTTATTGTTTTTGAAAGTTTTTTTCTCCTAAATATGTCGTTTAAAAGCCTTTTCAAGGCTGATTTTGTCTATAATTTAGGAGATTTATATGTAACATATAAATCTTCTGTGCGTGAACGGCTGAACTAATTTTAATGAATTTTTTTGTGTCTATTCCTGAGGATTCGGGAATGGTTTATATTCAAAAACCTAGAAATCTACTTGCTAGGGAAATTATACCGCGGGTAACACTGCGGGCTCATCTAATAAAATAATATATTTGATTCTTCTTCATAGAACCCCGTCTCGAATGCAAATGGCTGAAAGAGAAAAAAGTATAGTAGCAATGCCATTAGATTTTGCTATTTTAAAGACAGTACATATTTTCGTGTACGTTATATTACAATTGTTCATCCTTTATTTGATGCCTTAGATTGGGTAAATTCGAAAAATCTTTTCACAATGGGCGCTTTGATCAAAAATAGCATTAGTTACCCTCAAGTTTGATTAGATGAAACGTTCAATCATGGAAAGAAATTTGTTAGGAAGGAATGGATAATTATTAGTCTTTACATAGTCTGTAAAATAAATAATTAATATAATTTAAATTGTACCTATTTTTCACCGAATTTACACTGGCTCAGACTTGAAATACTACGGTATGTATGTACCACGTATATAGTTTATTACCTATATATATTTTTGTTAAGGCAATAGAACCATTTGAATCTTACGATATGCCAATTCTTTTTTTGTAGTCACTCCGGGTCCTCAACCGCAGTTACTCACGGTAATCATTGCATATATTACACATTCATACATTGTATAATAATCAAATAAGCTTGCAGAACACAAAAACAATTTAGCATACATTTTACAAACATTACGCATCTTTTTATCCATTGTTCTCTCTAACAAACAGGAACTTTATTTATTTTTTTTTGAATCAAAACCGCCATATTTATGTAAATATATATTATTTATTTCGAACACGTGCTTTAGGTACTTACAATTTAAATCTTTTCCAAAAAAATGGTGTCTTTGAAAGACCACTGCTAGATTTAAGCCTCTCTTTGCCTGCCAAATGACTTTACTCTGCCTGATGGAAAGCATAAGCAGAATCCAAGAGTGGTGATCACCATACCCATTGCAAATGCATAAAATGCAGGAATGGTGAGCCACATCATTTTTTTTAATGTGTTGAAAACCCATTTGGGCCTTCACCCCATCGGTGCTTGCGGTGGGGCGGTGTGTCGGAATCGAACCGACTACAACCACACGGTGTGCCACTGTGCGCCTGAGAAGGGAGGGATGCGGGAACCGCTTTCTTATGACATCCGGACCCCTCCCAGCGCCTGTCTGCACTGAAGCGAGTACCGTCTACTATTAAACACTCTCAATTAAGGCGATGTACGGCACACGCGTAACGTCGCCTCCTCGCGGCTGGCCTGTGAAGCGGATGGAGGGGAAAATCCCGTCCCTTCCATCCGCGGCCACACTCAGGGCGACAGCATGGTGACCCACAACAACCTCACGGTTGTGGCTTAGCATATCACGTTGGCAAAAAGATGTATAAAGGGTTTATTTCAAGATTTTCCTTTTCTTTTGTGTGCTGTTATTCACAATTTGCTCTGTAGTCGTTTCTTACGACGCCCACGGGATAAAGGTGACACTCCATAATCTGAAACAGTCACCACACAGATTATTAATTAGTTATAAACCTTAATGGTGAAGAGTTTTCTAAATAATTGGATGTTATTTGTAATCTGTGATTTGCATTTAAAAGAGATTCCGGTTCGTCGGAGACTTTTTGGAGATCGCTTAACTCTCTCTTTCATCGTAAACGGTAAACGTCTACTTATAAACAGTTCAGTACGTGGGAAACTGAATATATGTATTGCATTTGGCAATAGTTATACATATCATTAAAAGACTACTTACCGTTCTCCGAGAAAAGACTCGCACAAAGAGTTTTTTAAAGTAATCCTACAGACACCCTACATCCTATATCCTACTATACTATATTTATATATGTGTACTATAAATGTTATATTAAAATACGTTCATAAAATTTTCAATCACGTAACAGATATAATTTTTAGGGTTGCGTTCCCAAAAGGGTAAATCGGGACCCTAATACTAAAACTTTGCTGTTTGTTTGTCTGTCGGTCCGTCTTTCATCAGGCTGTATCTCATGGACCGTAATAGTTAGACAATTGAAATTTTCAGAGATGATGTATTTCTGCTGCTGCTATATCAACAAATACTAATATAAAAAATAGAATAAAACAATTATTTAAGGGGGCTCCCATACAACACATGTGTGCTTTTTGCTCGGTTTTGCTCGATAACGATAACGGCAGCAGGTAGATGCTTGAAATGTATAGATAATGGTACAGAAACCTCCCTGCGTGGTCCGACTCGCACTTAGCCGATTTTTTATATAGGCATTACTATTTTTTACGACCACAAGTGATCCCTTCCAGGGACGTAACTTAGTAAATTATGATTAAGTTTAGTCTTTTTTAGGATTTGATTCCTATCAAGTGAGATATTATTCTGTTTAATTTTTTTGAACTTTTGAACCGACTTCTATCAGAGCATATTGATAATTTACCTGAATATTGATAATGAAATGTCTTTGCTATTTTTTTAATAGTTTTTAGCTTTTTAACATTGAAAATTGTTTACAAGCCCATTACAACTTTGTTTTTTGTTTTGGAAAGTCAATTATGATACCACAAATAGAACAATTTTCATAAACTAGAAAGGAAGATTCTCTATAATAATTTATTAGCTACTATCTCACAAAAAATCTACTCTATTTCACTTAACAAGAGATCCCCAGCATCGTATTTTTAAATCAACTGAGAAAATAAAGGAAGTAAAGGAGCATTCCATAACTGTCGGTACAAAATAGATCATTGATAAAAACAAGCCTCTGATTGGTCGGTATCGGGCTCGCTTAATTGTAGAGTGCGCATGCGCCGGCATACTATCTAATGCCGATACTGACGATAAGCTTATGAAATAATACCTTGGAACACGCTGAGAATATACCCGGCTACTGATCTTATATTATTTATTACAGTTTAAAACTGAAAAGAAATTTTTTTCAAACTACCCTATAATCCTCCCTCATAATATGATGATATTATGAAAATTTAAGAGTAATATTGATTGATTTATAGTAATGATAAATATGTTTATTTGTAGAAGAGCGAAAAAAAGGAAGCTATTTTATTTTTTTAAGGAAACGGCAGGAACAATAGCGTATTAATATCACCTAATGGTAAACGATTACCACCGCCCATGAACACCCTCAATACTAGAGGCATCACAAGTGCGTTGCCGGCCTTTGGTGGATGGGGATGGGGAGAAAGGTCGAGCCAGCCCATTCATGCCTAAGCGTGGCTCGTCCACACTAAAAATAATTACTTGTGTGGAAAGAAGGAAACTTAAAGATATATCAGATATTATATATAAATTGCGTTTACTGGCACCCAGGAATTAAAGCTTCTTCGGGACTTGGCACGCATATCGCCGCACAAATCATAATCACTATCACCTGTGGGCGTTTGACAGCAGTCCATACCTCATATCCTCCAATACCAACAGCCTGTTATTTAATTATAGTCCTTATTTCTTTTGCATTAATCGTGAATTTGTATTGTGTAACCGATCTTTGTGGTTCCTTCTTGATTTTATTGGTTCAAAGATTCATTTGGACGGCTGCTTATAAAGTACAAGGCTGTTGAAGTTGCTGCGTATATGAATAAAAATATTGATGATAGAAAATATTTATATTGTTTTATATTTTGATAAGAAACTAATACATCTAAACAGAGACATGTATTTTTGTACCTAAAGTTACGAATACCCATTTTATGATGTTCTCCTAGTCGATTTCGGCCTCGGCGACCAGTCTCAAGGGCGATCAGCCACTTACGCAAGAGATATTATAGTGCACTAGCGTGTGCGGTGCACACAGGTGCACTCTCAGTTCCTTCATTCTACGGACGGTTATCCGACACGACCGGGGAATGATTAGGTGCAGGACCGACCGGCGGTACTCATTTTGTCTCCCCAAACGATAAAACTGAGTGGAGACGGTGGAGGGTTCGGGGTATAGATATCTGTTATCCTCACTCACTTGGTGAAACTACGCGCAAGCACTGTTTCACACCGGTTTTGCGTGGCTCTCTTATGGTACTGATTTGATTACTAAAGTTTTACATAAAAGTATATATACATTGTACTTTAGCTTATGCATTAATTCAACAGAAAGAAATGGCGTGAGACACGAAGAGTTAAGTATTAGACCGTGCCATCATGGTACTAGTTACAAGCGGAAGGCGGGAATACGAATGTTTATTGATTCAGAGTCGCTTTAATTGTTGAAACATTCTTTTGTATTTGTTGTAAATGTGATTTGAATGAAAGAGGCGCTCATAGCCCAGTTGCACTCGGTGATTAGAAACAATCATCGAGGGTAAGCAACGATGGCGCGGTCAGTACCTGGATGGGTGACCGCTGGTGGCATGTTACCATGAGCGTCTCCGTGATTCGGAGGTCACGTTAAGCAGTCGGTCCCGGTTGTTATCATACGATAACAGTCGTGAAGCTTAGTTGGAGGCCTTCGGGCGGCTTAAAAACATCCAACGGCAAGATTTACGTAGCCACAACGTATTCTTGCCAGTCCCCAACCCGCACTTGGCCAGCGTGGGGACGTATGGC